>JALDNG010000165.1:0-390000 GCA_024349245.1 Neodontobutis hainanensis | reverse complement strand
GCGACACAACAAATCGATTATGAAATTCGTAATCGATTTTTATCGATTTAATCGATTCCTTGTTGCAGCCCTACACTGAAGACACTGTCTTGTGATTGGTTAATTAGATTCTTGCATTAATGTGAAATTGAACAGATGTTCCTAATAATCCTTTAGGTGAATGTATGTCAACATGTTCTTTTAAAAGTAAATGTAGTTTTTTCAGCTTTTACCTAAGTAATATTTGATTGATTAAAGTCACTTTTTCATTCAATATATATGTTATAATAATAACAATAATAATATTTACATTTAAGTATGAAATTTTGATGAAAAGTCAAAAGTAACTGATGTGTTTTCACAGAATATTTTGTTACTCTTACTTGGTAATAATATGTTCTGTCAATAAATTCTCTTTTTCAGTCAATGTAACTTGAATTTATCTTTTTACGTAGCACATGTTAATATATTGGCTTGGGTAGTTTTGCTGTATTTGCACTTTGAGTCCAATAAACGTAGTCTTTGCACAGTGCCTATTTGAGTCAAATACTGAAGTAAATATACTTTTACAAGAGTAGGCTACATATTTGGCTCTCCCCACATCTGGTAATCTTTTTATGCTAAGGTTAAACCATACACTTCTATGAACGTGTTGCAGGTTAACATCTCTCTCGTTCTGTGTTTTTTCAGTTGTCGCACGAGCAACAGGAAGAGTCTAATCCTGACCACTACGTCGCCAACGCTGCCTCGTCCACACTCCCCGCTGCCCCTTCCAGGACACCTCGGTACGAGCACACAACAGCACAGACACAATGGGAAAGTAACAGCTTTGAGATTTAGCTTCCAGAATTTTTTGCTATAAAAATATTAAGAATTAGTGTCAGGGAGCTTTGATGAAGAGGTTCATTTTCTATGTCTTATATGACATTTATTACTCCACACATAGGCCTGTGCTCACTTCTTAATGTGTGTTATAACATTACCAAGTTAAACAGAACATTTGATGTTACTGCTGCTGGTGCTAACTGTGCATTATTGCAAGTCTGTAATGATTACACACCAATCTGAATATACATTTTCACTGTTAAAGCTCTAATAATGTACTGCTGAAGTGAACAAACTTGCTATGGCTCTGAGAGGCCTCTTAGTCCAACACTGTACGGGAGACATGACTCCTCTTGTCAGGTCACAGGCTCAGGAAAGGTCCTTTGGTTCAGTTTTAAGTTAAAAAGTTCAAATTACCAAACCAAATGGATACTATGTGACAATAATGTCTCTTTGTAGCAATCCAGTTTAGTGGTATTATTCTTAATACATACCAAATGAAATATAGGATCATTTACGGATCTTTTTTTGATTTTTAAACATTTAATCTAGAGGTTTCACAGTTTTAAATGTAACCAGTACGCATCATTGCAATGATGTCAAATCAATAATAAGCTTCACATGTGTCATTGTTTCTCCAGGAAGCAGCCCCTTGGACAGCCCCCGAAACTTCTCTCCAAGCAACCCGGCACACTTCTCCTTCACCTCGTCCAGAAGGTCAGTGCTGCTGATCAAACAAGTGATTGTAGACATCTTTACAGAGCTACTGGCTGATTTGTGCTAATTTAGTGCCCCAATCAGTCCCCACTGTCACACAGAGAGGAATTAGACAGGTGACTGTAGGCTCTTATAGAGTGCAGAGGCATTCCTGATTGGAATACTGTGACACGTAATATAGAAACATAATGTATGAAAGTAAAACCAAATTGCCAAATATCGTAATATAGAAGTGAGTTTTAAAGAAATATATTCCTGGAGTTTTATTGGGCGCGAAATCTGGGGAAGAGAAAAAAATCCCATCCAACTTCAATGAGTAATATGTGCCACATTAGAAAACTATTATTATAATGCATTTTTCTGTATTAAAGGAAATCTCGCCATCCGACCATTTTGTGTCCTAACACGTAAATGTATGCTCAATGCTCCTTGTGTGCTCATGTAAGGAGGTAGTGCCTTCTACAGTTTGGGAAGCACAGCTTATTTGCCCCTGATTGGTGTATAAATACAATACCTATAGAATATTTAGGGACAACATAGTTAATAGTTTATAGAAATTAAACAAATGTCCACTATAGACTTTCTCCTGACTTGTCCATTCACACCAGAAGTCTGGAGTATGTCCGTAGGAGTGTGTTAACATGTAGGATGGTTTTACTGGCCGGGGAGGGGGGATAAATTTGTGCAAAACCCTACCACTGCAAAATGGCTGATGGTTATATGTTATACAAAATAGCTGAGATGGCAAATAATGCACTAATATCAATAATATGTGTATTTGAACAGAGGTGCAGCATAGCCCCAAAGCTGCAGCGAGTATGAGGTTTTTACACTCGTTACACCCCGCTAACAGCACCAGTCATACAATAAAAATGTCAAAAGCGCCCACTCTTAGCAATCTCATTCATACATTAAGAGGTCATCTAGGTCTAGACCAAACTACATCAAGGTCCACTTTTCATTTTTATATAATAGTATTTTATACGTTCTCCACAGCTAAAGCTACATCAAAATGTAAATAATACGATTATGGCTTCTCACAATAATGTTAACAAGATAACCGGCACAAATCAATTATTTTACCTAGCGCCTTGTTCTTCAGAAACTCAGAGAGGCTGCTGCAACATTATGCATTCAGTACTCCCACCGGTTTAAATCTCTGGAATATCACTTCAGTATAATTTTCTTATTATCCCACTGGCTGGAAGAATATGTTAAATAATACCTTATGCTAAATCCAGCTCTGCTTGCTCACGTATCTCATACAGAAATATCACTCCATTCCTAAAACTGACCTTTTACACAGGTGCAAAAGAGTAGTGTAGAAAGGTTCTGTGTCTATTTACTGTGACTAAATCGACTAGAAGTGTACGGCGACTGAGCAGCGAGCAGCTGGGGAGAGGGCTAAGTGCTGGGCGTGTTGGTGCATGTGCTCTGGCACTCACAGGGGGTGGCGGGGGCATAATCACAGGGTCTCACCGAGTAACAGGGTGACTCATGTAGAATGGCCCAGGCCATTATACCCACACTGCTGATATGTTTACTCACACTGCTCTGCTGTAGACCCAGGCACTTTACTGAACAGGTCAGAAAAGGCACTAAAATTGTGGTGCCGCTGTAATTGAGATGCTTGAGTAAGCCACTTGTCTCTTCTATCGGGAGATGTAAGAGAAAAGGAGTCCCAATTAAACTGATATTTATTCAAGTCTCTTTAGTCAGACCGTGACGGGAGTGGAAGCTCACTAAATCCTCATTTAGCAAATCAGTCACTGTGGTGTCAAAGTATTCACACGCAACATTCATAGAATACTAGGACAGCAATAAGCATTAAGTTATATATTTTGTGGTACAAAGTATCAAGGCAAATTTTGTGTGTCTTTAATATAATTATCTATAAACTATTGGCTCATGGCATACAACCTTAGTGCAACAGTGTTTTTAAAACACTGAATAAAATACCCCTCATTTACTCATCTGGTATTTTTTTATTTTTTGGTGTAAAATAATCTCAGTTAAGTGGAACAAAATTAAATTAGATCAAGTTTAATCAGTTGGAGACAGTAATAGATACAATCTTTAAATGATTGAAATGACTATTTTAATAAAATGCCTGTTTTCTGAGCAAACCTCTGACTGCTGCTGTTCCACTTGCTAAAATAAAATGACTTGCTTTTACAATGTGCTGAATCAGATGGATGCACTGGTTAAATTAGATGTGACGCGAACATGGCACACTAAATTAGGTTCAGCTATTGAAGACGATAAATTAGAATCAAACTAAAAGAATATCTGTCTGTAACCGAGCCAGGCTGCTACAGTTTTAAATGATTCACCATGTTCTAGAGGACAAGGGGAAAATATTTGTGAGTGACTTTGAATCTGGATCCTTTGTCTCTGCTCTTGGGCTATGGGACAGTAATGTTGGTTAAGGCTCACGCATACTATATTACATCCTCACGTATATGCTGCAAGCCCCCCACTAAATCTAACTGGCACAAACTTGTCCTGGAACATTTTCCATTAGAGTACTTGACCTCTGTAATGCATTCCAAAAAGGGACAGTTCATGGAGATATGGGCCACTTCTCTGACACTGCTGCATACGGACTGTATGCTGAGCAGTGTTTATTTGTTCTTTTGTGTTCTGTTCATTTGTGCTTTTTCTTGTTAATAAAATATTCTTTTATAAAATTTTATAAAAATATATCAAATTTCAAAAAACTAACTGTAGTTTTTTTAATAGCACAACCCGGTAAAGACTACAAGAGGTGACATCAAGAGCAGAGATGGGGGCAGGACATGAGCGTTCAGAGGAGCACAGGGTTTTCCAGGGTCCTGTATAACCTAACCCTTGAGAGATTTTGATTGAAGCTTGAAATATACTTCACTGAGAGCACAAGGAACTGTGTTATTCATTGAAATAGGGGCACTGAATGTCTCCTTTAAAGTTAACTCTAGATTGCAGTTTCAAATGTGGTTATCTTGGAGAAATAAGATTAAATCGAGATGTAAATATCAATCCTAACATTTTTATTGAATTGCACTTCCCTCCTTAATGCCTTTAACTCATAAAGCAGCTATAGATATAGCCCAGTTGCATCATTCAACATTGTCCCTGTGTCTGCATCACCAGTGATGTAACATGTCCTGTCCACAGAGCGGACGGTCGGAGGTGGTCCTTGGCATCGCTGCCTTCATCCGGATACGGCACCAACACTCCCAGCTCCACGGTAACCCACTCCACTCTCTTCTTTAACCTCTATGTGTGTGCAGCCTGACGTCACTCCTGCTCCTTCCTTCGTGTCTTATTCTGCGAGGTCTGTTGCATAACAGTAACGTCAGATGAATGAGGCAGATTCTTTAGTGGGACGGGGGGGAGGGCTAGGCTGCTGGGACAGCGAGAAAAGAGTGAGCAACAATGACAGAAAACTGAGATATTTACAGCATTATTTTTTAAATACTCAAAAATATTTCTAGTTTAGTTTTAGGAGATGGACATGTTTTGCCCTGAGTTGTGTCTGACAGGATGCAAGAGGTCAGATTCACCAATTTTCTTTTAACAATGTGTAGTCCAGAGTTAAACCGATATCATCCCACAATTATCTCCATCTCACGATTGCTTTGAATGCTGCTCAAAATTGATGTGCTTTCTTCAGTTAAAACAAAAAAAGTTGCACTCTAACCATTCAGTGCTTTATTCTTTAAGTTTAAGTAAGTAGTGGAACTTGATGATATGTACTCATTTGTCATAATTATTATGTAATTATTTGTGAAAAGCAAATTTGATGCATTTTGAATTTGTGTGTTATTATTATACAATATATTTTATTTTAACTGTCAGGGTCTGTACAATTATGTAGCCTACAGTTATAATTTTATTTCGATGTCTAACATAGGTATGGGCAATATGGCAAAAAATCACGCCTATGATATTTTATCCATTCTTATCCCACTAAACTACTGCATCGTGTGTTTACTGGTCTCTAAGAAGTCAATGAGACCCCCACAGTAAAAACACCTGCACCTCAAACCTGTCACACCTATTCTAACATTATTACTCTGGTTTCCTGTCAGTCAAAGTCAACATAAATTTACCTGTCAGCACTAATGGGATGTTACAACCCAGCCATCCATCTGGTGCAGACCTATAAACAGTTTTAGTGTCATAACACACCTGGAACACACTCCAGAAAAATAGACTTGCTCCAACCTCGAGCTTCAGATGTGATAACTTGTCAGACCAGTAGTAAGAAATTCCTAAAACTAACACATAAAATTTTCATCTTTTTTATTTACAATTTTTATTATAAATCACAATATGTTGTCATACAGTTCTGTTTCTAGCTGCCATGCTTTTAAGTTCTTTTGCAATTTTTGTTTTTGGATTAAATCATTGGCTTATTACTTTTCTCTAAACCCCCTGCAGTCGTCCAGTTCATCCCAGGAGCGCCTGCACCAGCTGCCTTTCCAACCCACTATGGACGAGCTGCACTTCCTATCCAAGCATTTCGGCAGCACAGAGAGCATCACGGACGATGACGGGGGCCGCTGCTCCCCCCACATGCGCCCCCGCTCCCGCAGTCTCAGGTCAGACCTGGCAGATTAAACAGCACCTTCTGCCAAAAAAGCACCATCCTCTTCTCTTAAAAGCAGATTTAGAACTCACCCCAGGTTCATCTCGTAAATGCTTTTATGTAACCTCCACTTGGCTTATTGTCGGAATTCAGAATGGAAACACTACAAAAGAAAGATTATGACATCTGTTTTTTTGTCTTTCAGCCCAGGACGCTCCTCCTCTTGCTATGACAATGAGATAGTTATGATGAACCATGTGTACAAAGAGCGTTTTCCTAAGGTGAGCAGTGAACAGACAAACTATCAGCTTTCATAAAAAATGGCCAAAAATGTCAAGTCTAATCACATAAAGCTAGAATAATAAAAAACTGGGCATCTCTGATTGAAAATTCTTGTGCATTTGGTTTAATACCATGTGACAGAAGAGTAAAAAGCAGCTTTGGGGGCTGTAAACCAAAGCAAATAAGATTATGAGACAGTGCTGAGCCCTAGCCTGTTCACAGTCAGACTTCATTCACTTTTATAATAACATGTCAAATCCATGAAGGGTTCAAAAGGATTTCCTTTTTGGGAGAGAAGTCCTTTTAGTCTGGTAGCACACCACATTTACAATTTTAGCTTCTACATACAATATTAGGAGTTAAGTTATGTTGTCCTGCTTAAGTTTTGGGTTTGTCTCAAAACAAGTCAAATTAAACAAATGATATCATAGTTAAGACTGCATAAGCAACAGACACCTTTTTTCAGTAATACCAATTCTCTAAAAGTGTGTTATTGTTATGAGCATACTTTAGGACAACTAGGTGCACGGTTTAAGTGAAAAGGCTAACCGGGCATGAGGTAAAAATAGAATTAGTTGTGAAAATGGGAACTTGAAAAAGTAAATGTAGTATTGACAAATACTAAAAGGTTTACATGTCAGCACCAGAGCAGTCACACTAATGCAAATAATTTAATGTGCCCCTATAACAAAGGTTTAAAAGTAGTAATGGCAGCTCCTGACTCCATCTAGTTGTACAAAGTGAATTGGCCAGCTCCCCGGGAGGGCACTTTCTGAGTCTAATATTTATGTAATATACTATAAACATTAGTAAAAATCTGTACTCAAGCAAAAATGCTGTTACTTTTAAATAATTTTTGTCACATAGAAGTAAAGAAGTCAACAAAAATAATTAGAAGGGTATAAGTACTAAGAGTTACTATTGATTTATTGGATGGTAAATGATGCAAAAAATACTATTATTTTTTACAACTTCTATCCTTTTCTTTCCTTAACATAAGATACCAAAATTGGGTGTGTGGCTGGCTGTGAGGCAACAGTGCTAGCCATCTTGTCACCAATACCTAAAAGTTACTGAAGTCAATGTACCTGGGTAAATATACTGTGTTAGTAACCCCCTTCGTTTTTGATCCGGCTGTCCCCCATCAGGCCACAGCGCAGATGGAGGAGAGGCTAGCTGAGTTAATCCAGGTCTATTCTCCCGAAAACGTCCTTCCACTGGCCGACGGAGCACTGAGCTTCATCCACCACCAGATAGCTGAGCTGGCCAGAGACTGTCTGGACAAAGCCCGTGATGGTCTCATCACCTCGGTCTACTTCTTTGAGCTGCAGGAGAATCTGGAGAAGCTCATTCATGAAGTAAGTCAAAGAGATAAATAGACCTTTTACAACAAAGTAATCTCAAAATCTCATTATACTTTGAGATTAATGGAAACGTTAACAAAACTGCCAGAGTGTGGAGTTAATGGCTTTGGTGTCAAATGGACTAAACAGAGAAAAAGTACAACTAAAAATATGCAAAGAACATTAGGTCACAGAGTCATATCAGTGCCAAAAAGTTCTAATAGTACCCTATAGCAAAGGTCTGATGACAGTAGCCGCTGTTCACAGTGGTAGCTAGTGACTCCATCTAGTGGTCAAAGTGACATTACAGGCATCCCAGTACAGTACATTCTGAGTCTTCTACTAAAGTCTCTACAATATTGATGTAACCTAACAGTAACATTAACATTACTAAATACTGTTTCTGTTTTTCTAAGCACACAATTTTAGAATGAGGGAATAAGTAAAAAATATTTTAGATTTTTGTTACAAAAGTTCTAGTTAGTATTTTAGTTCATCAAGAAAAGGTTGAAGCAAAGGCATCTGGACTTAGTTTTCAGGGTGAAGATGTTTCATTCCTTGATCAGAGCAACCCTGGTGGAGTCTGCAGTTCACCTCCACCTCACAGAGGAAGGGCATTCCTTTGAGGTCAACAATGTCTGAATCTTATCCAGAGAGGCCAGATGGTTTGAGAGCGGTATGAAGGAAGACATTTTTGTGAAAATGGTAAAGCACTCACTTAACAAAATTGGAGGCCTCAGATTCAAACCTTGTACCTATTTACAACAGTGTTTTGAAACTTAAACCAAAACAGTTTCACTCTACAAGGACATTATCATCTGAAGGGAGCAGTTATGCTAATGGTTCACAGGATCATAACGACTCTCACATCAGGAGTCACACTGTCCATCCAAGTTTACAGCAGTGATACCTGGACAGCCTGGTCCAATCACAGTTTCAGGTCAAACCCCTCCCTCTAGAGCTTAAGCTCAGCTCTCTTACCAGTTCAACTCAGAATTGACAGTCTCTTGGAGAAGAGACGAAAATGATTTTGCTTTAACCTTTTCTTCAAGATGACCTGGATGACTGAGAACCTTCACAGACATGTAGATAATCCATCCAAAATCTGTGCCATTTACTTTGTATGGACTTAAATACATGTAAGTAAAGTTTTGGTTAGAGAAGGTTCAGCTCTGATCTGATTCCATGTGTGTTGTATTTGATGAGAGATTAGATTGAAATTACTGTGGCAAATGAAGTGTAACTGAGCATGTGATTTGCCAGCGCAAATAACAGATATCAAGAAGATTCATCATCAGCCGCATTGTGATGCCTGATGAGACGCTCTGATTACTGTGGGGTGCCTGCGTCTGCCTGATTCTATCTGCTCTGATTGAATATGCTTCTGTCTCACAGCTTTCATAGCATTTCTTCTGCTGTCATTCTACATTTCTGTAAGACGCTAATCCATATGCATTTTATAACTTGTTGTGTTTTTTCTCTGTTAGGCCATTGAGCGTTCGGAAAGCGCAGAGGTCACATTCATCACAGAGTTAGTGAAGAAGCTTCTTATCATCATCTCCAGACCCGCACGGCTTTTGGAATGCCTGGTGAGTTCCAGCAGCAAATACAATTTACTCCATGGCTACATTAAAATTAATGAATTTGTATATAGCTGTCACACTACAGAGGGTTTTAGGAATTGCAAAACTGGGGTTGAAATGGTTTGCTTTAGGGACCAACCTTTATTTAGCTTAAAATTTGATACGTAATCCTACTTTGCATTGTATGACCTACAGTGTTTGTATTAATTGCACATATTTTTGCCAATGATTTGTTAGTAATTTTGGCAAATATATACATGCATCCATCAATGCTATTAAGTGCTACAACATTCATGTAGAAAGACACATAAACACATTAACAAGGCTGGTATTGTGGGTTTATGTGACGGTGTATAAGTTAAAAGTTGCTGGCTGCTGCTGTTTTCTGGAGAGGTGTGGTATTAATTGCAGTTATTACTTACACATTTACATAATTTTTATTGCAAAATCCAACGTGATAATGTATTTTTGGTTTGTGTGAGTGAGTACAAAGTATACCCCACAAAGAGTCCACTCACCATGCCATGTTTGATTTGGATGACCATTTCCTTCAAAACTTTTTAGAACACACTCATATTACACCACCCGTTGTAAACTGCAGGCCAGATTTTGGAATTCTGTTTTAAAATATACTGGGATGAGCTGAACCAAACCCAAATTCTTCATCCTCTCCTCCTCTTCCCCTTCACTGTCACATCCTCACACTACTCCACGGTTCACGTCCTTCTTAAGCCTTGTGACAAATTGATTTCCTTTAAATAAACATGAGCTCAGTACTCATTTATTAGCCTATTATAGGCATTTAAGTGCTGTGATGTATTACACAACGGGGGTAAGTACAGCCCAAAACCAGCCAACATGAAAGACTTCAGTGAACGAGCCGGTCCAGCCTGTCTGGATAGTGGGGACATTTGCATTTAGATTAAAAATTGTCCAGCCACAGTAGACTAATGGCAGGCCCCACCCCCCACTGTGAGCCTGCGTCTCGTCTAAGACACGCCGCTGTATAGTGTTTGTCTCCCTGTTAACCCCATACCCCTCTGTTTCATATCTGTCTCCATGAGTCCTACCCCTTTGACACTTTCATATGACTGACAGCTACAATGGCGAGTTGCCTATACAATCTCCATCATGGTGTTTAATTATGGGATGACTAGACTACACTGGAGGAAAAGCTCATAACAACACCAGACATCATTTAGATTTAAAGTAATAACTGTGTTCTTTTGTATGACATCAACAATGATTGCTGAATAACTTAATAATCATCGTACTTGGTATCAGTTAGTACACAAAAAGTACTTGTAGTTTTTTCAAATATGTTCCAGGTGATGAAATTTGCGCATGTACTTTTATGTAGGGCTGGGTGATAGGCTAAGATTAAAAAATTATATCTCATTTTTAATTGTATTTTTCAATAAAGTTTGCGTTTATCAATTCCTGCCACTTTGATAAACCAAAGGTTCACAGGGGTATTTCAGTCTTTAGTGCTCGCTTTAGAGTCATAACGGACAATATCTGGCACTAGCAGCAGCATTAGCCATGACACAGTGTACAGCACAAGATTAGATTAAATGTTAAGACTATTTTTGACATTGTCCAAAATGAAAAAATCATACTAATTTGATTTATCGCTCAGCCCTACTTCCATATAACTTTTTCACTATATTTTTTTGTAAATGCTCTTGTGTCACACTTAAAAATTCTACATATTATTGAATTTTTTACTGAGAAACATGGGCACGACTGTTATAAATGCAATAAAAAAGCTTACAGGAAATACAAAAAATTCCATCAAAAGCTCTTCTTCTGTATGATCTTACACCGTCATTGATTCAGTGTTGACAAGTGTAGACCAACTGAAAATGGGAGCAGACCCGCTTATCTATAATAATCCTTGATAATAAACTCATCACAAGGTCTTTTCACAGATCATTCCTATTACAATATGCTAATGTAACTTTTCTACTGTTACTGCACGTTTAATTAACACATCTTCTTTTCTCTATTGTCTAGGAGTTTAACCCCGAGGAGTTCTACCACCTGCTCGAGGCGGCTGAGGATCACGCCAAAGAGGGTCACCTAATGAAGACGGACATTCCCCGATACATCATCAGCCAACTGGGACTGACCCGGGACCCGATCGAAGGTGAGGCCGGCAGTTTAGAGCAACCAATTTGAACTAGCCAACGAATTAAGTTGTTTTTTATTGATCCTAGTTTTATAATCTAATCTGGAATTTTACATTTGATTCGAAA
Organism: Neodontobutis hainanensis; assembly: GCA_024349245.1. Taxonomy (NCBI): domain Eukaryota; kingdom Metazoa; phylum Chordata; class Actinopteri; order Gobiiformes; family Odontobutidae; genus Neodontobutis; species Neodontobutis hainanensis. The sequence continues at coordinate 378,440 of JALDNG010000165.1, read as the reverse complement.
TAGTAATTGGTGGTTTTTAGAAGACAGAATTCCTATAAATTTTTTAAATTCTTGGATTTTTGTTTGAATTTTGTAAAGAGTGCTTGATGTTTTAGGTTCCCTGGCCTGAGACTTCCTGATAATTCAACACATTTTTTAATATTACTTGACCCTCCAAATGAAGGGCTAAGATCAAAGGTTAGCACTAAAAACTATGGCACAGATGTATAATAATATAATAATAATATAATGTCTATAAATATATCTTATAACCTGACCTATATACAAGTCTTTATAATATAGGCTATATATAATCTCAAGTAGCCTTGTTTATATGTATATTTTAATACATATTATAATCTTATGATAAGGTCTAATAATACATCCATCATTATACAGAATATGAACAGTTTAATGTGAGTATTTTGAACAGTATCAGCTGCTGTTTCCTCAGACCCTGTCAGAGTTATAAGACACTGAAGGATGTTACTATGACTATGAAAACGTATGTCTGTTTACGACATTTACATTTACTGTGTATCAGAGGAAAAACAGTTAGCAGTGTTATAGTACATTAGCAAATAAAAAGTTCAAAAGGTTCTGCAAATACGAGACTGTGACCTGTTGATGAGAGGTTAACGTTAAGAGAAAACAGATCAGTGCATAAACAAGTTCAGCATTAAAGGAATATAAAATAAAACTGTTCTACTTTTATTAAAATCTTTATTTTTGTCTAAATTAGTTACATTTAGCACCTCTCTCGCACCTGCAGAGCCAGTGAACGCACTGCATTATGGGAAATTATCTTACCCTTTGTTTTAAGTGGGGTCTACCAAAATCTCTGTTTGGACGGGTGTACAGCCCTTACCCCTTCCCCTTGATCCAAATGAGTATCGGGACACTCCTTTGTTTGTCATCAACGCACAAAACAAGGGCTGAGGGGGAGAATAGGGATTGGGCTTTATTGTTTGTACTAAAAAATTTTTTAACTATTCAGAGTTTTAAGTCTCTAAATAATAATCCAACTGCACTACAACAAGTACTGCTTCACACTGCGTTCTTATCAGTTATTCTCACGTTAAATATACATGCTTTATGCCTGGTGTTCATCATGGACAAAGTGTGTGACTTTGTGCTTTTTAGGTGACTTTTAAACACTACGTTTTTACACACACCAAAATTTGTAAATTTCTGCCCTAAATCATTCATATTTGTCATACACTTATATCAAGTCGTTGTGCCTTTACAGAAATGGTGACCCTGGACAGTTACGACAGCGAGGGCCCTCTGACACCAGAAACTGACGACTCCACAGAGGTGAGATATGAGCTCACCTTTTCTCTTTTTTTACACACTCATTTATTTTATTTAACATAAAGTGCATATGCTCCATCTGGCTTGTCGCTGAGACTGAGAATGCCTCCCCATCTGCTGATCACTTGGCGTATGTTATCCATCTCATTTAGCTAATTTATGTTGAAGCATTAAAACAGCACTGTGCCGGTTCAGTCTCAAGGCCATGCTTCAAGCCTTAGGCGGTGTAGTAGACAGAAAGTAGACAGAAAAAAAATTGGAATTATTTTAAACAAGCCTGTGGCAGTTGCACAGACAAAGCTGCTTCCTGCACGAGACACTATTAATGATTTATTAATAGCCAACTGTTTAATTATCTTTCACGTTCTTTAGGGGAAAATTAGAGCGATGAAGCCCCCAGGAGAAGCCGACTTCCAGACCATCAAGCTGATCAGTAACGGGGCATATGGGTGAGTGGATCATTATTGGGTTATTTACCTCACTGATGATACCGACGTGTTAAAGTGTCTGTGTGTTGTTAAAGGGCTGTGTATCTGGTGAGACATTTGGAGACACGGCAGCGCTTCGCCATGAAAAAGATCAACAAGCAGAACCTGATCCTGAGAAACCAGATCCAGCAGGCCTTCGTGGAGCGGGACATCCTGACGTTCGCCGAGAATCCGTTTGTCGTGTCCATGTTCTGCTCCTTCGAGACTCGGCGGCACCTGTGCATGGTCATGGAGTACGTGGAAGGTAGAAAGGTTTTCATCTGCTGTCCATTTAGTTTTTTTGTTTTTTTAACTTTATAATTCAAATAATATTATCTTTATGGAAACACAATTATTGTTTTGTTTAGTGTGTTAAATGGTAAATGAATGTGCTCCTCCTGGGCAAGTGCTACCAGGAGACTTTCATCTGAATTGCTAATGTCAGCGGTTCATTAGCGCTCTAATGGAATAATGAATATTGATGGCAGGTGGAGACTGTGCCACTCTCCTGAAGAACATCGGGGCTCTCCCAGTGGAAATGGCGCGCTTGTACTTCGCAGAGACTGTCCTGGCTTTGGAATACCTGCACAACTACGGCATTGTGCACCGAGACCTCAAGCCTGACAAGTAAGACACAGATGAATGTGCAGCTGTGAGTGCGTTTCTTTTGTACTTACGCTAATCACAGCTTCAGCCATTAATGTTTCATTTGGACGTCTCGCAATAAACACGCAATATATTTGTTGAATTTGTAATGTTGATATAATTTATGATATTTGGGAATTTCTTCTTGAGTATAACACACTGTTGGTCACAACAATAATTAGTATTGGTTGCAGTTAGCGTAAAATGTAAAATCAAAATGTTACATTACAAGTATTAGATATTGTAGTATTGTTAATATTGCCTTTATGCTATATATTTTCAATATATTGTGCCGCCATCGTCAATAATTAAGCAACATATTTCCATGCTTTGTACTGATTAGCAGTTGGAAGAGATTATAGATCAGCCCATAAGTTTTTGATTCCTATATATTTTGTCATATTAATAACAGAAACAATGTCTTAACATATATAAGGAAAGTGTTTTGTGAAAACACCACAGGGCACTCCCAGTTTGGAGAAGCAGACAGGAGCAACTGCACAGGCTTGTGTAGCTAGTTCAAATGGATTCAAATGGACATTGAGGTTCAGTGTCAGTGCAGTTTTTTCATGTGCTTGGAATAATGGTATTTCATCACTGGAACAAGTGTATAATTAGAAAAGATAAAAGGGTGTACTGTTATATCCTTTTTTTTTATTATAATTTGGGGTAAAATGACCCTTGGCAGTGTTATCATACATTATATCTTAAATAGTAATAATTTCCCCTTACTTTAATCAAGAAAGCTCATAAATCAATAGACAATCAATTCTGCTATTTTCGAAAAAGTCTCAGTGGGACCCTTTGTGATAATGGGATTCAAAATGACCCCTTCCACTGAAACTGAAACTGGTTCTACAGGAAATGTCATGGACGCACAATCTACATTATCTGTTCATTGAAAACAAAGGTTCTTTGGGTTTGGATTACATTTGAAATGTTTTTAAAGTAATTGATTGCAGCATCAACAAAAATATGATACTAATTTTGATATTTCCTGTTGCAGCCTGCTTATTACATCTATGGGCCACATCAAACTGACCGACTTTGGCCTGTCCAAGATCGGACTGATGAGTCTGACCACCAACCTTTATGAGGGGCACATCGAGAAGGACACGAGGGAGTTCCTGGATAAACAGGTAACAGTATGCATCCCGACTAAGACTGTAAATCCTGTCTGTAGTACTTTGGTGTAGTGTGATTCAAGCTGCGTTTAAATATAAATTATGCTTTGATGTCCTCATTTCTATGCAAACAAATTCCCTGTCATTGTGAGCCGGGCATATGCAGAGCCTGAAGGGGGAAAAAAAACAGTTTGAAAGAACAATAGACCAGTATTTCCCCCTCATTAGTATCATCCTCCTTTAGGTGAGCGTTATTTTTGTCTACCTCGTGTCTTTTATTCAGGCTCTAAGTGAAGGCCTCATTAATGCTTGTCCAGTATGGCAGCTCGGAATCTGTTCATCTGCACATGAAAACCCTCGCCAGGCCTTTCATCTCGTCTTGGCATCTCAGGAGTGAGCAGCGTGGCCAGACAGAAATCTGTATTATCACAAAGACAGACTGTTCTTGCTCATAGCTCTGTGTTCTGTTGTGTAAAACCTTATACAAATGCCTTAATTCATTTGCACCAGCATTTTATGTGCACTACTTTATTACCTTGTGTGGTGTAGTTGTGTGGGAATAGAACAGATCAGTATTTTTACTAACATGTACACTAAGAATTAACATTAACCAAGAAATGACATCAAACCTGGATCATTGGTTAAACTGCGCTTTTAAGGCATGCTCATGTATATCTGTAATGTAGCTGTAAACAGCAACAGAGGATTAGCACATCATTACCTATTTCTGTGAATAAAATCTGTCTTACATCTAAAACGTTGTCCAAATTGAAAAAATTATGTTAAACACAGCAGCAAAACTACACAAGAATGGTTAAAAAAGAGAAGCAGGTTTTAGAAAGACCTAGTTAGAACCCACCCTTAACACTGTGGGACCTTAAGAGGTCTGTGCACAAGAGGATTCCACAAAACTAAGTCTTATTGCTGCTACTATACCACTAATTTGTGTTTACACTAAACCAAATTCAATACTGACTGTACAATGTATTTAAAACAAAAACATGCATGTTTCTGTGTTTCATTAGGTCTGTGGCACTCCAGAGTACATTGCCCCGGAGGTGATTCTGCGTCAGGGCTATGGGAAGCCTGTGGACTGGTGGGCGATGGGCATCATCCTGTATGAGTTCCTGGTGGGCTGTGTGCCGTTCTTTGGAGACACTCCGGAAGAACTCTTTGGCCAGGTCATCACTGGTGAGAGAACTTTCACATAACAGCAGGGCTTAATATTTTACAATCAGCAGAAGAATCAAAAAGCAATACTTGTTTTTGCTTCTCGCCTTCGGACTATTCCCACACTGACAAACCAAATACTGAGGGTAGAAGTACTTTTACACTTAACTTAAAGGTGGGATGTGTCGGCTGGGCCTTTTTCTGGAGGCGTCTAGTTTTATAAATGCACATTGCAATTCCACATTTCTCACTCCTCTTTTATAGAACATGTGACCAGCTACGGTAGCCCTGCAGGGACTGCTGTTATCTGTCAACAAAAAGTGGGAATAGATCACATTGTAACTTCACTTTAACAACATTAACTACATGTTACTTAATGTGTAATTTCAAAATCATGTAAAGTTAGACAAACATGTAATTACCCTTAAATAGAAATTCATCATAAAATATTTGTGGAAAATCTTTGTGTTTCAAAAGGTGTACATTAGACACAAACAAATACAAATTATATTTTTGAGGTTTATTGTTTACAAGAAAAACTAACAAAACTAATTTCTTGACAGTTTTAATATCAGTTTTCAAGATTGTCGATATCAAGGTCAATTAATGACAGAATGTGTTCAAAACTGAACTAAAGATAAATAAACCATCACATCATCAAATTAATAATTAGTAGTCTTGAAGATTTGGGTGTGTCTGAAAACATTTTTCCACCCCTGAATATTGGAATCAAAGCTAATGTAATAGTACTTCAATAACTTTGTGTTTTCGGCTGTATTTGTAGATGACATAGACTGGCCTGAAGGAGATGAAGCTCTTCCTGTTGAATCCCAGCACCTGATCTCATCTCTGCTGCAGACAAACCCACTGGTTCGACTGGGCACAGGTCAGTAACGGCTCCTTTTTCCTCTGTGTGTCGCTCTCTGCTGTCTACTCTAACCAACTCTTGTCCCTCCAGGCGGTGCGTTTGAAGTGAAGCAGCACTCGTTCTTCACAGAGGTGGACTGGAACAGCCTGCTGAGACAGAAGGCAGAGTTCATCCCTCACCTGGAGTCGGAGGAGGATACTAGTTATTTTGACAGTAAGAGAAACATTACCTATAAACAGACCAAACAGAGGTTATTTTGATGAGGATGAGCAGGTTTGGATGTTAATGTTGCTTCATTTGTAAGAGCCTTTTGAGCAGCTAACTAATAACTAATGCATCCATAAATGTCTTGAGTAAGTGACTTTTTTAATTGTGGTTTGAAGCATTCAGACACAGCCAGACACTAATGAGTAATTGTTTTATTAAAATAAATGTCAAACTTGTGGTTTTACAAATTGTGGTGTTTCTAGTGTCTGACCTAAACATTGACATAATTTTTTTATTTTTTATTTATTAGTTTATTTGACAGGGACACTGTACATCAATTAACCAAAATTCTATTTTTTATCCATAGTCCTAGGACAAATGTTAAAATAGTCTTCCTAAAAACAAACATTAAGGTTAAAAAGGTTAAGAACAGAGCAAACCTAAACAAGCAGTGAAAAAATAAACTATAAATTAAAGCTTGTAGATAAGTGTAGAGACAGTACAGATACAATTACAACATTAAAACTAATTCAGACAGACGACTACAGGAGACAACAGACAAAAGTAGCATGTCTGGTCTGTTATGAACCATGTTTTCAGAGGAACAGACTGTGACCAGTTCTTTGACTGGATGTGCTTTTCCTGAAATATACAAATTTGTTTTCTTCTAAAATATACAAAACAGGGCCATAGACTAAAATTGGAATCTTAAATCAGGACAGAGCAAAGTCCCGAAAAAAATCTGAAATATAGAAAAGGCAACCAGAGACACTATCGAAAAAATGTCTGCTATTGTTTTTTTCTATATCTACATTTATGCTCCACCAGCGACACAGCAAAAATACAAGTCACAGTCTTCTGTTTTGCTGTGCCCAAGCGTTCTGTAAAAAAGTGAGTTCATATCACCAGGGTATATGAACCAATTTGAAAAAGAAAGCCACTACTAAATATTCACTGCATTCATTTTTCCATGTTTCCGTCGGAAGTAATATGATGTATTAACATTTAACAAGGCTCTAGAACACTACCTTTCCTTTTTATTAAAAGCTTAATGCTTTTAAATCCTCCAACATTCCTTTAGTTAACGCACTGTTATGGGTTAAATGCTGTACTAACGGAATTAATAGCTGTTCAAACCAGTCCAGGTCACTCTTATGTGAGAAACAAATTAATAAAATAACTCTGTGCTCCATGTTTTGCATTTATGTGCATTTTCAAAATTAAAAAAAGTTGTACAACAGGATAATGTATTCAGTGAGACATTGTAAAGCTTTGATGTCTTGTTGCCCGCAGCCCGCTCCGAGCGCTACCACCACGTGCAGTCGTACGACGAGGACGACACCAACGATGACGAGCCTGTGGAGATCCACCGCTTCCAGTCCTGCTCCCCTCGTTTCAGCAAGGTAAGCCTCACACTGTGAACACATACTAATGTAGTGGATATTAAAAATTTAACACCTTGAGAGGAGCCGGTGTGGATTAGAAATGTGAGCTCGATGCCTGACTGCCCGCAGGTCTACAGCAGCATGGAGCATCTGTCCCAGCTGGAGCACAAGCCCCACGGCGTGACTCTGAGAGAGCACAAGGTCCCCCGGGAAGAGAGGATGGCAAAGAGAGAGAGTCTAGGCAGCCTCACGCTCCGGGACAAGAGCTGGAGGACTGGGTCGCCAGAGCTGTGAGTGAAGCAAGAAATACTCACAGGAAGTCTTTTATATATTTAAAAAGTTGCTCAGGTTAACATTACATTTCATTGTATTATTGGTCAAATCAAGCCTTTACAATCATTGTCTATTATGTTTACTTGATGTAGACAGTAGAAGTGCTGTGAACAGAGCGTCACTTCTATAATTTGGATAAGGATTTTCTTTTGGAGGATTGGTCACACTGTGCTCATATCACCAGGGCACGTGACTTTATCGATCTCATTGAAAAGACAAGGCCATTTTTTCATTTTAAACTGGACAGACACTGAGCATAACATTAGAGAGAGATGGAATGAAAGGGATATTGCTCATTTTTAATCAAGTCCCAAGTTCTATTATGAAATCACATCAATATAATTTTTTTTCCCTGTACCAATTCATATCATAACTGCTTTTACCTCTGTCTATCTTAGGAAACGCTTGTCCTGCTCCGAGTCCTCATTCACTGAGAGTGACTCGAGCCCACCGTCAGGAGTCCGGAGGCGCTTCTCAGCCCTGATGGAGCCACACAGACTGGCCTCTCCTCTGGAGGTAGACTCGGACCTGTTCAGCCGACAGTCCGCAGTCAAGGCAAGGGGCACATCTCTGGAAGGAGCTATGGGTGCAGCGTCTAACCAAGGAGACCTGAGGGCGTTTCTTAAAGAGAGCGCCACAGTCCCTCCTGGAGGTAAAAAAATCTGTCAAATTAACCATGTGACGCAGACTTATAACTAAAACAATTACAATATCAAATATAAGAATGTCTCTAAAATGTATTGATAATTAATTTTTACTTGTCTAAATAAAATAATAAAAAAATAGACATAGGCATACATATACAGAATATTTAACACCAATTTTGATTATACTCTTCTGATTTTAAAAATATATTGTATAATAGATAAAATGATAAATGAATAAAGTGAGAACATTTTACAAAAAAAGTGGTACCTGGACCTGGTTCTAGTAGCTCTTTTCTGGGGCTGGAGACTTCTGTGAGTCCAGTCCTGGTCTTTCCCATCTCAGGCCTGTGCGCACACACATCACCTGATCACAGCCAGACCCTAAACTCTGCATCAGCCACAAAAATTTGTGTAGACTTTTCGACTGTTGTATTTACTGTCAGCTTATTAGCTACATATCACAATAGTAAATATTTAGTTGTATTTTATTTTTACTTTATACTTTTATTACCCTAATATAAACTCAAATAATGGCTTTTTATTTGGTTTTCCCATGTTCATTTTCAAAGCAAATAACAAAAGTGGGGTAATTTCTGGAATTTCCTTTTCCAGAAAAGTGGTAATTTCCATTTTTCTAATTGGTAATTTGGAAATAGCATTTTAGATTGAAACTTTTTTAGGTTGAAATTTTTAAAAGTTGCCATTATTTTGGGAGGCTATTTAGAGTTAGGTGGGCCGTAAGTTTTTGTCTTTTGGCTTAAATGGTCCCTGTGGTGCTTGGCTTTACTCACCTTTACACACCTGCACCGTACCTATGACCTATTCCTGCAGTAGATCAATGATTGAACTCTGCAAGGTTTTGTATGTTTGTCCCATAATTTATTCTCTATTCATCCACATGCTGCTTTGTGTCAGAGTATGCCCTGTTTCATACCTACAAACCACTCTATTGCTCTTCATTTATTTTAGTAAAACTTAAGCCAAACACGTATCTTGTGAACAATGTGAGTTTCTATATATATATATATATATATATAGCCAGCTAATGGCGCACACAGAATGTCTTAACGCATGACATCATTTCCGCTTCTATCTGTAACAGCAGCGTAGATGATAAACAGCCCAGTAACACTCTCTGTTCTTTTTGCGCTCAATCATGACATTTGTGGTAGAAAGTACAATAGAAGCAAGCGCAACGACAACTGCTGTCTGGCTGTTCATTACAAGCCGTGCTGTTGTTGCAAGCGTGAAGTGCATGAGGCTGGTGTAGCTTAGCCTAGCCCCGACAAGGGACAGCGGGCGGGAGTTGGCTGGAGGTCCACTTTCTCCGCGGGACACACTAATATTATATTTTCATATTAAGGTGCAGGCCACAAAATATTGTACTGGAGGCCGCAATTGGGCTGCAGGCCGCGAGCTTGAGACCCCTGGTCTACAGCCTGTGAGCGCCTACAGGAAGTAAAAGACTTAACGGCAAAATTGAGTTATTGACATATTCTTGGAAAACCTACAAATCACTGATGCTCATTACTATGTCAAAACTTCAGTCTAAACCTCAATGTTTTAAAACAACTCAGAAAAGAAATATAACATAATTCCAATAGGACAATGTTGCCCATTTAACATGAGTCCATGCAGCTTTACTTTAGTGAAAATTGTAAATGTAGGACATTGGAGTAGTACAAATACAATATTGCTCTGTGTACAGTTTTCACTAACTTTTTTCTGATCTTATGTTCCAGACAAGCTCCTGAGACATGAAGCATCGCAGCCTCTGCAAATCAGTGCCACTGTGTTGGGGCTCCCAGACACCCAAGGACCTCGAGGGGCTATTACTGACCTGGTCCTGCGCAGGGCTCACCACCAGCAGCTCACCACTGAGGGAGAAAAACGCAACACACGACCAGGAACCAAAGTGATTAAATCTGCCTCTGCAACTGCATTATCTGTCATCATTCCTGCAGGTGAGCACCCCTTCCTGAAAGAATACTCTCTCTGTAATTTGCAATTCTGTAATTTCTCTTTCTTCTCCAGTGGAACAACATGGAGCGTCCCCTCTGGCGAGCCCAATGTCTCCTCGCTCTCTCTCCTCCAACGCCTCGTCCAGAGACTCCTCCCCTAGCAGAGACTACTCTCCAGTGGTCAACGTTCAACACTCTCCGATCACCATTCACCGCTCGGGGAAGAAGTACGGCTTTACCCTCAGAGCCATCAGAGTCTACATGGGCGACAGCGATGTGTACAGTGTGCATCACATGGTGTGGGTAAGATATTAGGCACTCATTTTATTCACATGGTTAAAGGTTTTTTAGAAGAGGGTATATGAAGGTTATGTATTCCCTACAGCAGGTAATCAGGACACTCTCCGTTTGGAAAGGCAGCAGGAAGCGATGATACAAGCTTTGTGTTACGTATGGTTGTGGATACAACCAGTGAAAGTAAACCTTTAATACAAATAACAAGGCATCTAAAACTTCTAAAAGTATTGTTGGCGCAAGTGCGTATTGCATTTTGACACACGTTTTTATCATATGACAGCTTATTCATCCATCCATCCATCCATCTTCTACCGCTTATTCGGGGCCGGGTCGCGGGGGCAGCAGTCTAAGCAGAGACGCCCAGACTTCCTACTCCCCAGACACTTCCTCCAGCTCTTCCGGGGGGATACCGAGGCGTTCCCAGGTCAGCCAAGAGACATAGTCCCTCCCTCTCGATGTGGAGGAGCAGCGGCTCTGCTTTGAGCTCCTCCCGAGTGACCGAACTCCTCTCCCTATCCTCACCTCCTCATCTCTAAGGGAGCGCCCCGCCACCCTGCAGAGAAAGCTCATTTCGGCCGCTTGTATCCGGGATCTTGTACTTTCGGTCATGACCCAAAGCTCATGACCATAGGTGAGAGTAGGAATTGACCGGTAAATTCCTCCACTTGAGGCAGGAACTCCCCACCAACCTGAAGGGGGCAAATCACCTTTTTCCGACTGAGAACCATGGTCTCAGACTTGGAGGCTGCAAACCGTCCCAGTGCACACTGACGGTCCTGGCCTGATGGAGCCAACAGGACAACATCATCTGCAAAAAGCAAAGACGAGATCCTTTAGTTCCCAAACAAGACTCCCTCCGGCCCCTGGCTGCGCCCAAAAATCCTGTCCATAAAGATCAGGACCGGTGACAAAGGGCAGCCCTGCCGGAGTCCAACATGCACTGAGAACAGGTCTGACTTACTGCCGGCAATGCGAACCAAGCTCCTGCTCCGGTTGTACAGTGACTGGACAGCCCATAGCAAAGGGCCCCAGACCCCATACTCTCAGAGCACCCCCCACAGGGCACCATGAGGGACACAGTCGAATGCCTTCTCCAGATCCACAAAACACATGTGGACTGGTTGGGCAAACTCCCATAAACCCTCCAACACCCTGGAGAGTGTATAGAGCTTGTCCAGTGTTCCATGACCGGGACGAAAACCGCATTGTTCCTCCTGAATCTGAGGTTCTATCAGGTCGCATTCTCCTCTCCAGTACCCTGGCATAGACTTTCCTCGGAGGCTGAGGAGTGTGATCCCTCTATAGTTGGAAAACACCCTCCGGTCCCCTTTCTTAAAAAGAGGGACCACCACCCCGGTCTGCCAGTCCAGAAGTACTGTCCCCAACCGCCACGTGATGTTGCAGAGGCGTGTCAACCAAGACAGCCCCACAACATCCAGAGACTTGAGGTACTCAAGTGGCTCCTTGTGGCACTGCCTTGCTACCGAGGAGCTTCCCAGTGACTTCAGCTTGGGTGATGGACGAGTCCACCTCCGAACCTTCAGCTTCTGCTTCCTCAGTGGAAGACGTGTCGGTGGGTTTGAGGAGATCTTCGAAGTACTCCTTCCACCGTCCAACAATGTCCCCAGTTGAAGTCAGCAGATTCCCACCTCCACTGTAAACAGTGTTGGCAGGACACTGCTTCCACCTCCTGAGGTGCCGGACGATTTGCCAGAATTTCTTCGAGGCCGACCAATAGTCCTTCTTCATGGCCTCACCAAACTCCTCCCAGGCCTGAGTTTTAGCCTCCACAACCACCCGGGGTGCAGTCTGCTTGGCCTGCCGGTACCTATCAGCTGCCTCAGGAGTCCCACGAGCCAACCAGGCTCGGTAGGGTATCCTTCCTGCTTGACGGCATCCTTTACTTCCGGTGTCCACCACCGGGTTCGGGGGTTGCTGCCTCGACAGGCACCTGAGACTTTTTCGCCACAGCTTCATGTGGCCGCATCGACAATGCAGGTGGAGAACATGGTCCACTTGAACTCAATGTCTCCAGTCTCCCTCGGGATCTGGTTGAAGCTCTGCCGGAGGTGGGAGTTAAAGATCTTTCTGACAGGGGGCTCTGCCAAACGTTCCCAACAGACTCTCACAGTACGTTTGGACCTGCCGAATCTGTCCAGCCTTCTCCCCCGCCATCAGATACAACTCACAACCAGGTGGTGATCAGTTGACAGCTCCGCCCCTCTCTTCACCCGAGTGTCCAAGACATATGGCCGGAGGTGAGATGAAACTGTTAAGTTGATCATCAACCTCCGGCCTGGGGTGTCCTGGTGCTACGTGCACTGGTGGACACCCTTATGCTTGAACATCCGTTATTATTCATCTGTTTCTCATTTATATAACCACATAACATATCTTAGATTTGTACAAGCACTTGAGTGTTGCAGCTGAGTCAAAATGTGCTAAAAACATTTACTGTGGGAATATCATCTATGGGACACATATTTAGATTACATGGTTTAGACTTTTTCGTGTTGCTTCTGTCATAGTCAAGTCAAAGTAACTTTATTGTCTGACTTAGGGAAATCATTTTGTGACAATGCTCCACACACATTGTTTAAAATTTAGACCCAATCTGTTCTGTATTTTGGGTTGGATTTTTCTGTGATTGTGATTGGTCACATAGTCTTTTTATTTGTGGGAGTTACCCTTTCACAGTTCCGTTATCAATATAAATGAAGCCCACAGCCTGATTTACAAAGATCACAGAAGTTTATTAGTATTCACACATCTTCTACTAAAGCATAGTATTTTATTCGGATGATTAATGTATGAGCATAGCATCATAGTGTCTGTGTATTCCCATGTTCTTGGAGTCTTTCTGTAGCTTTAATAAATGTGCTGTTTATTTTCCAGCATGTGGAGGACGGTGGTCCCGCTCAAGAGGCTGGACTTAGTGCAGGTGATCTCATCACTCATGTGAACGGTGAGTCAGTCCACGGGCTGGTTCATACTGAAGTGGTGGAGCTTATACTCAAGGTATCCTTCTTTTAATCTGTAATATTATACAGGCATTTAAAGCCAAGATTGTCATAGTAAATCCCTTCAAAACAACTGTGTAAAATATATTCATGTTTTTGATTTACAGAGTGGAAACAAGGTGACCGTTACAACAACACCATTTGAGAACACTTCTATAAAAGTGGGTCCAGCTCGCAGGACAAGCTATAAATCCAAGATGGCTCGCCGCAGTAAGCGAACCGGAGCCAAGGAAGGACAAGAGTGCGTCACTGCTGAACACACACAATTCATCACCAGACATTATTATTACTGTCTGTGTCACTGTCTATAATACAAACCACTGGGTTTTGTCTATTACAGTAAGAAACGCAGCTCCTTGTTCCGAAAAATCACCAAGCAGTCGAACCTGCTCCACACCAGCCGCAGTCTGTCCTCTCTGAACCGCTCCTTGTCCTCTGGAGACAGTCTGCCCGGCTCCCCCACCCACAGCCTGTCTGCTCGCTCGCCCACTCAGAGCTACCGCTCCACTATTGAATCTCCCTATCTCGGTAAGCATGCAGCATAAGTCATAAGTTGATTTTTCTCTTATATTGACCAATAGTATAATATTGGTAAACCAGAGGTTGAGGAGTTTTTTGTAAAAGTCAGCTGCTATAATCTTGTAGCAGTTATTTTGGTGCTGTAGAGACATAGTCAATCCAGTGTGTTCTTGGTCTTCTCTGGGACCTCCTCCCGCTGGGACGCACCCGGAACAGAACACGTGTAAAACACGTAAAACATATTCAAAGCTAAATAGATAAAGAAACTCAAATGAATAAACCTGTTGTCCATGTAACAACACTGTCTAAATGTTCTGTGAGCAAAATTCTTCCAGCCAATGAAGTTAATGGAGGGGGAATCTCTGATCATAATGAAAGTTAGTTAGAAGAATGACGTTTACAGTGCCTCCAATTCTTCAATTTATCAGCGTTGGATGCTCTTCACGCCCTTCATACACCTTCATATAATGCGCAAGAATGTGCTTAGGGCAAGGATGTGCTTAGGGCATAGCACGATTATTGGGGCAAAGACCATAAGTCTTCACTCTGGGCATGATCTAACAAATCCAAACTGCTATGTTTGTCCATCAGCAAAGACCACAAAAAACCTGAATTGAAAAGAGAAAAGTAGCGAAGTACACAAACAGACAGCACGGCCTAAACATTGACAAAAGTATGACATTTTGATTTTCTAACTGATTCAGAGCCCAGGTGTTAACTTATCTCTTGTGTTTTCCTCAGGTACCTCATCCCAGAGCAGTTCCCCTGTCTCTAGTACCCCCAACTCCCCCGCTGCCTCCCACCACATGAGACCCAGCTCTCTGCACGGCCTGTCACCCAAACTCCACCGCCAGTACCGCTCAGCCCGCTGCAAGTCTGCAGGCAATATCCCTCTGTCCCCTCTGGCTCATACACCGTCCCCTACCACCTCGTCCCCTCCGCCGCTGTCTGGACACACTGTGGGCAGCTCCAACACTACTCAGACCTTCCCCGCCAAGCTGCACTCCTCTCCTCCCGTCGCTCGGCCCCGTCCCAAAAGCGCTGAGCCGCCCAGGTCTCCTTTACTGCAACGAGTGCAGTCAGCAGAGAAGCTAGGAGCCCCCATCCTGCCATCTTCCTCTTCATCCTCAGCGTCTCCTTCTCCTTTAACCGGTGGATCATCCTTACGCAAACACAGCCTTGAGGTGAGCCATGGCGACTACAGAAGGGACTCCTTTCACTGTGAACATAGCTTACAAAGTCTGCTAGAAATTGAAGGAGAAAACGGACCTGCTCCTCCATCTCCTTCATCCTCTTCTTCACCTTCCCCTCCATTGGGAGGGGAGATTGCTGGATTAAAACCTTCGAGGAGAATGGGACGACAAGAATCACCACTTAGCCGTGAAACGCTCTTCACAGCAAAAGAAAAAGATAGTCAAGTGGTTGTTGCTGAAATTAGTGGGGCACAAACAGGAAGCACAGATGGTAAAGTTGAAGCTAAGACATTGAGTAAAACTACAGAAGTGGAAAAAAGGGAAATTTCAGCTACAGAAACAACAAGCATGGCAGATAAAGCTACAAGTGCGAGCAGTTCAATTGAGCCAACTTTCTCTAAAAATAAAGAGAAAAACAGCAAGCAGCAAAGTATGCAGACAGATAGCGTGGCTAAAGCTAAGCAGCTAGAAAGCAAACAGACAAATACGCCAAAAGATAGCACAGTTATAGCTAAGCAACAGGAAAGCAAGCAGCAAAGTGCGCTAACAGACAGCGTGGCTAAAGCTAAACAACAGGACAGCAAGCAACAAAGTATGCTAACAGACAGCACGGCTAAAGCTAAACAACAGGAAAGCAAGCAACTAAGTGGGCTAACTGATAATGTGGCTAAAGGTAAGCAACAGAAAAGTATGCTAGTCGACAGTGCGGCTAAATGTAAGGAGAGTAAGCAGCAAACTACGCTAGCAGAAAGCACGGCTAAAGTTAAGGACACTAAGCAGCAGAGTACAATAACAGACAGCATGGCTAAAGCTAAGCAACAGGATAGCAAGCAGCAAAGTATGCTAATGGACAGCACCGCCAAGGCTAAGGAAAAGGTCGAAGATAAAACAAAAAGTGCAACAGCTTCTGACAAAGCTAACACGCAAAAAAGCACAGAACAAAGCCAAGCTAGGTCCCGTAAAGGTTCAGAGACATCAGAAAAAGCTGGCAGCGGTGACAAAGATAAAACTACTGATAATACCATGCTTAAAGGACAAGCACCGCCAGCCCCGACTCAAGCACTTGCTAATGTTGCACAGCTGCCATCCTCGGCTAGGGCTAAATCCGAAAAGCTATCAGGTTCGTCAAACAGCTCTCGTCCCGAGAGAGCTCACTTAGAGACACTTGAAGAGTACCCAATGTCTCCCTCATCTTGTACATCCTTGCCGTCCTCGGGCAAGTTGCGGCCTATGTCTCCCGGAGATAAAACCAGTTTTGTAACCCAGCTTACTAGTGTGGCCAAAACTGTACTCGGGCCGATGAAAGGGGGGACACAAGATGCAGTTAGAATCAAAGACAGCACCAAAACGAGTGAGGAGAAAAAGGGGAACGCAATGGGAAAATCTGAGAACTTGACTGGGGGTGGACGTAGGGGTGGCCAGATGGCGAGTGGGATGGCCCAGTGTGACAGAGCAAACAGCCGAAGCTCCAAGCATCACTAGTGATTAAGACTTTTCTGAAAGACGTTCCCATGTAATGCCTTTTATTGTAGCATCATGCCAACATATCACCATTTAACAAAAGGGATTAAAAATATCAGATAGAAAGAAGAGGAATGCCTGAAAGATCAACAAGATTACATATGACAAAAGTGAAAAAGATTTGAACCAACATGCATCAGCTACTGTGTGCACTCGGTATGATAACGTAGGCCTGTTTATGTACTGATTACTACATTGTGTATAGTAAAAAGCATACGTCTTAATGCATGTCTGACATTTACACGGTAAATAAAACAATACTAACAATAAAAAGGGATAATAAAAAATATAAAGCAGACCTTTAAGCAGTAAACACTGTGAACTACAAATGTATGGAAGCTGGTTTGTGCCACTGTTTTATATTGTTGAGAAATGGCCTTGAAATATTTAGATTTTAAGCTTCTTTTTAATTTAAAAGTTAAGCGAGTTAACATAATTTGTTAATTAGTCAGATTTAGATGGTGACTTGATTACCTAAGTAGGTTATTTGACATTTAGGCATAAAAATATTTAATTTTGTAATTTTTTTTGTTCTTTAAAAAGTGGACTTAATATGGGGGCTCGCTTCAACTTCACAACCTAAGGTTTCTAGATGGAATGTCCAAATGTATCCTAAACTACATACTTACTATACTACTTACATACAACACAAAAAATACAATTACTTTAGTTTATCTCTAGATTTATCAAAAAATAATAATTTTGACTCACTAAATCAATATGTGCACTGACAAAAGCATAATTTGACTGTAAGTTGAAAATGTTTATATGAAATGTTGACTTATTAGTTGACGTAGTATAAAAAAAAATTTGTAACTTAAAATAATTGCTTAAGAATTATTTCTGACCTAGTTAATCATACAGCAATTCTAGTTATGTCAAATTAAGTGAGTTACATTATTATATGAGTCACATTCTTCTCCTTGTATCAAAAGTTACAAGTTTTTTGTATCTTGAGAAGTCTTCAAGAAGTTCAAAATCATTAAAACAAACAAAAAAGTAAGTAAATATCAAGAGATACTTAATATTTTGGACAGTTTTCAACAGAATCAGTGGCAGAATTCAGTTTTTATACAATCAGGCATTACACCGTCAAGTAAATCCCTATTAAAAATCCAGTGCCATGCTTTACATCAGTCAAAACCGTCATAGTAGATCATTTACCAAGTGCTTTTCCTTCAGTGTAAGTTACCCAAATGTCAGACACATTTGTCATTTGACTTACAGTTACAGCTGACTACAACCTGGACCAACAGACCAAATTATTATCAGTGATGGCGTTTGTTTGGGATCTGATGAAAGGGCTGCATTTCAGTGGTAGTTATAACAAACTTGCACAGGGGCACTATGCAATGTGGTGACAATTTAAGTGTCCCCAGTTTTTACGTTTACGTTGTGGTTTGGAAGAAGAGGAACACAAGAAAGAAAAGGCTTGCAATAAACCAAGCAAACACAATTGTTCCAACTCGACTCATCACTTTGAAATGTGCAATTTTATATTAGCATAAATTTGTGTGAAGACATAGCAAGTGTTGTTTTCTTTTTTTCATAAAATTTCAGGAAGTGCGTAAAGAACCATTATAAAACTAGCACTTATAGAAAAATAAAATTGGCTACAAAGGATCGCTCGCTCTTTTCTATTTGTCCTGAAATCTTGTATTGTTTATTGCTCTGTGTAAAGAAAAGTGCCAGTGTTTTTATTTAGGGATAATGTTTTTTTTTTTTTTGTTTACACTCTAATGTAGAATAATATGCAATCCAACAGTGCCCAGTTTGACCAAACTGAGAACTCTCGTCAGTCGTAGATTAATGAAATGCCTGGATTAGATTTGTCAAGAGCGTTATAGTGGTGAGCTAGTGTTTGTTCTTGTGTATTACAGTAAATAAACAGGATAGTTGTGGGACAGCAGGCTCAGAGCTGTGTTAGACTGCCGCCTTGTGGACAATAACATGCGAGACCAAAAGAGGTACAAATATGGATGTTCCCATTGTAAGCGATGTCTTCTGCCTGTGAATCTTATAGACTCATAATTGATGATGTATTTTTGATGAACACATTTTAGTCACTCTTAAACTCCATCATATACATTTTTTGTAGTGTATCCAATGTGGTGGTTTACTTTAAACTGACATTTGTGCACTAATTTATGTTGGTGTGATGTGATACAGTTGCACTTTATTTTGTCTAAGTTACTTTTGATGTTTTATTTATTACATTTTATTTATTAATTTTCCACATTTGTACTCGTTTTACAATTTAAATTCATAGTGGTGTTTTCAAATGTAGGAATTTCACATCCAATAGGATGACTTTACCAAATCTGTGTGGCTACCCCATCTTGTGCAGTTTATCATTCCATAAAACCGAAGTTATTCTGTGATGTCCATCTTGTGTTTTGTACAGCAACTATTTCTGACTGTTGTTGTCCATGATATTGCTACATAATTACAAACCACTGTTGTGAAAAAACAATGCAAAAATGTCTATAGTGCTGAAATTTAATAAAATGCTGAAAAAGCGTATATTGTGTGAATTTATGGCTAGGTAAAATATGGTTTGTGGAGACTGGAGATGGTTTTTATACTTCATATTATTCATTCATTCATTTTCTGAGGCTGGACCCACCCTGGACAGTGGCCAGTTAATCGCTGAGCTTCACATTATTTAAAAATAATAATAAATCCCAAATATCTGTTGCTTCTCAGTTCATATAAACTAGGTCTGTAGATAATTCTAATGTTTTAACCAATAAATACTAAAATCGGAGAGCCACCATTTTTTATTTATCTCAATTCTAACCTTCAATACAATTGTTAGGTCTCTACAAATGAGCTGATTCTGTTGACTGATTGAATGTACAGTCTTATGGCAGCTGTGAAGAACACTTGTCATCAGAATGTATAATGTCATTAAGCCTGAGCATATATTTTTGTTAGTATATATGTTCTTGGTTATAATATTGTAACCAATTCTTATTTATTTAATTTGTAAAGACACTTTTTATACACAAATCAACGTATTAAAATGTTACATTTAAAAAACATAAAAATGTTCTAGTGATCATCTAGATATAAATATACTTTTTATGTGTTTGGTAATGACAAAGATGCATATTTTACAAAAATATAGATGACTAGTGCTTTACATGATTCAAAAAATTATGTCTAAATGTTTATTTTAAAAAAATGCTAAAATTATGTTCTGTAAGCACAGTTGAATTATACTGAAATTATGCCATTCCTACTATTTTTCACTGGAAAAAACAACTCCAGTGTGTATACACTAGACATATTTATCAGACCACTTCTTTAAAAAAAAAAAAGACCATGTTATTACGTTCCTACTTTAGAATTTACGCTTCCAATTTAAAGGACATCTTGAGTAATTAAAACTTTTACCAAAGTCTGCCAGTTCAGCCATGGTCTCCTCTACTCCCATTGGTCACTTCTTGACCAATCACCATAGAGCCAGCACGTGACAGGTATGAACAGGAAGTGCAGCTTACCTCTGCTACGAATTGAAAGCGCCGTTCATTTATGTGTCAGAAAAAACAAGAGAAGGTGTTTTCTGTGGAAATATCAACAGGAGAATACAAGCGCGTGGTAAAGAGCTGAAAATGAAGACGGTACAATGAAGGTAAAAGAGACGGAATGGACGGAACGATAGACGAGTGTTAAGGTTGAGAAGCGAGAGTTTTCAGTGGATATTTAAGTTAGTTAGCATTTTCAACAGAAGCATGTTAAGCTACAGCTTTACGTTGTCATTAGTGGTTGTTCGCTTTTTTTATTATGTAGTCTACCAAAGATTTATGATGGCAAAAAGCACGGCCATGTTCACTAAAAATACATAAATACATTTAGCCTACTGTATTTACATTCAAACTAAAAAACAATGCAATTTTTCATTCTTGACATATTGTTATATTTCAAAAAGCCCCTTCTTACTCATTTAAATACCTTTCTCCAAAACATCAGGAGTTAATTCGTAAGTTTGTAAATGTTTGCATAATTATTTTGGTGGTAAATATGTTGCGTCTGTTTTGCAATTGTGTTTGTGTTCCAATAGTCAATAGTCAGTACTTACAGCGTCTACTGATCTCATTACAAATGACAGTGCAGACTTTAGTGTTTAACAGAATACTGCAGAAACACTTTATTGATTCAATTGACTGACACTTAAACCTGATAAAACTTATCACTTAAGAGATCAAATTCAGGAACCTTATCTTAATATTCTAACCCGTACGTGTACTTTTTTTCTATTTGGAGTAGACTGTTTAAACCTAAAATAGTATATTGTAAAATAAATAATTTGTGAAAAGGTTTTAGGATGCCGTCTACTGTTTATTATAGAGGATTTTAATCAAAGCTCTCAAAAATCACATGCTTGGAAAAAGAAGTGCTCATATATTTAGAAAAGGGAGGCATAAATACTGTCAATTCAGTCAGAATACGTAATGTTTAACAACCAGGAGATAATTACTGTTCTGATGTTGATGTAGCAGTGCAATGTTTATGGTAAACTCTAAACTTCAGTTTGGTGTAATGTAGTAATAATTTGTGGGGAAAATTGGTCCAATTTTATAATAATAAATAAAAGAGAAGCATTAGAGGTTCCCAGGCTGCTTTTGGTTGAGAGTAGAGTCTGTGCGAAATGGCAAAAAGAAAATCGGGTAGTGGAGTTTTAATCTCAAAACCCTCCCGAATTTTAATATTTTGATATTTTCTCAAACATTGTGTCTCTTTCTATTTCTGATGTTTTCTTCTCAAAAATTTTTACTTTCATTTTATATATTTTTTCTCATTTTTAACTCTGATTTCTGTCTCAGAATTTTTACCTAAATGGAAAAAATTAAATAAAAAAAAAGTGTCCCTAAGCCCCTCCCACTGAGTCACAAAACTGTAATATGTACAGTAAACTTACTATTACAAAACATAAACTCTGTGACCCCTCCCTCAAATAACATCACTGAAAGAGTCACTGGGAGCTGTCACATGGTTCCTCTTCACTGTCAACTGACTCTACTGTGGTTAACTGTATTTCAGAAGGAAAAAAATGCATTGTACAATGAAGTAAACAGAATCTTGTGTTGTAGCTCTGCCGCCATGGAAATACAGAGCCATTCTCCACTCCACTGGCTTTAACCCACCACAACAAACATGGATAACACCTTCTCTTCCGCCCAGTGTGAGGGCCCGTCTCTCTTGGAGGACCCCATGGACGACTGGCTCTTCCTCTCCTCCGAATCAGCCGCACCTCTGAGTCTGAACGTGAGCCGAGGAGAAGAGCCAGAGGTCGAAGATCGGAGCAAACTCAAGTCCAAGCTGGTCTCTGCGTGGAACAGTCTCAGATATGGTCTGTTTAAACTGCTCAGGCTTTACTTATATGTTAGTTTTACACTTGTGAGAATCTTCTGTTTTCTTTGTTTCAAGTGTCAGCCTGGTCTTTGAAGCAGAAATCCAAATTCAAAATGGGTTCGCCGGTGATTATGCTTGGGAAGTCTTATGAGCTGAAAGACCAAGGTAAGACAATATTCTATATGAGCAAGAAAAAGATTAGTGGACACATTTTTTTTCTCTGAACTTTTAGAAGTTTGTTTTCAGTCTATTTTGATCATAGTATCGCCATTTTATTTTCTGTGATGATGTTTGTCATTCTGTAAAAATCTGTTTAAAAAATCCTAAGCATAATTTGACCTAGCTTGTAGCTTTTAGCTGGTGTAGCCTCAATGCTTATATAACGTGAGCAGCTAAATATCACTTGCTAATGTTTTCTACCAAATCAATAACAGCACACGTGTACTCAGTTGATGCCAAAATGAACATGCCGTTTATGTTTTTACAATCACTAATAAGGCCCCAGTGTACAAGAATATAGTCTGTTGTCATGGAATTGTTGACTATTTTAAAATATGGGTCTACGCACAGAAACTGAATTGTATGATTGTGAAAGTGTTTTATATCTGTGTCAGGTAAGCGAGAGGACTTCCGGCGCACCTTCAGCTCCCTCCTGTGGCTGACCTACAGGCGGGGCTTCCCTCCGCTGCCCGGCTGCTCTCTGACTACAGACAGTGGCTGGGGCTGTGTGCTGAGAACGGGACAGATGCTGCTCGCTCAAGGCCTGCTGCTGCACCTCATGCCTCCAGGTGACCACCAGGTTTAATATTGAGAACATCAGCAAAGCTATTAATTATTAGACCTGAGGTTGTCAAACTCTTTTACAAGGCAGTAAATATATATTTTTTAACTTTTATATTTTCTCATCAAATACATGCTTGTCTTTTGGACTCCCACTTGGAACCTTTCTATGATCTTAATGATAAGCATAGTATAGTATAGTTACGTATGTAACTGTGGTTCCCAAACATAGGAGAAAATTGGAATTCAGTTATTTATCTTTTTTAATGTGTTGGAGAAAATAAGGGTTGTCCAATTAAAAAATAAATAAATAAATAAATAAAATAAAATCTGCTTTTTGAAATGATCAGGAACATTTAAAGAGTAAAACATTTTTTTGTTGTTTTTAAACACACAAAAAGAAACAAAACAATGATTTTGAACTGGTCCTTTTGGAAGACACTGTTAATTCTCACCTCACAATCGCAACATTTTCTTGTGATTACTAATGCAAAATGAAATGAATGATTAAATCGCTGTGTTATCTTTTGTGGAGACTGGACCTGGACAGCACACCACCACTCGGTCAAAGACGACATGGACCTGCAGGAGAGTCACCCCTCGGCTGACGCAGACAGCAGCTGGCAATCCAAAATAAAACCTGGTAAAAGAGGACGGAAACTTAGTTTGGGATCTCTGCTTGACAGACCAATTGAGTGCAAGCACAGAAGAGTGGTCTCCTGGTTCGCAGACCACCCCACTGCTCCTTTCGGGATACACCAGCTGGTGGCGCTAGGCAAGAGCTCTGGGAAGAAGGCAGGGGACTGGTACGGGCCCTCCATCGTGGCACATATTCTCAAGTGAGAACAAAAGAATGAATATGTTTACAGTTTTCTAAGACTAGGTTTGGACCAGTCTTTTGTTAAGGATCTATGTTATGTAGATTACAGCATGTAACATGGAGTAAGTTTTTACAATAATCTTTAGCTTCAGAAAACTGACATTTGTCTTGTTCCTCATTTATACAACCCCAGAACGTAGCACTTTTCAGAACAAACTCCACAATGTGTCCATTTGAACCCAAAAATATATATTATTCAGCAACATATAATGGAAATATTCTCTATAGTACACATATTTACTGTTGCAGTGTTTTAATATAAAATGCCCCAGCCCCATTTACAGCAGCAGCATGATTTAGTCTCTGTGGTGTTGCTGTCTGTTTCTTCAACCTGTGAGTGTGCTGACAAATCTACTATTCTACTAGTAAATCTACTGCAGAAAATAGATGTGCTATTGATGGTTTATGTTTTATTTCAACTCCAGATGTAACAGAGGTGTGTGCACGAACAAAACGGTGACGTTAAGTCTGATGATGTGTGTGTGTATAGAGCAGTAGTCTACTACACCCACGCTCAATAAAGCTAGGCCAAGCAGTGGTATCAGCCAATCTGGAGGGCGTGTGGTGTTGGGGAAGGCGGTGTCGGTCTTGTTTTAAAAAGAACTGACCTTCTAAGCTAATCGCTAACCCAACATAACAGCTATAGCAGCGTGGACATGCTGTTTGTGGAGTGGCACTCAGCGATAAAACTGTTCAAAATAAATGTAGATGGGCTTGGCCTGAAGAAACAGTGGAGAATGACATGCTGCTCTGGTCCTGGTGTAAAACCCATATGTATGTGCGTAGTATGCCATAAGAAAATGTAGTAATTCATCTTCCTCCACTGCTGGAGTTGGAGACCGCATCAGTAGCTTGTTTCACCAGCAACAAAAACAGATGTGAACAGGGACGTGCACACGTTTGGGCTATTGTTACTAGCCTGGTGTACAAATCCCTAAGCAAATCCCTTCCTCTGCGATTTTGTGGACAGACACGCCGTTTGTCTGCAGAAGGGCGTGGTTTGCTGTCCACGTCGTACACAAGGAACTCGGCTCTAATCCAAAACATTCAATATGGCAGACGCTGCTACAGAGAGAGGCTGATTTTTTTCTGCTCTCGCTTTGGTTTTGAACAACCAGCAAAGAATAACAATGATGAAACCGCTCTGGTGTCCGCTCTACTGCTAGACATGTTAATAATAATAATGGTGTAATTCCAACGCTTATGAGACTTTGTTTCAATTGTATCTAGAGGTTTAATTTTTTTTGAAGCTCAAATTAATAAAAACAAGGCTGAAAAATGTATTTGGTCAAAGCAGCTGCAGGGTCTCCTGTCACTTACCATTAAAACCAACACAGACCAAGACTCTAAACCTGAATTAAAAAACTTCTGTTTGAAACAAACAAAGTCATTTCACTTCTGCAAAAGTGAGTAAGCACAGTGTAGGTCACAGAGGGTTAGATCTGATGAAAATGGGAAAATAGGCATTGAAATTAAATAGGGTTTTTTTTCTTTTGAAAAATGACTAAGAATTTGTGAGAGGTGTAATGCAATTGTCAGATAATTGACATTTATATTGTGCACGTGGTGCCCTTCTTACACAGCAACATCCCCTGAAAATGTGTGCACAGCCCTTCAAGCATGTGTCAGGTGTATCCAGGCTTGAAGCGCTTGGTTTCAGAGCTAAAAAGCAGAAGGATGAAAAAGCAACATGGAAACATTTGCATAACAAATGCACTTTTTGTTCCTTGATTCGAGTGCTGTTAGTTTTCTTTTTCTGGCTGAATTTAAACCATACATTATTTATTATAATGTTCAATGCATAAAACAGACATTACTTTCGCTTACAGCAAAAGCATTCTCTGTTGGGTTTCCTAATTGAATTAATAAAAACCGACAAATGGTTATGTATCTTTGACGGTTCTCGGTCATCCAGGTCATCTTAAAAAAGGTTGAATAAAAGCCTCTGGTCTCAGTTTTTAAGGTGAAGACATTTTGTCTCTAATTCCAACAGACTTTATTATTTGATAAAGTCTCTTGGAATTAGAGACATGTAGATGGTTCATTTGTATGACTATATTACAGTCTTTTACTGAATAGATAGAAAACACTAACATTACAGGAATACTGAGAATTGAAGGCAGTTTTTCTTGAGTATTTAAATTGTGTAAATTTAAAGCAAAGAAAATGGAGCTGGTCTTTACCTTTGGTGGGATACGTGTGCCCAGGGAATGTGATTTTGACTGGGAAGATTTCAAAATTCAAAGTCAAAAATCTTTTTTTGTTTTAACCCCTGATCAATGGCCATGGGGTAAGAGCAGACATTAGCCTGGAAAAGATCATCTTGGAAAGATCTAAAACAAGATGGTTGCAAAAGCTGGGGAAGACACTGCAGTCATCTCTTGTCCTTGAGAGAGATAGAACGAGATGAAGAAGCCTAGTCAGTTTGGTCACCAGGCACTGAAATAATTAAACATCAATGTTCACTTCTTACATGTCTAAGCTGTGTTTTCACACGAAACATTAGCAGCCATACGTCATAATGCCCTCTTCCTTTTTTTCAGTGTGTAGCTGTGCTCACAATCACCTGCTGTAGGGAAGAGGTTACCTAACCCAAAGTATATTTGACCAAATACTCAACTCGCACTTGAAATATCTGTTTTTTCCATCTATTCTTCAAAGCAACAGCAGCATTTTCAAACTCAATGTTTTAACATTGGACACTTAAAGCCCGGATGTAAAAAAAAAACAGCTGTTATTTGTAAGAATTAAAAATGACTCAATTTAGCTCTATCATTTCACAATGTATGTGTATTTTGTTTCAGGAAAGCAGTGAATGCAACAGCAGACCTTCCCACTTTGTCAGTGTATGTTGCACAAGATTGCACTAGTGAGTAATGTCCTGACTCTAATCTACATATTCTTTCATAGAAACAAATTTCAGAAAGACATTTTTCTTTTTCTTCCATAAAGATAAAATTTTCTTGCATATCCATAACATGGTATTTATTTTCCTGTAAAAAATAAATAAATAAAATGAAGATACTTTGCTGATATGCTTGTGTGTTTTCGTTTGTTTCAGTTTACAAAGAGGATGTGAACAGGTTGTGTAAGTGGCCTCGTCCCCACAGCTCAGCCACATCCTGGAAGTCGGTCATCATCCTGGTGCCAGTTAGACTCGGAGGACAGGACTTCAACCGCAACTACATCACCTGTGTCAAAGTATTCTAACTATTTACCCCAAACAGAGCTTTATTAGATGGTGTGCTTCCTGCTTTGCTGAATAACTCTCACTTCATGTTTTATGAATAGAAACTGCTGGCGTTGCACTGCTGCATCGGAATCATTGGAGGCAAGCCGAAGCACTCTTTGTTTTTTATCGGTTACCAAGGTATAAGTAATGCACTGTGCATTAAAACATATTGACTGTAACATCAATTCTTTCACTTAATCACATTGGTTCTTCTCACCCGACAGATAACTATTTGCTGTACCTGGACCCTCACTACTGTCAGCTGGCTGTGGATATTAAAAAGGTCAACTTTCCCTTAGAGGTATGAGGAAGTACAGGTGCTCTTCTTTCTGTTTTGGTTGCGTCACAAGTAGCAGTCGGCTATTTTTAGGGTTATATAATGAAATGCATCTCTTCCTAATTCTTTGCAGTCGTTTCACTGTAAACACCCCAAGAAGATGCCCTTTTCTCATATGGACCCCAGCTGCACCATAGGGTTCTACGCCAAAGACCAACAAGAGTTTGAGAATCTGTGCACAGTGGTCAATGAGGTATTTTATTACAGAGCTACACAAAGTCTTTGACAACCCACATTTCAAAATGCCAAATGAACCTAAAACTAAACATCAACTTGGGAGATTTATTATCATAAATCACTTTTAGTGTGGTTTGGTTCCATTAATTGTGAATTCATCACATGGAATGTCATGCTAACATTTATTTTAAAGTTGTAATCCTAAACCTCACATGTTATCTATAGATACAACAATGTGCAAACGTTTTAGGCAGATTTGAGGAAATGCTGCAAAGTAAGAATGCTTTCAAAATACTTGAAAGTTACAAAAATCCCTTTTTTTTATAAAACAGAATCAGTTCTTCTGTCACAGCACCTTGGCTGGTTGGTTTTCTTTACATCGGCCTAAAATATATTTAATATTTAAATTTAACTTTATTAATTCCCAAGGGGAAATTCAGTTGTTAGTTGTCATAATTAATGTATTAATAAGTCTTTCATTTTGAAAATTCTTTATTGCTAAAATATGATTGGAGAATCTTCTTCATTGTGTTTGTCGGTAGGCTCTGTCAACATCCACAGACACATACCCCATGTTTATTTTTGAGGAGGGCAAAAGTCCACGGGAGGAAGAGGGCAGCGTGCCCACAAACGTCACATACATCCAGAGGAAGAGCCAGCATGAAAGAGTGACCAGCAGCAGCTTGGACGAGTTTGTTCTCTTATGAACTGGAGACACTGCTGTGATGTAATGCTTGGAGCTCAAGCCCAAAAAAATAGGTTATAAATGAAGTGATCAGGTTTCACTGAGGACACTACTACATTTTTAATGACTTTTTCTTTGCGTTCATATTATTATTTATTGTTTTATAAGGTGTCTGATTCATATAAAATCCTTAATTTGAGGGACACCCTGATTGTATGTCAACTCACACTGCTATTTACTTTAGAGGGTCAACAAAAGAGCAACACTACAGGTCTGATTAACTCCGGGACACACAGCATCACAGTGTCATGTGACAGGACACATGTCAATGTGCTTAATCTTTGAATGGATTACAAAATTGGATCGCTGTAAAACCTGTGACTCACACATGAGAAACACCGCTACATGACTTAAAGCAGCTTTTAAAGCATCATAACACATTGTACATCCACAATGAAGGAATTTTGCTCTTTTATCTGGATAACTGGTTTGCAGTAAGACAGAGTATTTGTATATTAGATGGTCTTCACAAATATTAGATCTGCTTTAACGTCACTGCAAACCATGTGGAGCTTTTTTGAATTCTATCCCAGGGCATATACATGTTCTACACCTCTGATTCACAATCATACCCAACTTATAGAAACGTGGAAAAGCCTATAAGACTTCCTGTAAGGTCACTAACTTTAGACCAACATTCTTCTTACTTTTATACTTGGCTTAAACAAACATTTATTTTAAAGTTTATGGTCGAGAATAAATCCCAAACACCTGTTTCATGAAACTCTTTAAACATGCATAGCTTATATCATGCTATTATGGTTTCCAAAAGGCATGCATGTTGTTTTATGTAAACTAAGTGGTTAGGTATTTGAATGGGAAAATTTGTTTGGAGATGACGTGATATGCTTTAAATCAGACCATGAATAAGATTTTTGTCATCTGCGAAAATAAAAAAAATTTAAGTATTTGACAGATTTTAATACAGTGTAGATATACATCTTTAATAAATATATGGAATATGAACAAATGCGAACAGAGTGGGGCATAAGACTGACCCCTGTGGGACACCAGAGGTAATGCAGTGTTTAACCAAAAAATGGTAACCATAGGGTGTAAGTTTTTATCTGGTCATAAGCCACTCCTTTCATTCCATATTTCCAGTTTTAATAGTAATGTGTTATGATCATTAATATCTAATGTATTTCAATTAGTACAGGTAATTATCTGTGGGAGATACGCAAATATAATTCAAATATAGGTTTAGAAAGAGACATTGAATTTTTACAAATCATATAGTGAAGATGCCTCACATCATTGACACCATGTATCCATCTCTTCACTCTTCTCCAAATCCTGGAGGGTGTCTGTTTATTTCAGGATCTGTGTACAGGATGCCAAAATAAAAATGCTGGCCTAAAGTGAAATAAAAACATGTTCACATGGATACACTCACTATCATACATTATGTCTGCCCGGCCAGTAGGGCTGATGTGAACTCTGCCATTACACTTTTTATCTGTTAATATCTTTTTTTTCTGGAGTTGTGCTATTAACTCATAACTAAAACTAACAATACAACAATATATTATTAGAACAATGTTTTCTACGCATTTATGCTATTGTTCTACTCATGTGAAACCAGCAGCCGGCTGTTATGTCATCCATCTTCACAGTTTACACCCGCAACAAAACAAAAACCCCCTCCTCGGTCAGATTCTAAACTTTGTGTTTTGTTGGAGTGAGGACATAGACATCTCTTTACCCAGACACCACCAACTTCTATGTGGCCGAAACACATCTGTAGTCCCACCTACATCTCTTAGATCTGTCCTGGGACCTCCTTCACCATTTATACAATTACTTAGTTAGAAAAAATAGCTTTCATATCCTGCCCATACTGCTGGTAGTACAAATGAGCGTGATATTGATGTTCAGGCAGGACCATTCTGATACAAAATGCCAGCTCTTGCTTTGTCAGGTTTCCCTGTACCTCATATCCCAAAATGATGAGTGAATTGGTCTGCCAGGGTCTGACCAAGTCCTCCAGCTCCTCAGGCGGGACGCCCCATCTGGCCAAACACTTTTGTCTGATTCTCTCTGTGGACTCCCTCAGCAGCTCCACCTCCCCTTTCAACCTCTCCAGTCCGTACTGTTTCGCCTTTTCCCAAAATATCTGCACAAAAAAGTCATAAACCAACACGTCCAAATAGTTCCAGGCCTTTATCTTAGCTTTGGTTTCTTCGTCGAGTGGAATGACATCTTTAATGGAGCGACTGTTGAGGCGAACATATGCGAGTTCTTCCAACTCTAGGTTTAACAGCGCTCCTAGAAGAACTAATGATTCATCAAAATGCTCCGCGATCATCACTAACTGGAAAGTCTCCTCGAGCAAAGCCAAGTCAGCCGACCATGAAGAGTTCCACACCTGGCTATTGAGACCTAAATCAAAGCTCATAGGGTTCTTGGCCAGGCCATTATTGGGGTTTTTTGGATCCCAGAAGGTCTCAGGAGAGCCCAAAAAAACAGACAGGGCAGATTTGTTTCCAGCAGAGTTTCTGGCTGAGGTAAAGGCAGGAATCAAAGAGGAGTGGTAGGAGTACACGGACTCGAAAGTCTGTACCGGGTCACGGAGGATGGTGATGAAGATGGGATCTGGAGGCATGACCTTTTTCAGCTCTGAGAGGTCAAAACGCATTCGGCTGCAAAGGATGTCAAAGTGAGACGAGCTGCTGGAAAACTCCACAAACTCCGCCCGGAATCTACAACACAGAAGGGTTTGTGTAAAGTTGAATACACAATAATAAAGATAAAACATTCCAGGTTTCTCTATGGACATTTAAAGGTCCTTTTGTGCAATTACACATTCTCACACTACTTTCTCTTTAGAGCATGTCAGCAGCTACGGGGACATGCTATAGAAATTGGTCAATGATAAGTTTGCTTCAAACTTTTTTTTAACTAAATTAGTTTATAAATGTCCTGAGCCTTCAGATTGTGTGCTCAAATAGAAACATGAGCATGTGCTTCTCTTTCGCTGTGCTCAGTTTGTCCTCTGGTTTACTGTAGCAACAGGAAGTGATGGAACTTATGGCTCCTTCAAATTAATTTTATGGCGCTTAAAATGTTTTCTTTTAAGATAGCAAATAAGTGTTAAATTTAACACTCTACATGTGTTTTATTTGGCTATACAAAAATGTTATACTGTAATATTCTCCATTCCAACTTTTTCAAAAAAGAAACGCACTGTTTATTGTGTACATGTTATCTGCCTCTGGGCTTAATGAATGTTGCCCCAAACTCTCTACAATTCAAGAGTACCTGTCAATCACCAAGGTAGAAAAAATGATTGGTCTTATTACCATGTGGTCCTTGCACCTTTTTATTTTATTCATTTATTTTGAAGCAATTTTAAGATTATTGTCATCACCAGAAGAAGACACACTATTTATACAGTAGTAGAGCACTTATAAAATGCATTATTGTATAAACGCAGTATACTTATTCAAGACAAGGTGGAAAAGCGCTATATAAATAACAAAAAAATAAATAAATGACAGAATAACAATGTTTTGTTTTTAATGTTGGTGTAATGCTTTGTAAATAAATTGATCAAATACATAACTAATACCCAATAGTGTGTAGTGGCTATGTTGGGATGTGTTTTGTTTGCTAACATCTGGTAGCAAAAGGGCAGATTATAATTCTGCATCTTAAATTTCTACTTTTTTGATCATGTTACTACAGTAGCCAGGTCGTTTTATATGAATAAACTACTTGGAAATAAAAAATAATGCTCGATGTGATTAAAACCTGACAGATCTATTTTGTTTTACACTTTACACACTGCACCTTTAATATAAAAATACAAATATAGGAAAAGTGTTCTTACTTATCTGGGTAGCTGAAGTGGTTGGAGTGACGAGGGAAAGCAAATGTGGCGCTGTCCCTCTCGCCCATTCGGAACAGCAGATTCTGCACAGTGCTGCTTCCCGTCCGGTGCGTTTTGAGAAAAACAACCGGAGGAGTATGCGTCCTGGTCCGGAGCATGTTAAAAAGATGTTCTGTGGCATCGGGGCGCTCTTTCTTCTTCACTTGCATCTTCATGTTGTTTAAACTTGAAAACATAACGCCATTTAAAGGAAATACATTAAGGGTCATGTGTTTGCAATGAATAAATATGACTTACCTTGCCTGCTGTAGTAGATGAGAGCCTATTAGGATGAGTACAAAAGTAACTCCTAAAGTGACCATGAGGCTTGCCACACGATATCTCCAGAGCTGGATGGCAAACCTGTAAAGGGTCATCTTTAACTACCAACCTCTTTCTACAAGTGTTTTTCTGTCTGCTAGCATGATGTCTGAGCCCTCCCCACGTGGGACAGGGGCCAGACTGTGGCTTAATAACCTCACCTTAAGCAGATCAGACACGTAACACTGTCATCAACTTTATTTGCACTACGAACGCACACAGACTTGACTTAACTTTATTAATCCACAATGGAAATGGCTTTGTCACAGTAGCTCAGTTACAAACACTCATGAACACAATCTATCAAAGAAAGAAGTAAATATAAATATATACAATAATATAAAGACACACGTGATTTATATGAAATATAGATTATATATACATAAAAGTACGTTTTCTTTTTACTAATTTAAAGGTTTTTGTTTTTTCTAACTTTCTCATTAAAATGAATGGAAAAGTATGTCACTGTCAGCGGTGTGCAGTTTTTGGGATTATAAAAAAACATTTCAGGGGACCCAAATTTCAAAAGAAGATTTGTGTGATTTATTTGGTCTTTTCTTTGAATTTTGGTAATTCTAGTCTTTCTTTTTTTTTTTTAACACTGAATGCGCTTATAGTAATAATTTTTTATTTATATATTTTTTGGGTGTCCATACGGTTATTTTTAGCATTGAGTTATTAAATGCCTCCAGATTTCCGCAAATATTTTCTCTGGATATTTAAAACTATTAAGTATTAAGAATAAAATTCTCCTGTGACCATTTTTGGCCCACGACCCAATGTTTAGGAACCACAGGTAGAAAAAATAGAACACAGCCGACAAATAAATAACAAAAGGGGATATATATTGAATGCACTAAAACGATGCAGTTGTTTGACCAGTGAACTGTATGACATTTGGTTTAATGTAAGATTACTAGTATGATCAGTGAAAATCAGTCTGTGGAATTAACACTTGTACAGAAAGAGAGATACAAACGCGTAGATAAAGAGTAATTTGTTATCAGAACTAGCATACTGTACAGCGAGTTCCAGATAAACAGTAGACTGGACCTTCACTAGACTAACACCAATCTGCTATTATATTCAAAATGACTTTGCCTACTCTACAGAAGACAACACTACTACCACCACTCTGCTTATTCCCTTAGGGGTCGCAAGTGACAAGCCTATCCCAGCAGCTTTGGCCTTAACACCAGTCCCTGAATAATGGCCAATTGGTCGCAGGGCTGACACTTAAAGACAGACAACCATTCACTCTCACATTCATTTACTAGTGGTACTTTAGAGTTGCCATTTGACCTATAGATACATGTCTTTGGACGGTGTGCCTGGAGGACATACAGACTCCTCACAGAAAGGCCCGAGTAGGCCGCTGGGGTTTGAACTCACGACCTTCTTGCTGAGAGACAGCAAAAGCAAAAGAGGTTTATAGCACAGATACAGATTCTGAGCAGGATATTAAGATACTAAGACACAGGTCTCTACTCACATTTAAACCTGTTTACCCTACAAGTTGGAATCAGGCCCAACTATGGATGGACACAAAAGATTGCATTGCATATTGCCTGGAGACAAAGTTGGACTATTTTTCATAAAACTAACTTCTAAACCTTTCTCCTGCTGGTTGGTTTAGTTTGTGGGCATTACGTTTTGAACTAGCTTCAGGACCCCAGAATCTGACTAAAAATTATTGAATAAAGCATATATTAAATAGGAACATTCCTTGGTTTTATTGGGTTGGCTATTGTTTATGGTTTTGAGCTTACGTCAAAAACAGTCCATGAATTTTTGAAGTGCTAAAAACACACACATACGTCACAACCGTCCAATATTCATCCATAATGTGATATAATGTATTTTAGCCTCCTTCTGGGCCGGGGGGTCGATGATAATGTCGTGTACGTGCCACGCCACTGTAAGCTCCCTTCCCCCACACCAGTGCTTCACCGGGCACGAGCGGCGGTAGGGGGCGCTCCAGAGACGCACGGGCCTGTCGCGAAAGGGGGGTGAAGGAAAAAAACCTCCCAAGCTGTATGGTCTTTGTTTGTGGCTGTGAGGAAAACCCAGAGACGCTGCGACCGGCGAGCTTCCAAACATCACAATTCGCCACTAGTGTGAGTATACTCTATATCTGTGACCGATACACGGTAGACGTATCTGTGTTTTTTCAGCTTTTCTCTGTCGGGGAACGCACTTCCCCTGGTTATATTTGATCAGAGAAGAGATGAGAGCGACATTGAGCGTCGCTGCCGTGGCGCGGCACACAGTAATGAATGAAAGTAGTTTGTGGAAATGTGCTCAGAGCGGAGCGCTGGCCAAGTGTACGGCAGGCGCGATGGATCAATCAACTCCAGAGATGAAGATGCTTGATTTTTAACATTTCTGACCCCGTATATTTAATAGACATTCCTGCCTAATTGGCCTCAAAGAGCATGGTCGGCTAAGCTAACAGCTAGCACGCTAACCCCAGTCAACAGTCGGCTTATGTTGTTGTATTTGGACCGGCTTTTATTAGCACTTTGTCTGAATTTGGTCCTTATTTAAAACCTAATTTTACAAGCAAACTGGGTTTCTATGAAACACCAAAAACAGTTTCAGGTGGAGAAATCTCTTATGTGAGTATAGTTTGAGAACATACTCGAAATGTGTTAGTATTTCCTCGGCTAGGCCAGGCTAACACCACTAAAGCTACATTTACTTGTGTCTCTAAACGTGTACTTTCCTTTATCATCTGCGCTGGAGCAGGTGATTTGACTTTCTCTGTGGCGGTTCTCAAAGCCTGTACCTGTGTGTGTATCAGGAGCACCTCCTGTAGTCTGTACAAAGGCCTTGTCACAGGGGTCCTGTCTGATGAGGGTCAGGATGACTGTGACCTCTTGGTGTGTTTGTAGTTGATACATTTTGGAAATATAGTTACATATGTATCTATTCTGTCTTTGTACCTTGTTTGGACACATTTGTGAAGAATTTATAAATCAAATGCAGTAGGAAAGATAAAGTGACAGTAGCATTTCCTCTAACAGGCCTTTTATTTGTGATAGTAGTGGGTCTGTAGCCACAACTTACTCACTTAAGCCAACACCTGACTGACAAACACTAAATTCTACTTCCTTTCTATCGATTCCTTTTCTTAAAAAAAAAAAAAAAAAAAAAAAGGTTCTGCACAAAGGCTAGGTTTTAGTGCACTTATGCTTTTTGTTATCTTGTGTTGTTGAAATTCCATTGTTTTTACTCACTTGTAAGTTGCTTTGGATAAAAGCGTCTGCTAAATGTAAATGTACTTAATACAATATGTGTTGACTGTTTTAACCATGCTCTAAATCACAGTGGTCCCCATAAAATAGTGACAAAAGGTCATTGACTAAATTCTGGGGTTATTTTAGGTGCAGGAACAACCATGTTAAAATGCATGGCACTGTGGTAAGAATCATTAAAAAGACAAAAAAAAAAAAAAAACAAGACATTAATGACAAAATAGAATTGAATAAAAACTGAAAGAAAATGGGTTAAAAGTAAACACTAAAACTGAGAAAAAAGTTAGGTCAGAATTCTTCTGGTGTCCCATAGAACATTTGTGAAAAATTATCTAAGGTGTTACAGTTCACAGAACACCACTGAAATTATTTTTTCATTTCAACAATTTATGGGCTGAATATTTTTTTCAAGGCGTAATATTTCTGGGAGTAACATATTAAGTTTTAATAGGTTCTCAACCCATCAAATAAATCATCATAGACTTTACTTGGACTTCTGAATAAGTAATATCCACTAATATTTAACTTATGATTAATATGTTGTACGGCTGCTCCATTATGGGGGAAAAAAATACTGTTTTGGTCATCATGATTATTTTACACAATTATTCACTTGACCCATTAAAATATGTTGAATTTATTGAACAAAACAATGAATTCTACTTAAAATAAAAAAATATATTTAAATGTATAAAAAAAAGCTTAAAATAATAAACAGACATTATTAAGATAAATAAGATCAACAATATAGTGCACTTCCACAATCTTCGGGTGTTGCTAAAGTGGGGTGGACAGTGTTCTGTAGCAAATCTTGCACATAAAAAACAGAATGTGACTATTTGTTTTTCTCAATTACAAATTGAAATGGAGCCCAACATTGAAAACTCAATTAATTGCACAGCCCTAATATGTTGTTGTTTTCCTTCCAGTGGTACTTGCTGCTGCCGCACACTCCCACCCTCATTCCCCTGAGAGATGTCCACTCCTGACCCCCCGATGGGAGGGACCCCTCGTCCTGGTCCCTCCCCGGGCCCAGGACCATCTCCGGGCGGTATGATGGGCCCGAGCCCTGGTCCGTCTCCAGGTTCTGCCCACAGCATGATGGGCCCCAGCCCTGGACCTCCGGGAACAGGACACCCCCACCCTTCTCAGGGACCCTCAGGATATCCTCAGGACAACATGCACCAGATACACAAAGTACATAGAGCTTTTTCATTTGCTTGTTTATTATGACAGTAGATAGTATTACTTTTGTGTAATGGTTTTAATGTTTTGCTTATTTCCCCGGCTGTTGTACAGCCTATGGAGCCCATGCATGACAAGGGGATGCCCGATGACCCCCGCTACGCTCAGATGAAAAGCATGGGCATGAGACCAGGCCCACACAGCGGCATGGGACCTCCCCCCAGCCCCATGGACCAACATTCCCAAGGTAATCTCTCACAGGATGAAGACCCGTTTTAAGGAAATTGGTGTTGACTGTGCTTTTGTACAAGTATAAAGCAAAGCAACCGATATCTGGCATCTCAAACTATCCCCAGTCCTGTCAGAATGGATTATGCTCTTGAGGTCTAGGGCCTTATCCTTTGTCTGTTTGTTAAATCTGAACTGTGCAATGCAATATGTCTATAACAAACAATTTATTTAAGATAGATAGTCATAATTATGTGCTGTGAATAGAGAGTTTATGGGTGCCCAAAATGGAAACGCTACTCTCAGTCTTGATTTCAGCAGATGATAAAGTCAGATTTATTGTCATATCCAAGTTATACTGTAGGGACAAAAATAGAAAAACTTAGTAGCAAAGACTGAAATAAAATATAACAAAGTGACCCAGATTTCTGGTAAAACAGTTGGTTAACAACAGTTGTACTTATTACTTCACTGAAATGACACACAATGTTACACAGAAAGCCACTTAAGTGAATGCACTGAAAGATGTCTGTTGTAAGCAACATGATTAGTTCAGAGTGGTACTTTCAACAATGATGGCTCTTGATTTTAAATCTTGTTTTTAAAGTTGACAAATTACAATTTGTGAAAATGACCACATAATGTTATGGTCGTTAACATAGTTAGCTGCCCCACATTGGCTTAAATATTTTTTGGGACAGATGTGATCTCGCAGAATAGAGATGGCTCTTTATCACGATCTTTCTTCATGCATGGACAGTGGACAGTATTGAAAACAGTATTTGCTCTGTACAAACTCAGTGCTCACACTGTCACAGCAGAGGACAAAGAGAACGTCAACATAAAGTTGTGGTCTTAAAAACGGTAAAAAATAAATTGTATGTTGAATTGGGATTTACAGTTGAAACTGTATTAAAAGAAACGCAACCTTTTTTTTTTCACTGTCTGACAATAAATCAGTCGTAACATTTCCTGTTTAAGGTCAGTTAGGAATACCTCAATTATTTCTATTTGCTAAATGATATATAAATTTATATATATTTTTTGTTATTACTGTACTACTTAAACGTTTGACTAAAGTCATACAGTTTGAAGGCAGTGCTACCAGATACTAAGGAAATGTATGTAAACATCTGACTTCTAAGAAAGTAATTCTCTCTTTCATTATTCTGGCACTTAGCATATCTGGTAATCCTAACAGACCTCTAAAAGGAAAAGTTTAGTCAGATGTTTTTTTATACAGTGTAACTTCTGCTTTCAAGTGACTCGGTCAAAGCCTCCACAAAAGAATGGCTGCATCACGTGTCTGTGTGAGTGAACAAACCCATCCAGCCGGTTTCCCTGCTCTAACACTGCTCATGTGACAGCTGAGCAGAGGACGGCCAACAGGAGTGCCTAGGTTTAAAGGGTTCATCTTTCAGGATAAGAACACGGCGTAAAGCAGCAAGTCATAAGACATTGCACACCAAATAATAAACAGCGTCTGCTTCTGTGGATTCAAAAAGAAAAGTGTGTTCCTTCTGATCTGTAGGCCCTAGTGTCTCAGAAACGGTCTCTGAAGACTTTGTGTTCTACAAACCTTCTGCAGCAGCGTCAACGGCAGAGGCTATCAAGAGCAGGTTGTGTAATAAGCGGCTAAACTCTATGAAACGCTGCTTTCGTCCCGAGTGAGGCTTTAGTTTTTTTTCCCTGCGCAAGTCTGATAAAAACACCTGCTGCTTGAATCTAATCATAGAAACATTATATTGTATCTTTTATGGAACTCACAAATCAATGAAAAACTAAAGTGGGGAAAAAAAATAAACAAATTTTAGAAAAAGAGAGAGCGACAACCTGAAAAGCTGTCATACCTGTACAATGTTTAGTACTTTTAAATAATCATTTATAGTGTTAATGCAAATTTATATGGCATATAATTTATTTATAATATGCTTCAAAGATTAGATGATAAATTACTATTTATTTAAATTAAGGCGATTTAAGAATCCTTGTATTTATTTTTTTATCCAGATATTTGGCCCCCGGACCTTGATTTTGACATGTGTGCGCTGTTAAGTCTAATGTTTTTTAAACTGTTGTCTCTTTCAGTGAACAAAGGGGCAAAAAAACCCAAATAAACAAATCCTTCACTAACTTCACTAACATTTTAAGGAGGCTTCAACCAGCTTGAAGTAGGCTCAACAATGCCCATGCTTGTATGTTAAACTTGACTATACATGTGTTATTTGCAGGTTACCCCTCTCCATTAGGAGGCTCGGAGCACGCCCCCAGTCCTGTCCCAGCCAACGGCCCTCCCTCTGGGCCCATGATGCCCGGCGGTCCCCCTGGCCCCGGGGCTGGCCCCATGGAAGCCAACGGGGACCCCAACCAGGGAATGGCCCAACCAAACCGTGGGGGTCCTGGGGGTCCCGTGGTGCCGGGAGCTGGAGCAGGGGGGCCCACTCCCTTCAACCAGAACCAGCTGCACCAGCTCAGGGCCCAGATCATGGCCTACAAGATGTTGGCGCGCAGTCAGGCTTTGCCGGAGCACCTGCAAATGGCTGTGCAGGGGAAAAGGCCCATGCCCGGGATGCAGCAGCAGCCCATGCCCAACATGCCCCCCTCCACGGGGCCTGCAGGTGTGCCTGGGGCTGGGCCAGGACAACCTCAGGCAAACTACAACAGACCACACGGTGAGTGAGGGTTTATAAAAAATTTGAAAAATCTAAAATACAGGTGTTGGTCTTATAATTATCATAAGAATATCATCAAAAAGTGTATTTATTTCACTAATTCAATTCAAAAAGCGAAACTTGTATATTATATTAATTCATTAAACACAGACTGATATAGTTCAAATGTTTATTTTAATTATGAAAATCTTAATTTCAGTATCTCAGAAAATTAGAACCAATACAAAGAAAGGATTTTTTTAGCAATCTTGGCCAACTGAAAGGTAAGAACAAAGTATGAGCTTGTACAGCACTCAATACTTAGTTGGGGCTCATTTTTGCCTGAATTACTGCAGCCCAGGTTGCTCTGATAGTTGCCTTCAGCTCTTCTGCATTGTTGGGTCTGGCATATTGCATCATCCTCTTCACAATACCTCATAGATTCTCTCTGGGGT
Source organism: Neodontobutis hainanensis (assembly GCA_024349245.1). NCBI lineage: Eukaryota > Metazoa > Chordata > Actinopteri > Gobiiformes > Odontobutidae > Neodontobutis > Neodontobutis hainanensis. Next base: position 338,313 of record JALDNG010000165.1, on the reverse strand, counting down.
TAAGGACAGGCGAGTTTGCTGGCCAGTTAAGAACAGGGATACCATGGTTCTAAAACCAGGTACTGGATGCTGTGTGCAGGTCCCGTGTCCTGTTGGAAAATGAAATCTGCACCTTGATAAAAGTTGGTCAGCAGCAGGAACCATGATCTAAAACCTCCTGGTATATAGCTGTGTTGACCTTGGACCTCAGAAAACACAGTTATAATTATATAACCAGCACCTATACTCTGATACAGATTTTGAATCTTTTGAATTAAAGTTTTAAAAGTTCAGGAGCAGGGAAAAGGACAATAAAAAGAAATGACACATACAAATCCATGATTAAATGGCGAGGTAATAAAGAAACCTGATCAAACTTCTAAATTAGAACAGGAAGTTGATTGGTCCCATTTATTAAAAAAAATATATATATGAAAGAATCAATGTGGGGAAAAAAATGAGCCAAGTATCTCGGGTTATATGGAGATACACTCACCTAAAGGATTATTAGGAACACCTGTTCAATTTCTCATTAATGCAAGAATCTAATCAACCAATCACATGGCAGTTGCTTCAGTGCATTTAGGGGTGTGGTCCTTGTCAAGACAATCTCCTGAACTTCAAACTGAATGTCAGAATGGGAAAGAAAGGTGATTTAAGCAATTTTGAGCTTTGAGTTTCATTGTTGTTGGTGCCAGACAGGCCGGTCTGAGTATTTAATCTGCTCAGTTACTGGGATTTTCACACACAACCATTTCTAGGATTTACAAAGAATGGTGTGAAAAGGGAAAAACATCCAGTATGCGTCGGACCTGTGGATGAAAATGCCTTGTTGATGCTAGAGTTTAGAGGAGAATGGGCCGACTGATTCAAGCTGATAGAAGACCAACTTTGACTGAAATAACCACTCGTTACAACCGAGGTATGCAGCAAAGCATTTGTGAAGCCACAACACGCACAACCTTGAGGCGAATGGGCTACAACAGCAGAAGACCCCACCGGGCAACACTCATCTCTTCTACAAATAGGAAAAAGAGGCTACAATTTGCACAAGCTCAAAATTGGAGAGTTGAAGACTGGAAAAATGTTGCCTGGTCTGATGAGTCTCGATTTCTGTTGAGACATTCAGATGGTAGAGTCAGAATTTGGTGTAAACAGAATGAGAACATGGATCCATCATGCTTTGTTACCACTGTGCAGGCTGGTGGTGTAATGTAATTATTATTATTTTTTTAAATAAATCTTTCCTTTTGGTATTATAGGAATGGTTGGTCCTAATATGGTGCCCCCTGGACCAGCTGGTGTTTCTCCGGGAATGCCAGGTCAACCGACCAATGGACCACCTAAACCATGGCCTGAAGGTATCTCATCGTTCTTGTGTATGTCATGTTCAGACGTCATAAAGCTGACCCGTCTGTTCTTGTGCTCTAGGCCCCATGGTGAATGCCGCCGCTCCCTCCAGCGCGCCTCAGAAGATGATCCCTCCTCAGCCCACGGGCCGACCTTCTCCCGCTCCTCCGTCAGTGCCTCCCGCCGCCTCTCCGGTGATGCCCCCTCAGACCCAGTCCCCGGGACAGCCAGCCCCACCTCAGCCCATGATGATGAAACAGAGCCGCATCACCCCCATCCAGAAACCTCGAGGCCTGGACCCTGTAGAGGTCCTCCAGGAGAGAGAATACAGGTACAATGCAGACTAATGTTCAGACCTTAGCTTTAGGCTGGATCTGTCACACAGAATCAGCATTTACAACTTTCCCTGGACATTAGTAAGTTCTTATGGGTAGAAATGCATATATGGGTCCACACAGTCAATATATTTTATATATTTCTCAATGAGCTTCACTGTTGGATTAAAAAAAAAACAATAGCCATCTTACTGAACAGTAGGAGCTTAACGGCATCTCACAATTCATTGCGCAACCACTCAAACTTTTCCAAAAATGTCATGACTTTTAGTGTTCACTGTTGATGTTTGCTGCAGAAAAACCCCGCTTTGCGCACATTTTTTAAAAATTTGTGAGAAACAAAACTGAAGCCGCTGGGCTCATTTGCATAAATCCGCAACAACATTCACTGTCATCAATGGCCACAAATAAATGTAAAGGATTTGGTTTTGGTGCATTTTTTTGGCCAGATCTGGACTCTGGGTGGATTATAGCTGTTGGAAATGTTAGTCGTTGAGATTTTTCTGCATTAAATAGACTACATGCACACACTCTGTTCTGTTGTGTTGGGTTCACTGTGTGTGGTAAAACACGTAATGATAAACTTGAGTTTTGTACAGAGCTCTTTATTTAAAAAAAAACAAACATTACTGGTGTGGAGTCGCTCACATTATTTCTCTAAATTATCCTGTTTCCACCTTAAACCCAGCGCTCGGTGGAGGAGAAGGTACAGCTCTTGTTGTTCATTTTCGGGATGTGTAGTTTTTAAGCTGTTGTGTGTTAATGTAACTTCCCCTCGTGTTTCCACTGAGAGGTTAGTGGAGTCGGATTGTGGAAACACCGCTGAAGCTCCTTTCCTTTGTCAGTAAGAAACGTCATGACGTGGCTCACGAAGGTTAAGGAACAGTGGTTGGAAACAGGAATCAAGAGCTATCTTATGACACTGTTCAGATTCAGTCCAAGAGGTGTCCAATACTAAACCATACCAACTTTTATTGCTTATGAAATACTTGCTGCAAACAAGAAATACAATTAATAAAAAAAACAAGTAAAACATGATAATCAATATAGACACAAATTACATAAAATACACATTAAAACAAAATTAAAACATCTCATTAAGTACAATGTAACACACTGTGTAACAAACTGTAATACCATGTAACTACATAGTATCTACATACCCTAATCTTACCTACAATATTTAAGTACACATAATTCCATTATGTATGTAGTTTGTAACACAAGGAGGTAGATGCAATGTATATAGTGCTGCCATGAACATTTATTAGAGTTCAATCAGAAGTTATCTTTGACTGAGTTTCTTGGGTACAACCAAGTAAAGTGCTGCTTTATTTGTACATTCAGCCTCCTGCACTTTGAATTGTAAAAAAATGTAGAGTTAGTTTTTGTTGAATTGATATCATCCAATCTTAGGCTCACTTCTTTCATTCCTCAGGCTGCAGGCTCGTATTTCTCATCGTATTCAGGAGCTGGAGCACCTGCCCGGTTCTCTGGCAGGCGACCTCCGCACAAAGGCCACCATCGAGCTCAAGGCCCTGAGGCTGCTGAATTTTCAGAGACAGGTAGGAACAAAACATTGTAGTCTGGCTAGCTATAAAATTAAATCGGAGGGTTCCAGACAAGGGTGCTTACAGGAACGCCCACCTCCAACATCCTGTGAAGAAAGAAACACAGAATTACGCTGCGCTTCACATAAGTTTGACAAAGCAATATCTCAGAGCATTATCTCTCACTTTATTAAGTGGGTTTTACCAAAATCAAAGTGAATGGAGTTATACACCAAAATTACCCAGTACACACACACACCTTAATCTGCTATAACTCAATTTAAATAAATAAAACGCTCTGAAGTTAGTTTTTTTGATTAGATATGTGGGAAAAGTAAGTGATCCATAACCATGTCAAATACATGTGATATGTAGGACTACATCATTAATATTAAATATTAGACTATTAAACTGTCTCATGGCGATCATGTTCTTGACATTTTTCAGTTAAAGATCATTTTTATTTTTGGGACTTTTGGTTAGTAATGTTCATTAATGGTCAAACATTTGAGGGGCAGTTGTAAAATTAGTGGGTTGTGGTAAGTGTCTAATCAAGCCATCAAATGTTTGAACTTAAACGTGCCTGGACCAGGCTTGCCGCTGCACAAGTTTCCACAGTGATTGAGAATGACTCTAAACCTTTTTTATGAAACGGAGAAGAAACTGAGGCAGTCTCATCTAAAGAAGCCTAGCCTATTGTGTTAGCTCCTTCTCACAGCCCTTTGTTTTCTGTAAAGCTTCGGCAAGAGGTAGTGGTGTGCATGCGCCGGGACACCTCTTTGGAAACTGCCCTCAACGCCAAGGCCTACAAACGCAGCAAACGCCAATCCCTTCGTGAGGCCCGTATCACAGAGAAGCTTGAAAAACAGCAGAAGATCGAGCAAGAGCGCAAACGTCGCCAGAAACATCAGGTACTTTTGGGAACAACATTTTATACAGGATTCAAACTTGAAAAGTAAGTATTAAGTAAGTAAGTATTGTATCTTTTTAGGAATACCTCAATAGTATCCTTCAGCACGCCAAGGACTTCAAGGAATACCACCGCTCCATCACAGCCAAGATCCAGAAGGCCACAAAAGCTGTCGCCACCTACCACGCCAACACTGAGCGCGAGCAGAAGAAAGAGAATGAACGCATCGAGAAGGAAAGAATGCGGAGGCTGATGGTAAGAGACAACTGTCGTAATTATATGTGCTTTGATGAAATGTAATTGTTCTGTGACTTCAATGTATCAATTTGTGTTCAAGGCTGAAGATGAAGAAGGTTACCGTAAACTCATTGACCAGAAGAAGGACAAGCGTCTGGCCTACCTGTTGCAGCAGACGGACGAGTACGTGGCCAACCTGACGGAGCTGGTGCGAGCCCACAAGGCTGCACAAGCGCTCAAGGAGAAGAAAAAGAAGAAGAAAAAGAAGGTAGGGCTGATTATAAAAGACGCATTTCTTCATATTCTGTTGTTTGGCGACGAGGTTCACAGGTTCTTGTTGTTTGCAGAAGCCGGAGATTGCAGAGGGTAGCACTGCTGCCCTGGGACCTGATGGAGAGGTAATTGTCTTGCCTTTTAATAAAATGGTTCATATTGTCATGGTTAAGATCTTTTAACTTCCCATTCCCTTAGCCCTTGGATGAAACAAGTCAAATGAGTGACCTCCCAGTGAAGGTAATTCATGTGGACAGTGGGAAGATCCTGACTGGTATGGACGCTCCTAAGGCCGGTCAGCTGGAGACCTGGCTGGAAGTGAACCCAGGGTATGTGTCATTTCTTTAACATCCATATTACCTTAAAATGAAAGAAGCAGTTGTCTTAATTAGGACTGTGCCATAATAACACCAGTACACGTAATTCTTCTGGTGATAAAAAAAGTACAATGTTAATATAACACATAAGCAACATCAACAAGTTTGCTCACAGATGCAAACAAAGAGTACATAACTGAGCAGGACTAAGTGGAACTGAAGAAGGAAATGTTTGAGTGGGTTTGTCCTTGTCCACGGCTGTTATTTATTGTTGTCCAAAATGTAGCATCCTAAATCTAAGGAGGAAAGATAAATAGCCTGTAACTTACTGTTTATAGAAGTTTTACAATCCCTTCCCTCTGATTGTTACCATGGTGCCCCGGGCAGACATATTAGTGTCTGTACTTACTAAAATGATTTATTTTAGAAAGGTTTGATGAGTGTATTTAAGTTGGCTGTTTTGTGAAATGCATCATTTCTACAAAAATCGTAACGTTTTTTGCTTTCCACTCCATTTTTTATAAGATGAACTCAAAGATCTGTCCACATCTGTGTTCTGCTGAGATAATCCATTCAGCTCACAGGTGTGGCATATCAAGAAGTTGATTAGAGAGGATGGCCACAATAAAAGACCGTTCTAAAATTTTCAGTTTCACTGTAACCAGTCAATATCTGATGTGCAGTGACCAGATACTGCCCCGTACAGTGAAAACCGGGATTAATCCGTTAAGAGAACACCTCTCCAAAGTGCCAGACGCTATCCAATGTGAGCATTTGCCCACTCACGACAACAAACTGTAGTCAGGTCGAGACCACAATGAGAATGATGAGCGCAGATAAGCTTGACTGAGACGGTTTGTGACAGTCTGTGCAGAAATTCTTAGGTTATGCAAACAGATTGTTGCAGCAGCTGTCCGCAAGGATGACCTCAGAGGATCTTGGAGGTGACAATGCTGGATGTGGAGGTCCTGGGCTGGTGTTGTTACACGTGGTCTGCAGTTGTGAGGCCGGGTTGGGTGTTTTGCTAAATTCTCTTAAATGCCTTTGGAGACGGCTTATGGTAGAGAAAAGAACATTTAATTCACGGGCAACAGCTCTGGTGGACAGTCCTGCAGTCAGCATGTTATATGCACGCTCCCTAAAAACTTGCAAAATATCTGGCATTGTGCTGTGATAAAACGACACATTTAAAAGCCTTTTATTGTGGCCAGCCTAAGCCACACCTGTGTAATAATTATGCTCGCTAATCAGCGTCCTGATATGCCACACCTTACTAATGCAGATTTGTGAACTATATTTAAGAGAAATAGGCTTTTTGTCGTAGATCTTTGAGTTCAGCTCATGAAAAATGTGGGCAAAAATGAAAGTGTTGCGATTAAAATTTTTGTTCAGTATAGATTTAGCTACTTTGGGGCTTTTATCAAATTCTTTTTTTTTAAGCCCATTTAAATATTGTCACTTTATATCACAACTGTTGTTGTTGCAAATATGCTTGCCATATTTTGATGTATTTTTTTAACTTTTTCTTTTTTGAAGTTATAGTGACAAATTATAAAAGTTGTTAAGCACCAAAACAAAACCCATAAACGCTAACATCTAAACGTAAGGAAAAAGACAATACTTAAAAACCTTGTGTTCCCTCAGATATGAAGTGGCTCCTCGCTCTGACAGTGAAGACAGTGGCTCAGAGGAGGAAGAGGAAGAAGAGGTCAAATATAAAGAACATTTTGTTTTTCTATTTGGTTTTTGGGGGCATTTTTAAACTTTTTTTTTTTGTCAGGATGACGATGATGACCAGCATCAGCCCTCTTCGGCTTCATCCGAGGACAAGAAGAAGATCCCTGACCCTGACAGCGAGGACGTGTCTGAAGTAGACGTCCGGCACATTATTGAGTAAGTAACCTGCCTAATATACCTGGAGGGATTTTGCTCTACATTTTCTCCAGCTAAAATAAAATCATTTGTTTCTCCAGACATGCCAAGCAGGATGTGGACGACGAGTATGGCAACGCTGCTTTCAACAGAGGCCTGCAGTCGTACTACGCTGTGGCCCACGCCGTCACTGAAAAGGTGGAGAGGCAGTCCTCGTTGATGGTGAACGGGATGCTCAAACAGTACCAGGTACACAAAACAAACTGGGAAGAGATGTTTCTACTGGGTTGGCACAGCACAGTTATATAAAGTTAACCCTAGAAAATGCTTGTGTTTCCACGGTGTTCAAGTTTGTGAACAGTTTGCCAGACCCCTGCTATCTAGGGCTGGGCGAGATGGGCTAAAAATGATATCTCGGTATATTATTTCATCTCGATAAACAATATGTATTTCTATATATTTTTTTTTTTTTTTAGAGCGCAAAAAGCATTTATTTTCAAAAAAATAAGGTTTAGTATTCGTTTAGTGAATTTTTCTTTTTCTTTTTCTAAAATTGTAGATTATAAATAACTTTAAGACCTTTCATCAAACATGAGCTTGGTCTTAGCCCCAGATACATCTCTGGGCAGACAGGAGCTACCGCTAAGAGCCAGAAGACAATATCAGCTGTAGGAGGACAGTCTGCAACTTTTATCAATGCTAGGTCTACAGTATTTCTCACCCAAAGAGAGCTGCTGACTAGTCTCGCCCTCTTCTCACGTTTTCATCAGAAAACGGCGCACACAGCAACAGAGCGTAACAGCAAGTGTTGAAATAAACAGAAATAAATGTTTCAGATGCTTGAGTAGTTTACAGATTAAGAACACGCTGCTGTTCATGCTCAGAGAGAACGGGGGGCAGGCCAGAGTGAGTTGGAGATGGAGAGACAAATTAGCGCGGAGACTCTTTTGGAAGGCTTATTTATATCGATATTATGATCCAATATCGATATAAAATATATAATATATTGCCCAGCCCTACTGCTATCGATAATTCAGAGAGATTGTATATTCAGCTCTTACTATGTATTTTTTTCACAGTGAAACAACGCAAAGAGAGACAAAGAGAAAAGTGGAAGTAAAATGCAGTTAAATATTGGTGATGCGTTGGCATAAGATGATTGCAGAATCGTTTCTGTGTGACACAAAACTCCGTGCTAAAAGTTTAAGGTCACCCTTGCAGCTTTAGTGTTGTGTATGCTTATCGTCAGGCTGAGCTCAGTCCAACAGTCTTTGATGAGGAAGCACAGGTCCTAAAACCATCCTTGTATTGCTTTGGGTGCTCTATGCTAAATGTCCACCATAACATCTTTAGCATAGCGACTTCAGCCTTTAGCTGGCGTAGCTTAAAAAAATGTCCAATCAAAAGTTTGCAAAGTTTAGCTCCACCTTTAGTAACCTTACCATTCATTGGGCTTTCGAAAGTAGCACAGTACGCATAAATGAGACCCTTCATACAACTCTGCAAGCATGTTGTAACAGACCAGACAATACCTCTCCAGTGGAATGTAGCTTTTGTGAGTAAACTGAATGTAACATGATCCCTCTGCGCACAGATCAAAGGTCTGGAGTGGCTGGTCTCACTTTACAACAACAACCTCAACGGCATCCTGGCTGACGAAATGGGTCTGGGCAAAACCATCCAGACCATTGCACTTATCACTTACCTCATGGAGATGAAGCGCATCAACGGGCCCTTCCTCGTCATAGTACCTCTGTCGTGAGTACAACTTCACTCTTGGCGACAAAATAACGTCAGAAGCAAGGACGTGCTCTTACAAACTTGTCTTCTGTTTTCAGAACTCTATCAAACTGGGTCCTCGAGTTTGATAAGTGGGCACCATCTGTCGTCAAGGTCTCCTACAAGGTCAGAATTCATCATTTGTTGTGTATAGAGCCTTTTACAAGAGATATCATCATTATTAATGTCCAAGGGGAAATTCAGTTGTTAAAGCTCTTAAAATATCTCCCATAATGTGCATCTTCCACAGATTGTCTTATAACAGTGGGAAGAAGTAGTTCTTGTGGACTTCTTTCCTGCAGCTCACTGATTTCAGAAGTCTACTGGCTGCTCTCTCAAAATCTCTATAATATTGATGTGCCTTTACATTAAAATAGGTTTTGCGCAATTAGGGATGTGTATGCTAACCTCAGTCCTAGGCACCCCACCATAAACTACTTGGCCAAGCCATAAAGTCCAAATGAACCAAAAATAGATCATAACATTGGATTTTGCGATTATAAATTACGTTTGTATGTATGAGTCTGCAGCATTCACCTGGGTTTGTGTCTTTTACATGGGTTTTTTAACGTCTCTGCAGGTCAATGCAGACTCTGTAGCACCTGCTGCTGAGTGAGAGCTGCTTGACACCAAGCATGTGTCATTTTAGCAGTTACTCTCAAATAAAGTCTAGACAAGTTTGCAATTGCTGTAGTCAATACTACAACTCTCCAGAAAACCTGCACTGCCTTGTCTTTAGTTTCTCTGCAGCTGTGTTAGCAACAAACAATAGATATATACATTTTGGTGGCTAATGCTGTTTTGTCTCTTTAATGTCCATTGCCAAAATGTACTCGTAGCTCATGTTGTTCAGAAACAGTTGATTGTTTTATAATTTATGTTTGGAATAAATATTTTGTTGAGCTTAAATCTTCTCATTTGCAGGGATCTCCAGCTGCTCGACGTGCATTTGTTCCCATCTTACGCAGCGGCAAGTTTAACGTGCTGCTCACCACATACGAGTACATCATTAAAGACAAACAGGTGCTAGCTAAGGTAAGAAAAAACCCACTTGAATCCTTTTTAAATGCATAATGTTACACTTTTACATGTTGTTCACTAGACTGTTAACTCCTCAGCTTCGGTGGAAGTACATGATTGTTGACGAGGGCCACAGAATGAAGAACCATCACTGTAAGCTGACTCAGGTCCTGAACACACATTACCTTGCCCCTCGCCGCCTGCTGCTCACCGGGACACCACTGCAGAACAAGCTGCCTGAGCTGTGGGCCCTGCTTAACTTCCTGCTGCCCACCATCTTCAAGAGCTGCAGCACTTTCGAGCAGTGGTTCAACGCCCCCTTCGCCATGACCGGAGAGAAGGTCAGTCAAGTGGACATGCTTTGTGTTTAGGTGTTGGAGAGGCTTGAACATGGTCGTTAAAAGGGCTGCAATTTAACAACGCATAAATCCTGTGCATACATCTAATATGTTTTGATTTCCTCTCATCAGGTTGACCTAAATGAAGAAGAGACCATCCTGATCATCCGACGTCTACACAAAGTGCTCAGGCCTTTCCTGCTGCGGCGTCTCAAGAAAGAAGTCGAGGCCCAGCTGCCGGAGAAGGTCTGGCTCCAGTTCCATTTGACAATTCTTTTATCACTGTTACTATGATCTTTTTCTAAAATTGTTACCTCTGTTTTTCCCTTTTTGTCCTGTAGGTGGAGTATGTGATTAAGTGTGACATGTCTGCTCTTCAGAGAGTGTTGTACAGACACATGCAGGCCAAGGGAGTCCTGCTCACAGATGGATCTGAGAAAGACAAGAAGGTAATAAGGGGTCCTCCATGTGACGTTATTTAGCCATGGATCACATGTAGCTTGTAGCTTTTAGCTGGTGAAACCAAAATGTTCCTCCACCCACTCACTGACGGCACACGTATAGTTGCCATTTGTCAAAAGAAATCTTATTGTGTGCTGTAAATGTTTGTTCTTTGTATTATTTCAGGGTAAAGGTGGCACTAAGACTCTGATGAATACTATTATGCAGCTGAGGAAGATATGCAATCACCCCTTCATGTTCCAGCACATTGAGGTACCGGATGGCATTCTCCACTTTTAGTTAAAATGAATTGGCCCTTTTGAAATAAATTAAAATAGTCCCATAGAAATTGTGCAAAAAGAAGGTGCAATTTAAGGTAGTGTTGTGTCTGGGATTATGGAGTTAATGTATTGGAGATAACTTTTGGGGCATAACCTCATGTCAGACTCAAGCTTTTAGATGTATTTTGGTTTTAGAGACCAATATTTTGTATCAGATAAAAGTTTTCATCTACCAAATAAAACATAAGTGTAGCCACAGTAAATGACAGAAAAGGTCATCATGAAAGAGTAGGTGTGTATAGGGTAGGGCTGCACAATATTGAAAAACATGCAAAAATCTTAAACACAATCTTAGATGCTATATTTGAACGTTCTGACAGAGTAAAAAAATAAAAATAATAATAATATAAAGAAGTACAAGGCTTTGAACAAACTTGAACTTGTCAAAACAGGAGCTACATCAATATTAAGGACTGATCTAGGACTAAACCAGGACTTTTCATTTGAATGTTTGATTTAAGTTCAGACGATGATTTTGACAGTGTATTATTAAAGTGTATTAAATTAAAGACTATAAAGTTATTTTGGAGTTATGTCTTTGCCATACAGATATCACAGTAACAATGTATTGTGTGGGCCTAGTATTAGGTCTACATTGTAAGAAATGTAAACATCAGCCTCAAAACTAGTTACTTTAAACTGAAAAAGTAAATCTATTTCTTAAGCTTTTGCAAAATCTAATGAAAACCTTAAAGTCAAAGTTTATTTGCTGCCCAACTGTTCATGTAAACACAAACAGCTTTTTTCATTTAGTGACAAACCTGGCTCTATATTCACTTTGTTTTATGTAAACTCACTTGTGATTAGGTATTGTAATTCTTGTCTTTATTTTTTCTGACAGGAGTCCTTCTCTGAGCATCTTGGCCACTCCAATGGAGTAGTGACTGGGTATGTTTGACTAAGGTGCTCTGTACGACATTTGGGCATTATTAAACACGTGTTAATTTTATTGTAAACCCCTGCAGACCCGACCTGTACCGCTCCTCCGGGAAGTTCGAGCTGCTGGACCGTATCTTGCCCAAGCTCAGGGCCACCAACCACAAAGTGCTGCTCTTCTGTCAGATGACCTCGCTCATGAACATCATGGAGGACTACTTTGCCTACCGCAACTTCAAGTACCTGCGTCTGGATGGTAAGACTCGCCTCTGTTAATAACCTTAACCCTGTTAGAAGTCTAGATGTAAATGTTTGTCCACTACAGGAACCACCAAGGCCGAGGACCGTGGGCTGCTGCTGAAGACCTTCAACGACCCGGCCTCGGAGTACTTTGTGTTCCTACTCAGTACCAGAGCTGGAGGTTTGGGACTCAACCTGCAGTCTGCCGACACTGTCGTCATCTTTGACAGCGACTGGAACCCTCACCAGGTACAAAGAAGCTGGGATATATCTGCGTTTAATTTGGTCAGGGTATCAACTATTTGGAGAACCTTTCTACATACGTTTAAATAATATGTAATGCTATCTAGACTCTGTAGCTTATCTATAAAGGGTGGACCACAGAAAACAAACTGACTCATGTTTAAGTCCCAGCTCATTTTCTTTTGGTCCATGTCTTTTTTAATTTTTTTATTTAGTAGGTGGGTTTTAATGGACATCTGTGAGAAATGCTATAGCTGTAAATTTGCCAGATTGTAGCAATTTCCACAATCAGCCCCCAGACAGGTTACATAAAATTAGCCAGGATTAATGCAAAATAAAATATAAATGCGAAAGCACATAAAAGACAAAACCGTACAAAATGACAGGTACATAAAGTTGTCTCCTAAAAGATTCCCGGTTGAGCAGTCTCTTATTGAAAGTGGCAGGATATAGCAGCATAAACTGAGAGGACACCTTTAAATACATTTCTTTAAAAACATAGACTCTATGTGCCTCTTAAATCCTTTGGTCTTGTGTGTGTGAAACACAAAACTGACAAACATGTTGAGTTTTTTTTTCTCAGCTTCTTTAGCTCATTGACGGCCCCCTTGTCTCTTTCAGATTTTCATATGTAACCACTGTATTTATCCAATAATGGGCCAAACAAAAACTGTAGTGCCAATATTTGAATATTATATATTCATTAACAGTAGTAATATTACAAAAACAATAAATCTGTGAAAATATTGCAGCCTTAATATGTATATTTAATGTAATGTAAAATACAGATTCCTAAACTATATTTAATGTGTGAGGGTAATATCCAAACATGTACTTCTATGCTCCTGTCAACCTTTGTGTCCTACTTGGCCTGGGACAATGCAAGATAGAAATGTAAGCATAAAATTGGGCTACTTAATAAAAAAAAAAGATTCAAACCAAAATGTCAGAATGTGACGTTTTACCCACTTTCCACATATTCATGTTCTGCCATGTAAACACTCTCAAATTCTGCCTGAACAAGTGCCTATTCCTTGTGATACAGGACTTGCAGGCTCAGGACAGAGCTCACCGTATCGGTCAGCAGAACGAGGTGCGCGTGCTGCGTCTGTGCACCGTCAACAGCGTGGAGGAGAAGATCCTGGCGGCGGCCAAGTACAAGCTGAACGTGGACCAGAAGGTCATCCAGGCCGGCATGTTCGACCAGAAGTCCTCGGGATGCGAGCGGCGGGCTTTCCTCCAGGCCATTCTGGAGCACGAGGAGCAGGACGAGGTCGGGACTCGAGGCGGCCGCTGCTCTGGAGGAGCGTGGGAGGTGTGGAGAGTAGCCACACACCACCCGCCTCCACCTGGCGCTGCCATCTCTTCATTTTCACATTTTTTCTCCTGTGTCTCATCCTCTTTTCTCAGGATTTGAGCTCTCATCAATCCAGCCTTCTCCTTTCCCTCTCTTCTTTTTCAACTTCTGCATAAATGTTTGATGGTTAATATGATCCTTTGCCTACTAAACGTTAACCGGCCCGTTCCTTCCCATATATCCATATATCTTGGAGTCTATGAATAGAATCTATGCTGCTTACGTGTAATAATATAAGTTTTTATTTTTGTAAGATGGCAGGACCTGCGCTGAAGAACCACATTGATGCTCCTCTTTTCCTCACTGTATATTTAATCTTTTTTGTTTTGCAGGAGGAGGATGAAGTGCCAGATGACGAGACGGTTAATCAGATGATCGCCAGAAGTGAAGAGGAGTTTGAACAGTTCATGGTTAGTCAAATACTTTCCATTAAAATACGTTAAAATTCTTTAAACAGCAGGACATTTTTCACTTTTAGCACCAAAGCTTAATAATAAAAAGGCAATAAATTGGGTACACAATTTGTTGATTCAGACCAATGTTCTCCAAACTGTAAGAGACTGGAGAGTTGCACACATTCAAATTAAGAAATGAGGATTACACTTTTTGATCTGTCACTTTTGGTTAATATCTATAATTAGCAGTAAAGTCAAATTACGTCTTCTCCACCTTAGATCCTGGGAAATGTGAGGTGTGTCCTACAGGAAAAGATTATACACCATTCAGTTTTTATTTTTTGCTGAAGATTGGAAGGGATTTTATAACATTGTTGTGGAATCTCAATAAAAAAAAGTTTTAGATTGATTGTAATTGGTAAATGTTGTTGGGCTCATTACACAGGTGTGCCTTAGGCTGGCCACAGTATAGTGTGACTATTGCTTTTCACTGCACACAGTATACTTATAATTTAAGTGCTCTACAGATGGTAAACTTAACATTTCATTTTATCAGTACCTGCTTTATTCACAGATTTTTTTTTTAATACATGCATACATTTCTTAGACTACAAATGGGTAAAATAATTACACCCTAAAATTACTTCAAAAGGCTATATGTGTGTGTGACATGTTAATAGGCAGAGAGAGGGGATGCACATGAGATGTAAGAAAAAAAAAAGCATGTGGATAAAAAGGGCTATCAATACATTAAAAAGAGTAAATAACAAAAAGTTCCTTGTTTAAAGTTTAATACATTTATTAACATGTCTTCCTTTTTTATTTCAGCGCATGGACCTGGACAGGCGGCGCGAAGATGCCCGTAACCCCAAGAGGAAGCCCCGTCTGATGGAGGAGGACGACCTGCCCGGCTGGATCCTGAAGGACGATGCCGAGGTGGAGCGTCTGACCTGCGAAGAAGAGGAAGAGAAGATGTTTGGCCGAGGGTCCCGTCAGCGCAAGGAGGTGGACTACAGCGACTCGCTCACGGAGAAACAGTGGCTCAAGGTACTTTTCCAGGACATTTAAGAAAAGAGTAGTTTGGATTTGAAATGGCAGTCATCAGTCTTTTGTTCTTTCTTCAGGCCATAGAGGAGGGTAACCTGGAGGACCTCGAGGAAGAGGTGCGTCACAAAAAGACCACCCGAAAGCGTAAGAGAGACCGCGACGACATTATGTCCACACCGAGCTCCAGCCGAGGGCGGGACAAAGATGAAGATGGCAAAAAAGCCAAGAAGCGCGGACGCCCTCCTGCCGAAAAACTCACCCCCAACCCGCTTTCACTCACCAAGAAAATGAAGAAGATCGTGGACGCTGTTATCAAATATAAGGACATGTAAGTTGAAACTGGTGCTGGTAATTGACTTTCAGACCTGTCTGTTTACATTGTAAGACTGTTTGCCGTTTGTTAGTAGTAACGGGCGGCAGCTTAGTGAAGTCTTCATCCAGCTGCCCTCTCGAAAGGAGCTGCCCGAGTACTACGAGCTCATTCGTAAACCTGTGGACTTCAGGAAGATCAAGGTAGGTTTGAGTTGCTCATACTCTACCCAACAAAATAAAAAGAACTTGTGTTGTCGACTTAACTTTGTCATCCTGCTCCTCTTGTGCTTCAGGAGAGGATCCGGAGCCACAAGTACCGCGGCCTGAACGACCTGGAGAAGGACGTGATGCTGCTGTGTCAGAACGCACAAACGTTTAACCTGGAAGGATCTCTGGTGAAGTCATATACTTGTTTAAGACGCACTGTTACCTGCCTCTAGTCCAGAAAATATTTATAACTTGTACTGTGTAAATGTTTCAGATCTACGAGGACTCCATCGTGCTGCAGTCGGTCTTCACCAGTGTGAGGCAGAAGATCGAGAAGGAGGAGGACAGCGAGGGAGATGACAGCGAGGAAGAGGATGACGACATCGACGAAGGCTCAGAGTCTGAATGTAAGCCTCAGCAACATATTCACAAACATTGAAATAAGTCTAAAATAACTTTTTCTAAGCTTGAGTTTTATTATTTATTATTTATTTTTACTTTAGCTCGATCAGTTAAAGTGAAGATTAAACTGAGCCGGAAAGATAAGGGGGAAAGAGGAAAAGGACAACGACGGAGGGGCAGGGGCTCTCGAGCAAAACCTGTGGTCAGCGACGACGACAGTGAAGACGAACAGGAAGAGGTGAGGAATTGGAGAGAAACCACACATCGCAAACACACACTGGTTTCATGAAGTTAATTTTATACTCTGTAAACAGAAGATACAAACAATGGCTAACATAAGAGTTTCTTTTGGCTTGGATGAATTCACTTATTTGCAGATCAAATTTGACAAAATTTTAATCAGATACATTTTTCAAGTGGTCTCCAGTCATTACTACAAATTGTAGACTTTTAAGTATTTGACGGGGTTTCCACAGCCCCTGAAAAAGTGAGAACTAATGGCTGCACCTGAACCCTATGCAATCAAAAAGAAGGCATTTGAAGTCTTTGTTTTATCTGCACGTTATACACCACATTAAGTTATTTTAATAAATCTGTAGATTCACAGTAAATTTTTGGATGTGTTCCAGGAGCGCTCGGCCAGTGGCAGCGATGAAGACTGAATTGAACTACTCCTGACTGGACAGACGGCCCACTGAGCCCCCTGACTTGAACTTATCTGCTTTCCTTAGAAACCACAGGGAGAGCAACGGTAGAGAAGGCCTAGTTTTACCTAGATGAGCTGATTTTTAGTGAGCCTTATTGTATTCTCATTAAGGTATAGCATTAATGGAAAAACATGAAAAAATTTACTAAAATATAAAAACATCCATTTTCATATTTAAATCCTATTCCTGTTTGAACAGTGTCTTTTTTTAACCCCCCCTCATCCTTTTTGTTGTTTTTCACTTGTAAGTGGAACTATGTCAGAGCCTGACTTATTCTAGATTTATTGTGGGTCATAAATGTTTTATTTTTTTTTTTAAGTGCTATTAATTATTCTTTGTATCATTTCGAGACCGAGAGGTACACGTGGACCAGGAGTCATATTTTTTATTTTTTTTTTGGAATGCATGGTGTGTGTCTGGATGTGTCTTCACTAGTGTCTCTGTTTAATTTAAAAGACTACGAGCGGGATCACGGGATGTCCCACCAGCAGCCCCTCCCCCTCAGGTCAGTAAACGGGGAGGGGATAGGACCGTTTTCATGTGTCACTGTCACTGGACTCTGAAAATCACAATAAAGGCATCTCATTATAACCTTTGCCCTATTTGTTGCTTTAGTAAATTGCCATTACCACCTCTGTACACTAGATGGAACACTTGAGGCATTTTGGGAATCTGTCCCAGTGTCTTGTTCTTATAACTGCCCAAATAGGACAAACTATGCATCCGTAACTGGATTTTGTTTATTTTTTTTAAATCTAAACTTAACGTGGTTTATTTTCACTGGGTTTGTTCACAGACTACAGCATGTCCCTGCAGGGCTACTGTAGGAAGAGTGTGAGGTGCCACCATCAGATGGTATGTAGTGAAGCAAAATGAAAAACAGGAGAATTTATATAATATGATATATAGGTTTTTATTTTTTTGGTTCTGCAGTGCCATCTTGTAGTTGCCCACGAATAGTGTTTTAAAGTATCAGCTACTTTTGAAAAAGCAAAATGTCTGACTGTTATGCCGTCCAGCAGTGCCATTGATGAAAATGGTTGACATGATTTGACAAGCAGCTGATTAGACAGAAACGTCACATCTATCCAATCCCCTGCTTATTTTTCATGTTTCTTATGGGCCAGTGAGGCAGTGGCGCCTGCAGAATTTTTTTTTTAATTGGGGAGGCCAGGTATAGGCCAAATGAAAATTTAGAATAGAATAGAATTTCTTTGTTTACTTGAGAGGGATAACTTGTTTTAAAAAAAAGGAGGAAAATGCTACAGAATCATGAGGCTGGAGTTCATAAAAGCCACAATAAAACTGAATTTGACAGAAAAGATTCTGCTCAGGACCAGGTCTATTTATTAACATCGGCCTTAAATCCTGCATATTGTGCCTTAAATGCTTCTTCAATAATGTGCGAGAACATTTAAACTACTAAACCAATCCAAGCAAAAACATATTTGTTAAACAAGGTAAGGCGGGTTTCTCAATTAGAGGCGCCAGAGGGGTTTGGGACGGACCCCATTCACTGCAAAATGAGCCATTAACCCATCACAATGAATCCTGAAGCTCTTACGATAAGGGGACAAACCTGCAAAGTGCCTCTTTAATCAACTCTGACCGACACAGTCTGACAAATGAGTTACAAGCAAAGTGCACTGCTTTGGCTTAATGATTGGCATTGAGGTAAAAAACGGGACCAAAGAGACTTGAAGAGGGGAAAACTGGGACATTTTAGTGTTTTTGCTGATATCCCGGGACACGTGACAGGTGGGTTAAAAATGGGACAGGCCCGGCTAAAATGGGGTATATGGTCATTTTACACTTAATGTCCTTCAATGCTAGCACTACAGCTGAGGAGTTAATAAATTGTGGGTTTGTGAGCACAAATCCCACAAAATAAATGAGAAATTTGCCAGTCTGTTCGCACCTAATTCCTCAATTTTGTGTAGTTAACCAAACTGTCCATTTACTGCTTACTAATGGTGCATTAAAGCCAATACTTACTCCGCAAGAACAAAGTTAGTTCTGACCAGGACTTTCCATACTTCATGAGAAACTCAAGCACAGAACTCTTCTCTTTTCCTCATTAACCACTATCACTTTTAGATTACTGACCAATCACACGAGTTCTCGGATACCATCAAGAAAAAAGTTCTGGTCAGACCAAAACCAGCTGCAAGAACTCCCAAACCAGGGCTGAAAGAAGAAAATTACATCATTTTGTTCTTGCGTAATATGTATTGACCTTTTAGTTTATTAGTATGGACACAAAAAGTAGTCACTGTCTGTTCATTGTTTAATGTTTATCAAGGGCTGTTCTCACACACATCACTCTCCGTTTCTATCACACCACCTCCCACTCTCCTCATGAGCAGTGTGTAAACCCACCTTTACACAAACCACACAGAGCAAAGGTCACAGTGGTGAGTTTGTGTAAAATGACAAACCAAACTCAGTGATTTGTCAAGCATTCAATATTTATACCAGTATTGATTTTATTTGTCCAGAACGCCCCATTCAGCCCTACCTGACCTTGCCTGTTTTTAGTAATGATTGATAATGTCAGCGAAACATTTCTGTGAAAAACAGGCCTTTTTCGTGAGATCTCTGCCCACAAAAACAGGACTGATGTCACACCATTGACAAGTTCTTTAGCACTTGCTTATCAGGATATGTTTACACACACACGTGTATGAATAAGTGAAACTTTCCTTTTTTGTCTGTTATCAGATAAACACTTCCAGTCTTCTGCCTTGAACTGTGGGTTTAATTTAGGATTTGCCAAATCATAGCTACTTAAGAGAAAAAAACATGTTACTTTCAGATATTGATATAGATCCACAGAGGACACCATAGCCACAGTCCTACAAACTCCCACGTTGCATCTTCGTGGACTTTAGCTCGGCATTCAATACAATCTTCCCCAGCAGTCTGCCTCTGGATCAGGGACTTTCTGACTGATCGCTCTCGGAGGGTAAGAGTGGGCCCTTATAGTTCCTCCGCCATCAGTCTCTGCCCAGGGCTGTGCGTTGAGCCCCCTTCTACACCCTCTACACACATGACTGCGCCTCCACTAGCACCAGCAAAAGCATTATAAGGTTAGCTGACAATCCCACCGTTGTGAGGCTCAGTGGAGAAGTTGACAGTACAGTTCACTGTGAACGACCTCATCCTGAACGCCACCAATGCAAAGGAGATCGTTCTAAACTACTGTTCATTGGAGGGGATTGTAGCTCTGTCCCTGTTTATCACAAACAAGTGCAAGGTTACACATCACCTAATCAATGACACAATTCAGAGCTTCATGTGCCGTACTGTTCCAGAAGCTTGGCATACTGGTTCTTCAGTACTACACTGTGTTGAGAGTCCTGTGTCTAGGGTACCGTATCGATGGTCAATAACCTTCTGTCTTTGAGTATGTAGATCTCAGCCACTATTCAGAGAAGCACAGTTGGCTTCTCTACATGTTACAAAAAAGGGTCTATCCAAGCAGTAATGTTGTAAATATTCTCTACTAAGGAACCCCTCAGAACTTCGAGGAAAAACTTAAGAGTGGTGTTGCCTTTCACAGTAACGTCCGTACAGAGCTTCTAGGAAAGTGGTTTTGCTTTCAGGGAAACTATATAAACACTGCCAAGCTTTTGGGGGGAATAAAGAGAAGGAGGGGGGACTGTTCACGTTTTGGACCATGTCTGCATACCACAGCTGCTCAAAGAGAATTATAAACAGCCGAGCGTTTGTCTCAGGGTTTCCACTATCCCCCATGAACCTTATACATGTTTTATAAAATGGACCTGGTTAAACTACTACGCAAGGATATCAAAATATTGTGCATCTAGAAAAACTGCATTACTACCAGAGCAAATAAATCATGATGAAATATAGCAACGTTTTAAGAAAATATACATATTTTGGATGCTAATTGTACACTTTGCTAATCCCATCTTTATGCTACAAGGTAAATATTTTATATTAAAGGTGCAATGTGTTAAATGTTGATTTATACAGTTGAACAAAAATAGTATGTTTTGAATATTGAATAATTATAATAAAAAAAATATTTGTGTGAAAAAAATAGCCACTAAAGCTAGATGTTTCATTACTTCCTCTTTCTACAGCTGCCTATGAAGTACATTTAACATGATCCTCTGGTTTGAGCTTTGAAAAATATATTTCTAAAGTTAAACCAACAAAATTCAAACAAATTTGTTAATCGACAACAGCATGTTCCTACAAGGCTCCCATAGTTGCAAGAAACCACATGCATTAAAACATAATAACCCAAATGTAATGACACCATACTGCAGTGATTTTATAATAAATAGATTTTATTTATGTACAACAAATGTTTAATGTTTACAACAAAAAAGCTAAATTGTCATTAGCAAAAAAAAAAACAAGAACAAATATTTACATTTATGAACATATGTACACACGAGTAACCTACACTGTCATTCTGTGGACAAATATTTATGTGAAGCTTCACAAGCACTTGAATATGATTATTATTCCCTTTATAAAGCCTGCAACGTTTGTTTGGTGTGACCTCGGTGTAACACAACCAAGTCCCTCAGTTCACTGTAAACAGACAGACTACATTTTCATCAAAAACACCATTATGAATGCTTAACAGCAGTCAAAGAAGTAAAACGGGTGATACAGCCGCGTTTAAAGCCACTGTTAATGGGTTTCTTAAAGGAGGCATCAGTGAGAAGTTAGCTCTCACTCCTTTGGGAGTAGGCTATATAAATAATATACACGTGTCCTGGTACAGACTGCAGCGGCCATTATTCACGCATCAAAGCTTTTCTGTCTGAAGAGTGTTATTGTTCTCCTGAGTGACGTGTAAGGCAGAAAGAAAATATAACATATATGTAACTATTTGGAAAAATAGTATCCTGAGAAACTGTTGTACAACCGCTCACTTTAAAAGACACAGGTTAGAAACATGGATGTGTTATTAGACCTGGGTCTAGTCACTCATGAACGTGCGTTGCAGCTCTTTGCAAGGATAAATGTTGTAGGGACTGTACGGCATTATTTGCTTTCAATCCAATAGCTGCTATAGTGGCTAATCGACAAAGAGGAAAATGGGTAAGTGACAAGACTCACCACTTACACTTTCAGTATTTAATACTTTTAGATATAGTTACAGTGTTTACACTTCTGAAAAAAATTTTGTCTTGTTTTATCTGCATTAGCTACTCCAAGCTACAAAGCTAATGTAGTAGCAACAACATGTAGTATTTAAATCAAAGTCATAACTCACACAAATTGGGTAAATAACAGATCTGAAGAAGTAACATATGCCAAAAGAGTTTGAGGCCTCTGAATTTTTTTTAACTTTATGCAGCCTATAAAGCAGATGGCACTTGCACATGTGGTCTTCTCTTTTACCTGCCGTCACATCTAACCTTCTCATAAACAATATGTCATCTGATCAATTTGGAAGTCATAGGTCATACAGTAAGCGTTTCTTTTTACAGTGCGGCCTATAAAAAATATCCATGTTGGGCCGAATATGTTTTTCCGCTGCAGTACCACAAGTACCCACTGTGACTGGTGGATAGGTGACAGGACAGAGGACATCGGTCCTACATCCAGATCTTATAACACATCCATGGTTCTAACTGATAAATGCAGTTTAGACAAGGCACAGTGTGCAGCTCAGCGTGGGCTTTAAGTCCCACTGTGGCCATTGTGGCTAAAGCTAAAATCCCTCTTCTATTAGCTGAGGCAAGAGTTGATTTAGTAAATTAAGTAAAAATGACACTCACTAGTGTTGAGGTCACATTGGTGAGGTTCATCTAGTGTTAATAAAGTGGACATTCTTTTTAAGGAAGGACTTTTTAAAAAAATATAATTTAACAATTGGGAAAATGTTGCTTCAGGGTTTAAAATACAACTTGGAAACAAAATTAGCTGTAGTTACTGCATGAACTTTGAAATCGTAATATCTTACACTTGGTCAAATTTGAAAAAATCTGTCTTTGTTTTCTTTTCAAGAAGATTCTTAAATTATACACATTTATACTGTAGTAAGTTTAGGTTTGAAAAGCAGTAGTGTGTGTTTATGAGGCCAAAACTATTCTGCTAAGCTACAACATTCTCCGAAACACTGTAGGAAAACAAAAGTCAGACTTGCTGAATTTGCTTGTGATGTAGGATATGGACCTGTGCAGTTATGTAAAATAAAAATAGCATATTTACACCAAATTCCTTCTAAACTGTATAAATTCAGGGAAACAACTTTTCTGTAAGAATAGATTGTCAAAGAATATTAATAAAAAAAAACATACACCTCGCTAATAATGGTTTAACCCTGTTTGTCCACTTAAATGGCACCTGTGTCTTCGCTGAAATAGTGGTTTCAAGCTTGACTGGAACTGGCTTCCCTATCTTTGTGCTGTGAGGTAGCTTATTGTCGAGGCTCTTCAGTTTTCTGTAAAGGCAGGATTGTCTGCTTCCTCATTCAAGTCTACAATCTGTCTCTAAGAAAATAAAAGCGGGAGGTTAGACACCTTGCTGCTTGTGAGATAATCTGTTATGAATCTGATAATACTCACTTTGGGGTAATAGTAACCGTCAAAGCTGCTGCTCCTAAAGATCTGCACCCGTTCCTCTGTGGTTTTCTGATACACCGGGTTGTCAAAGTGAATGGTGTTGGTGTTCTTGAGCCTGTAGTTTCTCCATAGCAGCATTCCACCAGCAGCCACCATACAAAGGATCACTACACAGGAGACACAACCATATGGATGAGACATGCTTTCTTTTTGAATAATGTATGTTGAAGCATGTCAAAGCTACTCACCCAGAGGTAGAATGATGTACAAGGCTATTGGGGTATTTGAGGCAGTTTTGGGGATTGCTGCAAATTCTTGTCTTGATTCTGAAATGAAGGTAAACACAACACTGACATTAATGATACATGAAAGTGACCTCTCGGGTTACTATAGCTCAATGTTTTTCAACTAGTGTGCTGCGGTACACTAGTGTGCCGTGAGAGATTGTCAGGTGTGCCGTGGAAAATTATTCAATTTCACCTGATTGGAACTCTGAGCGAGCGGCGTGTAGTGAACATTTACACGCCCTTCCACTAGAGGGCAGTATCGCGAAAGTACATATTCATTCTGCGAGTGAGACAACGCCGCAGATTATCCATCGAAGGTAGTAGCGATGGATATGTATTGCTCGCGACCGACATATAGCAATAGTATAGGTACTATATGTCGGTCGCGAGCATTGCACTCAAGGATTCAGGGTATATTCACGATTCTAGAAACGATAACAAAATATATGTCAAGCACGCTGAACGTAAATAGAAGTGGAGTATGGTAGCAAGTGCTAGCTTAGAATGGTCGGCTTCATTCCCATTCATTGTCTCATTAACAAAAAATCCCATCGGATAGGCTTTCAAAGCTTTTAATTAAAAGGCCATTGAAAGCATTAATTTAGTGTTGTTCATTTTTACTGGGTTCAGTTATGTGAGAGGACTTGCCTGAGGTAGTGAGTGGAGCCTGTGTGGGGGGCTGGGGGGCTTTGGGTGTCACAGCTTTGAATGCGGGGTTCCTTGGTGCAGCAGTGGTGGTCTTGACTATAGGCTGAGTGGTGCTCGGTTCTGGAGTAGTGGGTGGTTTGGTCGGAGGTTTTGTCGGAGGTTTGGTGACCACAACAGGAGCTACGGTGGTGGTGTGGACCAGGAACTTGGATGTGGTTGTAGCAGCGGCTGAGGGCAGCACACGAGGGGGGCTGGTGGTGATGGGATGTTCAGGCTGGACTGGAGTGGGAGGTGCTGGCACAGCCGGAGTGGAGCAAACAGTAAGAATGAAGCTATTCAAAGTCACATTTGTTTGATACATGTTAATTAATTTAAGTGTACATACCAGGCACACATCTCCTCATGTCCTGGGCCAGCATCATGTTATCTGGACACACACAGGTGTATCTGGGGGGGTGTCTGCCCACCTGAGGGGCTGCTAGACACATGAATTCACAGCCTCCATTGGACACCTGGCACCAATCTCTGCCTGCAAAACGAAAAGATGATCAGTTTTTTATGCTTCACCAAGACTCACCACAGTATTATCAGAAAAAACCTGAGAATGTGTCTTTCTCTCACCGGCAGGCTGCTTAAGGTTATGGTATAGAATAATGTCCTCGGGTGATGAAAGGTGCTCAGCCACAGGTCTGATGTCCTCGCCTGTCAGTCTGTTCGCACTGAGGATGGCATTGTTACTGACATCTGTCCAGAAAACCCTCTCCTACAAGCAAATAAAACCACAACAACAGACATTTTTACTGTATTAGATTATTATAAGAGTCACTGAGTGGGTAGAAAACATTTGCTGCTCTATTTAGAGAAGCTTTTAGCCTAGACCAGCTAAAGGCTACATGCTATAATGCTCTATAATACTATGCTGGACATATTTCTATTTCACATTCACATTTCTTATTAGGATCAAATGCATGTAGCCATTAGAAATGGACATTATACAAATGCATATTAGATAAAGTCTCACACACACACAAAAATCTGGAACAGCCTCCAGATGAAGTGAAACAAGCCTCAACTCTAACAATGTTCAAGGGGAGGTTAAAATCCTTCCTCTTTAGCTCCGCCTACACTACAACTTAAAGTGTTTTTGTTTTATCTGCACTCTTCTTTTAAAATGATTAATTTTTTTATGTTTCTTAATCTAAATCTTGTAAATTGTCTTTTATTCTTGTAAAGCACTTTGATTTACCCAGTGTATGAATTGTGCTGTATAAATAAAATTGCCTTGCCTTGTCTTTGATGAAAAAATATGTAAGGGTTGTAGCTCTTTAGTATTATATTATAGTATATTTTATTTGCTAATGGTAAACAACACAGCAGCCAACATACATTAGTAGAATAAGAATGTTAAACACATCTGATCAAAATTTTGTGATTTTTATATGCATGCTCAGATAAATGAATGGAAAACATTTTCTATAGCATTTCTTACACAACTTTGGTCAACTGAAGTTGTTTGTGATAAACGTGAACTTGAAAGTTCAGACTTGTGTAGCTATCCATTTGTAATGAGCCTAGCTTTGATCAGGTGGGGCATATCTACCTCAAACACAGTGAGCCCCAGCGGGTGGGCCAGCTGGTGCTCGTCAATGATGAGCGTGCGCCGGCTGCCACCCTGCACGTCGATACTGGAGAGGGTGTGCAGCTTAGAGTCCACCCAGTAGAGCCGTTCGTTCAACAGGTCTGTGTGTGTGGAGGAGGGGGGGTTCACAGGTCAGACAAGAATGACCTGTGTCCACTGACATTCATGTGAATAGAAAGAAAGTGAAATAAAAGTGTTTACCGAGAGTGATGCCGTTGGGCCACTCGATGTTATCAGTGACCAGAGCGGTGCGGTCAACTCCGTTCAGCCCTCCTTTCTCAATCTTAGCGGGGTTGCCCCAGTCGGTCCAATAGAGAAAGCTGAAAGGACAGATACAACATAAGAAACGGCTCACAAAAGATGACCAACTACTCAATATAGTTGCTTATTATAATATATAACTGGATTATGGTCCATGTTTGAGCGGTACCATTAGTAAATAAAGTCTAATAATGAATCTAGTTAGTCTCATTAAAGTGTTACAACTAAAGGTTAAACAGTAAAATCACTTTTTTGCAGATGTACAACTAAGGGGCAGGTTTTTGTTTTGATGAACAAGTATGCTGTTACTCCACACTGGCTAAAAATAATAAAAGTTATATAGTAAAAATAACTAACTTGCTGTGAGGGTCGACCACAATAGCCCGAGGTTTGGATAAGCCGTGATGGAAGAGAGTTTTGCGACGGTGACCATCAGCGGTTACCACGGAGATACTGCTGCGAATGCTGTCAGTCCAGTACAAGTTCCTGTGGATCCAGTCAAATGCAATCCCCTCAGGAGCTTCAATGTCATTGCTGATAATTATATTGTGATGGGAGGGGTCTTCGGCTGAGTCCATCTGAGCTCTGCAGAGAGTAACACAGTTACCACAAACAAACAAATACCTGAAATATATATAACACAAATTTATGTTTAGGCACCTGTAGATTTTCTTCTGAGAGATGTCAGACCAGTAGATCTCTTTGGAAGCCATGTTCATGTCCAAAGCCACCACATTTTTTAGGCGTGGGATAACTCTAGTGTACTCGCTTTTGTCCAAGGTCATCTTTCTGACCTCATGGCGGTTGGTAAAGAAAAGATAGGCAATAGTACCTACACAATCAGAAAAATATATATATTTTTAAATCAAATAAATGCATTAGACACTTTGAACTCTGGCCCTGTAACAACTAAAAGTATTCATTTATTACATGCTAATGTTTTGGACTAATTAACTTACTAAGCTAGATTGAGTACAGATAACTTGTATAATATGATTTAGCTTACAATAAACCTGCTAAACATTAGCTAAGCTTAACTACTATTCTGTTATCTTCTGATGCAATGAACTTTACACGCACAAAAAAATGTTTTGTTTTTTTTTCTTAGCATTCGACACTTTTGCCCTTCAAAACAAGCAAAGGTGTTTTTTTTTATTACAAAAAATTACAATTTGATTGAATATATAAGCTAGGCACTTTGAATTGTTGCATCAAACAATCATTTGAGCATTTACCAATAGCTTTGCAGGCTTTGGTGGCCGGGTCCACTTGGTAACCTTCTTCACATTGGCATTTGTAACTGCCGATCTGGTTAATGCAGATCTGACTGCAGGTGTCTGGGTTGGCACATTCATCAATATCTGATTTAAAAGAGGAACAAATATTACATACAAAATAAATGACCTTCCTTTTCATCAGGGTACCCTCAGTAACTGGGAAGGAATGTGTGCCTGAGTAAATACTATTTGTCAGTCAGCTCAAACTGTACTGGACAATGAGTGCACAATTATGCTGTTACCTTCACATCTCTTTTTGTCCACCAAGCGGAATCCAATGGGACACAGGCACTCAAAACCGATCTTAAGATCACTGCAGATGTGGGAGCAGCCGCCATTGTTGAAAACACATTCATTAGTGCCTGCAGTGGGGAGAAAAAAAAAGATTTAGTGTCTTTTTTTGTGACTGCAGAGACTCTTTAAAGAAACAGAAGTAGTAATTACATATGTGGACAGTTTTGGAAGAGACACCTCTGTACTCACCACATTCCCTCAGAGGTTCATCGGACCAGTCCCTGCAATCTCTCTTCCTGTCGCACACTTTATCCATGTTGATACACTCTCCACTGCGACAACGGAACCTCTCCGGACCTTCACACTGGGTCGCTGTGAGAGAGAAAAATTAAAGTAAATGAACAAACAGATACATGAAAATGCTCATCAATGTCGGCTTGATTATACATGCTTATAAATACTGATTTGAGAAAGCAAACTTTTACCATTGACACAGCCCAGTTCGTCGCTCATGTCTCTGCAGTCATACTGATGGTCGCACTGGCGGCTCCCGTGGATGCAAGTTCCATCGCCACATTCAAACTCATCAGGCCGGCAAGTGGTCCGAGCTGCGATACACAGAGTAGGTCAATTATAACCTGACTGAAAGTGGCACTATGTTGTTTTCACTCGTTTATAGTCTGGTAGATGAAATGTCACATAATCATAACTTTATATGAATTTAGCTCTACTAACCATTAGCATAACAACAATATAACACAGGCAGGCAAACAAAATTACAGTTGACTAACCATTTAAATATTAAAAGATCTTCAAAATTAATATTTGAATTCTTTATGTAATCTGTAACCGTTCTTACCACAGTTAGCTTCATCGGTTCTGTCCAGGCAGTCGGTCTCTCCATCACACCTCCAGCTGCCGTGGATACACTCCCCGCTGCCACACCTGAACTCCAGGGTCGAGCAGCGGTGATTAGAGGCTGTGACGCTTTTGCTAGCTCCACAGTTTGAAGGCCACTCGTCAGACCCATCGCTGCAGTCCAGGTCGCCGTCGCATGCCCAGAGGCGAGGGACACACAGGGAATTATTGCAGCGGAAAGACGCTGAGCTACAAGTGATGGGTGGACAGGACGCCTCGTCGCTGCCGTCCTCACAGTCCTCCTCGTTGTCACACACAAAAGAGGATGATACACACTGGCCCGACCTGCACTTGAACTCTGTGTCTGTGCACTCCTTGGGTGCTAAATGAAAGAAAAAAGTGTAAAAAAATTTAAATAAACAGGTGTGACACATAGAGGCCGTGCCTACATGGGATGACATTCCGCTGCTTTCTGTTTACTTTGTAATGGGAGATGGCGTCTGATTGTTGAATGATATCTGCTGCCAACAACGGAACAAAACCAAATTTTTATAATCCTATCTACTGTTAAATCCAGTCCAGAGAAAATAGGCTGACGAAAAAAACCTGACTCTTCTTATGGTTATAGTTACCTTTCTTTTTGATTGAAATAAACTTACTACTGTTACTAATGAGTGGGAAACTACTTATTTTTCATATTCAGTGGATATCAGCGGAAACTTAAAACACCTACAATTACCATGTCATTAATCAATAACCAAGTGTGCCAATGGACATAAAATAAATGGGCTTTCTGGATATAAAAGACTTCTTGTATGACTGACATTAACTCACCACAGCTCTCTTCGTCAGCTCCATTCTCACAGTCTGCTTTTCCGTCACACTGCCAGCTCTTTGGGACGCACTGGTTCAGTCGGTCTGCGCAGCTGAACTCTGTCGGCCTGCACGACTTTGCAACTGTAAACAACACCAACAAAACTTGATAAGAAAGCATTTCTGCAAACAGTAAGTAACCATATACACAGTGACTCAATACTTACAGCAAGTACCAGTTAGTTCATCTGTGCCGTCGCCGCAGTCGTCTGTACCGTCACACACCCATCTAGCTGTGATGCATTTCCCATTCACACACTGGAAATGTCTAGTTCCACATGTTATTAAGGTACCTGTTGAGGAAAAAAAACTCCATATTAAGTGAATGTGTAAAAGCACATACATGATATTTAACAATTCTCACAAAAGACGGAGCAGAAAGATGATGTTCGAGAAAACTCGACAGATGATGAAGGTAAAAGTTATATATATTATATAAAGTTTAATTATGTAGTGCATAAAAAGTACCGGTATGTTAAGAATTTTATTCAGAAAATTAGCCTGTTCAGCCAACCTTATTCTATTTCTCTTCTATATAAAACATCTCTGTACAAAAATTGGAAAGAAATACATGGGCCATTGTCAACATACAAAGAATAAAACAACACAAATTAATAAACATCCAACCAATCAGACACACAAGGCACTGCTGAAATTATCGAGGGTAATTGATGGCAAACTATCAAAATACCTATTTTTAAACTTGCTTTAGTATACCAGTTATGTTGTTGTTTTTCAAAATAGAACTTGCCAGGATCGCGAGTTCCCTTAGCTGTTGAACCACCTGTAATAACTAAGGTTTTGGAAACCTGTTCTTCATGTTACAACTTGTTGAAACAGGGCAGAAAATGGTTAAGGAAAACACACTTCCCAACTGCACCTATACACCCTCATTTATCATCACTGTACAAGTGTTATTCTTAGTGTGTAGGATCCCGGCCTGCTAACTTCCCAATCCCCAGTTTCTCCTTTAATAGACCCATAGACCCAATGAAGCTACTGAACTAGAGTATGGACAAGAGGTACAGCTAAAGCCAAGTGGCATTCCTGGTTGCCAGACAGCGCACCATTTACACCAGCATTTAGGCAGTTGGACTTGAAACACCTCGCAATACGGAAATAGACTCAAGTATTTCAAATATATATTGATTAGACAAAAGTTATCTGCTTTGTCCAATAGAAATCAAGAGGATAGGATTGGAAGTGCATGTTTCATAATAGAACTAAAGAGGTATCCATTACTGACTGTAAATCTCTTAAAACAATATAAATTTTCTAAATCGGCAGGGACAGGACAACATCTTGTGTCATTGGTCAGCCTTGATTACTTTAAGGGCTTCAACCCATTAAGGATTGTCTTGTTTTGATTCCTAATGCAGGTAGAAGCCACTACTGTAGGACTCCATCTGTACTGTCTGAAATTACACTACTGCAGATTATTGCTTTAGGAATTCATGTGGAAGCTGTGCGGCCATAAAGATGGTTATTCTCAATAAAACAAGGCAGAGGTACACATACATTTGATTCAACAGTTGGATTACGGTGACTTTTCTCAAAACAATTCCCTGAATCCTGCCCCCCCATTGCCTGAACCCAAGTTCACGTGGCATATTTACTTTAGTGTGCTTAAAGTTCAGCCCTCGGACCACACATACAAATAAATAATGTGAGATTTATCAACCACTGCTGGACTCCTGGGTCATAGGACAGTTGGATTTCAGGCTCTGATTGGACTATTATTTTCACATTGACAGAGTATAAGTCTCTATTGCAAATTGTGATATTTTGTGCAGCTTTATACTATGCTATGCTATGCTATTAGATATGCTAATACAATACAATATACTAATACCATACCATAGTCTAAAGATTTTATTTAAAATAAAATAACCATTAGAGTATAGCCTACATACTATAATTGAACACACTATACAATCTTATACTACACCATACTGTATAAAACTACACAATACCATTCTACACTTATGTTAGGCTCACTATACAATATTATACTGCACTATAACATACTACAGTCGGCCCCAGGGCAGCTGTGGATACAAACGTAGCTTACCACCCCCAGTGTGTGACTGTGGAGTGAATGAATAATGAATAGCCTGTAAGTGCTTAGAGACCCTTGGTCCTTTCGGCAAAGAGCGCAATATATATATATATAAATATATATATTTTTTATTCACTAGGCCCAGGGCCTACTAAGGCCACTCTACTATATTATACTGTAATATGGATAGTGCATAGCCCTAGAGCATGCTATAGGACCACTATACTATATTATACTATACTATATTATACTATACTATATTATACTATACTATACTATACTATACTATATTATACTATACTATATTATACTATACTATACTATATTATACTATACTATATTATACTATACTATACTATATTATACTATACTATATTATACTACAGTGAATCAAAATGCAAGTATGTGAGTGGTAATAATAGACAGAATACAATAAGGAATAACATTAATTTCATAATATAAAAACCTAATTCTCTTCAACCACAACTATTGTCGATGTGGTTCAACAGGCCAAGACTTGTTATGCTGCTCTAGACAGTGCATGGAGAGAAGAATATTTTCTCTTATCCCTTTAAAAGACAATATCATTTTCTTTGTGATGAAAAATGGATTGGTTTTGACCATAAACATTTTCCAAAAACCATCAGGTAACTTGGAACAGGTCTAACAGAAGCCAAAACTGCGGACTGCCCCCTCAGACATTCTGTATGTTTATCCTAAAGAGTCCCTTCCTCTTTACCACAGTGCCAGGGCGTTCCGGGTGATGGCGTAAGTGTAGTGTCTCATAAGGCAACATTTGGATTTCATTCTGGGAACCCATATACCGTGTTTTTCTGCCAGTTCATTGGCTCTTGCATCATTACGGGACTCTTGCAATAACGACTGACGTAAGAAATCACACGATTGTCTGTGAGAGCTGCAATTGGCGGCGGCAGCTTCTCTACACCGGCTTTTCGCTCACCCTGCTTGAAAGTGTAACGCTACTCATTGGCTGTGAGCTGAGCGCCACTCAATCCAAAAATATGCCGCTCTATTCACAAACGCGTGAACAAAACCATGCCGTTCCCCAAATACATCTCTCTGAAAGCCATTTACGCGTGAAATGTAATTGTCCTTAGCTTTACGCTGCAATTTGAGCCATGTCTCAAAACGTGACTCTCTATAGCCCTATGAAATAAATTTTCATCGAGAGCGAAAAAGGGGAGAGACGGGATCTGACCTACTTTCGAGGAATAATAGCGCCCTCCCCCATCACCTTGCATCCGGTGCTGTCAGAGGAGTGGGCAATTTAAACCCACAGCTCGCTGTAATTGGCTACAATGAGAGTTGGACTCTAAAACGAGCGATTTCCTAATTGGAAAACTGGCGCAAAATACGGTTTAATTAATGTTTTAAAAGATGGAAGGGTTGAGAAAAATGTCAACTGTCAAATAAGTTTTATAAAATAATAATCAAGAAAAATGACACTTACTTGACTGGACAACAGTGCAGATGAGGAGCACAACCGACGCGAAAAACGCTCGTCCCATGTTTCCAAACGCACTAAATGCTCACTGTACAACTCTAGTCTTCTTCCTCTGTGACTGTGACACTGACTGTGAGTGATGCTGCACCTTGCCTCTCTTCTCCAGAAACAGTAGGTCAGTTTAAGGACTTATATTAGGGTTTTAATAGTTTCTGTATTGTTCCCCGTGGTGATGCTCCAGGGCTGGGATGCTCCGCACACTCTTCTATTTGGCAACAACATCAGACCCATATCAGTGTGGTCCAAGGTGGGTGGGGACCTGCGGGGCCCCCAGAGGGCGGGAGAGGGGCGGGGCCTGCAGTGGTGTGATTTCTGAAGCACGCCAGCCCCAACAATCAGGGGGCGGGGCTTCGTGCCATGGATTCTACTACAACGACGTTAACCCTTTCCACAAGCAGAGTACTGTATGGGGGCTGCTGCTGCTGCCGCTGTATTTGTGTACATTAGTCTTTCTGTGGGGCTCACGTGTGTCAGGAATGTGACCTGGCCATCTGAGCTCCGGGCCCTGCCGTTTATAAGGGGGTGGGAGGGGGGGTCAAATGGGCTCATATTTTATACATTTATTATGTCAACAGATGAAAGGGCCAAGCAGAGTCTTCTACTAAAATTGTTAAAATTATTGTTTGGTTTTGATCATAAATTAGACGACAAAGACCGCACATGCTAAATTTAGAAAAGGGAGACCGCTCTTAATTCTTGCAAGAATGAAACAAGTTAGACACATGCAACATGGTACATGGTGATTTGCTTAAAACATTTTACAACACATGAAGCTTTTATAGGTGAACATTATGCCCGCCTCTCAGCTCCAGGGTCGTAGATGCCACTAAGTTTTTCAGATTCAGAACAGACCATCCCTGAACAGTGATTAAATATAGAGCAAAGTGATGTCTTTGTCTTGTTTGGATTAGCGTGGCACCAATAGGAGATACAGCTGAAGACATGAAGTCACAAGTGTATGTGGATAAGTACATGAACTTGACCAGGAGTAAGAGCATTCACCAATAATATACATATATATTCCTTAACAAATACTACCACAGCTATTGCTCATCCATCTATTTTCTTCTGCGTATCTGGGGCAAATGTAATCTAAGCAAATGTCTCCAGACTTCGTCTCCCTCCCCAGACACTTCCTCCATCTTGTCCTGAGAATATTGAGCTGTTTCCAGGCTAGCCAGGAGACAGTGTCCCACTAGTGTGTCCGAGGGGGCCCCATGACCCTCAGCTCATGAAGTGAGAGCAGGAATGTAGATGGACGGTGCTTTTCTTCTCACCTTAGCACCTTTTGGCCCCACTACTATCATTACTACTATTTCTAATACTAGTATAAATCCTACTGTTACTCTTCTGCTGCTATTATTATCATTAACATGGGCAGACACCATTTCAGTTTTAAGGAGACAATAAACAGAAAAAGTTAAAATTTAACAATTAATGGACGTAACCAAAATTTGTCCAAAATGTTGTTCCTCTCCTGTTGTTTCATTAATATTGTATTAGCAGCAGAAAGCCTTTTACGTTTGGTCTGACCATGTATAAGCCATATCATAA
The DNA here is from genome assembly GCA_024349245.1 of Neodontobutis hainanensis. Taxonomy (NCBI): domain Eukaryota; kingdom Metazoa; phylum Chordata; class Actinopteri; order Gobiiformes; family Odontobutidae; genus Neodontobutis; species Neodontobutis hainanensis. The sequence goes on along the minus strand of JALDNG010000165.1, from coordinate 304,016 downwards.
CATTCCAATGAAATTAGTGTTACATAATGACCCAATTTTCCAGATGTTGCTCAAAACTAGGTTGAGATCTACATTTGTGCAAGGTTATGGTTTCTAGGGCTGCTCAATTGTGGAAGAAATCATTTGTACAATTATTTTGGTCCTTGTTGAAATCCAGATAACTTTACATGATTACTCATAACTTTGGAAATATGTTGGATTTATTGAAAAAAAAAAAAAAGAATTTTCCTTAAAATAAATAATATTTTCAAATGTATAAATAAATAGCTTAAAAAATAAACAAAAATCATAATTGAGACAAATAAATCAGTAAATAATAAGATAAAATCAACAATTTAGTGCACTTCCACAATCTGGAGGAAAACAAGTGTTGCCATGTAGTTCAGACAACGTCCTGTTGCAGATCTTGCACATAATGTGTTTTATCATGTGTTCAGGCCAAAATAACATGAAAAACAGAACGTGACTAAATAATTGTTTTCTCTCAGTTACATAGTTTTTGTAATCGTTCGGAGCCAAAATTGAAATTGAAAATTCTATTAATTAGTTGATGGTTTCTATACAAAGATACAGTATAGCAAAACTTGATATACTGTATCTTTGATGAATGTTGTAATGTCAAATTATGGAAGCAGCAGTCCATGCCATTCATTTTGACAAGGAAGGAATCTAAAGAGCAAATAAGACATGTATCTTTACATGTCAATAGGTAACAGTATCTAGTACGAGGGTGCCCTGGGTGGGGCCCGGGGGCCAAGATTGGCCTGGGACAGAATTGGTCATGTTTTGTAAATGAAATTGCCTATTTGAATTAATCTGGAATAACTGTTGAGCATACTTACCATTGGTAATGGCCTATTGCATTAGACAGGAGCCATCCCAGAAACAGCCTGGTGCCCTCATTCATGGTGTCTTCTTGAAGACATTAAAGACTAGCATTTTTGAACCATTTACTTCACAGATTAAATGGTTTTACAAAAATAAGACATATTAGGTAGGTTTGTGCATGTGTGCACATTTCCACACTTTATAAGTCCACAACTAGTCTGATTTTTGAAAGGGCTGTGTCAAACAATGCAAGTTTAGGTCAAACAGGTTAAGGTTGTAGGACTCCTCATCAAAACAAAATGGAGCTGAGTATTTCTTTCAATTACATGCAAAAGATTTGAGTGTTTGGCCCATGGCCCACTAATAAATTTCCATTTTTGCAATCCGAGGGAAAAAGTTTAGGCACCTCAGATCTAGTAAGTACACCTACTCAATAATTGCACACAGATCTGTTAGTCAGATTCCATTAGTCAATGTTAGCTTGTTAAAGATTTGCAATTTTAATGTGATTTGGACTCTTGAGCATACATTGACAAATGTTTGAGGTATGCCATACTCCTGTGCTGTACTGCTGTTGTATGCTAATTGCTTCTGTAAAAGGAAAATGGCTAAATATCGAGCCACTCGCTAATGTTGCTACTCGCTCTATCCAGTCACTGACAGCACACACATCTTCAGTCGGTCAGTTGCCATTTGCCAAAACCATCTTGTTTATGGACAATTTGCGATTTTCTGTGGACAATGCTATTTCAAAACTGTATTGTGGTGAACTGAATTTTTTTCATCAAAATGTGTGCAATGTAATGCAAACACAAAAAGAGTCTGTAGAGAAATAGGCTAACTTCTATAGGTCACATGGGTATTATTATTTTTAAATCATTATTTGATAGGGATAACACTTTTAAAAGTACATTTTATTTTCCCAAAAGCTAATGCACTTATGTAAAGTATACCATCAGATGTAAGTCTGTACATTAAAACCATTTCTTTGAATCAACAAACAAGGCTCAGTCGGCTTGTTTGAAGTCCATAACCTGTCCCCATTGGAGGGCTCAGACGCTGTATACACGCTGGACTACACTGGACTGGGATATGAGTAAAATGCTCACTTACAGTCTAATGAGTTATGATATGAACTGAAAAGCAACACAGTGGGTTAATGAAGCAGTGTAATGATGGGTTTAACACATCATAAAGTAATAAACTAGGTCTATTTAAACTTATTATAGCTTCCTAAATGGATCTTGGCCATCTGTTATAAAAACACCACAGGTCCAAAGTCTCTGTGGCTCTTGTGGGTCCGTGTGGTTTACAGCAGACTGACATCAGATAAAGCTCTGTCTAAAGCGATAAAACTTCAAAACAACCTTGAACCGTTGGGAAGAAGAATTTGCCGGAATGTATGACGCAAAACAACATAAAGATGTTCATACTGTAGAAACACATAAATACGGCTCTATCAGAAAGTCTATAACTTAAACTTTGACCAAACAGGCTCAGAGTGGAATAGTGTTTTTCCACCAAGAGCATGGGATCAACAGTTTTAAACAACCCAATACCACACAATACAAAACCTTTTTTTTCTTACAATTGAGGCTCAGTTATTCATCTAGTGGTTCACATTTTTAGTCTTGCATAGGTTTTTTTTTTTTTTTCAGGGCTAAGGACAAAGGTACACTGGCTTGAAACCCTTGTGCCAGGAGTTTTTTGTCTCTTCATCAGGGAATCAAAAATCCTAATTGTAGATATGACACAAGATAACATGAGATGACACAATATATCACAAAATAACACAAAACAACTTAATATAACATAATACAACACAATGTAACTCAATAGAGCAGGACAAAATACAATATAACACAATAAAACGCAATATATCAGAAAATAACACAGTAAAAACAAGCCTAAACCAGGATTGAACCATTGCTAAACTAGGCTAAAGCAAGACTAACCTAGGAATAAATCCAGGACCAGACATAGTGCTGAACCCAAGGCTAAACTACAGCTAACAAAGGACAAGACCTAAGACTAAACCAAGGCTAAACCATAACTCAGATCTGGCTTAGCCAGGACATATCCAGATTTAAAGAGCGGCTGAACTAGAAGGAAAACTAAGTTTTAACTAGGATAAAAACAGGACTAAAACAGGACTAAAACAGGTCTACCAGAAAAAAAACAAGCCAAAAAATAATAACAAGGACCAAGATAAAAACAAGACTGAACCAAGTCAAAAGAAAAGGCCATTATCAGGACTAAATCAATAACTAAACCAGAGCAAAACCAGGTCAATACCTAAAACTAAACCAGGCCTAAACCACATATAAAACCAGGACCAAACATAGACCAAACACTCAGGACTAAACCATTGCAAGGACTAGACCTGGAATAAACCTGATCTAAACCAAAGACAAAACCAGGTCTAATCCAGGTCTGACCCAAATCTACTGCAAAAGAACTAGCCCAAACCAGGAATAAAACAAAAGGTAAAAATCAGGACTAAACAAACACATCAATCAAAAGATGGGGTATATAATAATCCCCCTAAGAATTGGGATTGGGTCTAAAGATGGCTAAACCAGGATTAAACAAAGACTAAACCAGAAACCTGGACTAAAAAAGGGACCAAACAGTGCAAACCCAGAACTAAACAATACTTAAACAAGGACTAGAATAGGACTAAACCAATGACTGAACTAGGTTGAAACCAAGACCAAACCTAGGACTTAACCAGGACTAAATTCAGAACTAAATTTGAACTTGACAATGAAAAAAACTGGGGCTATACCTTGACCAAACCAGGCTTAACTAAGAGTAAAATCAAGACCTAACCTCAACTTAACCTATGTTAAAAACCAAGATAAAACTTTTGGTGACCCAACAACAAATTAAACACCACAACCAGTTTCAGTCTGTGGTAGGATTTAAACAGTGACATTATGTGACGAGGCCAGAACATGTGGACCTGTTACAGTAACAGGAGATGAGCCTGGTACGTCAAAAGCGACTCATTGTGACCATGGCCCTGGCCCCGGACTAAACCCACTCACCTCGTAGAACACCGGGCTCGTTTATTCCAAAGTGACAAGGAATTTGCAGGCCTCTGTTAAAGTGGGTGAACATTTTTTACAAACTATGCCAATGAGATGCCACACTGATGTCTCCTCTGTCTCCCAATGACAAGCACGTCGGTCAGGCAAGGGACAGGAAACAAGGGGAGTTAAAGATGCAGTACGCAAATGTGATTATGGCACATAAAGAGTGTTGCATCTCTCTCTGTATGGTTTTGGTTCTGCATTAGAAAAAGTATGTTTTAAGAGTAAACACTCATAATGGCCGACATAATCACTTCCTGCTTAAATATCTGAAAGTGACTTTATTTTAAAAAGAAAATGTACGTTATGAGATTCAAAGCATTCTTAAAAAGTGTATTGTAGTAGTTTGCTTCGCTTTCCAAAAAGTGACTCTAAACACTGCTGACTGGACGAAATATAATCCTTTCTCAAGCAGAAATGAGAGGTGAAAGGAGAAAAAGAAAATGGAAATGTTTGTTCCTGTTCAAGCATGCCTTGTTCTGGTGATATGCTATTATATTTAAAAAATAAAGAACAAGAAATGTACTTTTTTGCAAAAACAAACCAGCATTTATTAGCAACAGATGTTCCAGTTTTGGAAAGACTCCCCATACGCTCTTAGCCATAAGGTCTTGGTTTTGATTCACAGTTTGGGTACTGACAATGTAACAGTAGTGATAGTAGTAGAAATTTATTGAATAGCATGATTTAAAGTTATTTTTCACTTGGTCGTTTCAAGTGAAAAACCACTTGACAAGGTATTTTGACAAGAGAGTAATTTTTTAAAGATTGGTTAGGACCAGGTTTATTTGTCTTTAGGTAAACGGAAAACCCACAACAAAACAGAAATAAACCTTGTCTAAATCAGGACTAAACCACTTTTTATCATCATCCTTGTCATGCCAGTAGACACAGAAGGCCTCTACAGTAGACTTTCAAACTAACCCAGGACTAAAACTAAGACTAAAAAGGGACTAAACCTAAGACTGAAATAGGACTCAACTAAACAGATCTAAATCACGTCTAAACAAGGACCAAACATTGGACTACAAACAGCTCTAACCTCAAAGTCAAACCAGGACTAAACCAGATCTTAACCAAACATAGGTGGAAAAAAAGATCAAATCTAAGACTAAACCGAGGCCAAATAAGAAGTAAAATGAGGTTTAAACCAGGACAAATCCATAACAAAAATGAAGATTAGAACAAAAAAACAAAAAACAAAAAAAACAAAAACAAAGATAAAAACCAAGTCTAAATATGGAGCAGACAAAATGCCTGAAAGAGGTTTAGATCAAAGATTAAACCAGATCTCAAATAGGTCCAGAACTGTGACTACACCTGGAATAACCAAAATGTCAACAAACTGACAAAACCAGATTAAACAACTACTACACCAGGACTAAACAGGGACCAAACCTGGACAAAACTAGGTCCAAACAAGAACCATCATAGTAGGGTTTGCTGCATTTCAGATGCTGTTGACAGACCAGACATATTCATAGCCAAAATGTGGGCTAGATATAATATTGCTACAGAGAGTACTTGGCTCATGGCCAATACAAACTCTTGATAAAAAGCTTGACTCCAGCTGGACACAGGAAACGAGTGCATATAAGGTGAAGTTCCAAACAGATCGTAAACCAAACCCCTTTTACTCCCCTTACTACAACTCCAACACCAGCCTCTGATTCTGGTTCTTCCAGTCTTCTTCCGCGCCCACAGACTTTTCACATTCATCCTTCCACAAACTAAACAAACTCACTCCCTTGTTGCGTTTCCCTTAAGGTCAATTCAGGTTTTTCCAGAAACAGCATTTGTAGATATAACTCCGCCCATAGATGAAAAAAGATCAAGAGGGAAACTGGTTCTGTGGGCTGTGGATATAGAATTCAAAAAAAGAAAATATCTTAGTACATTCTGTACATTCTGTGCTCCATCATCCTCAGTGTGACAGTGGGGATATTTTAGGATCTGCCTGGCTGTATAAATCATTATCTATCACCATCATTATCTAGGATGGAGCAGTTTAGGATGTCTTTTATCCCTGTATATCTGTGAAGGTTCTCATTCATGCAGGTCATCTGGAAGAAAAGGTTAAAGCAAAAGCATCTGGAAATCAAGGTGAAAACTGAGTCCAGATGTTTCTGCTTTAACCTTTTCTTCTTTTACCCCGGAAGCATTGGCCATGGTTTCTCAGTCAGTCCCCCTTCAGGTTTGTGGAGCGCTCCTGCCTCAAGTGGAGGAGTTCAAGTATCTTGGGGTCTTGAGTCACGAGTGAGGGAACAGGAGGTGCAGCTTCTGCAGTGATGCGGTCAATGTACCAGTCGATCTACGTTCCTACTCTCACCTATGGTCATGAGCTTTGGGTCATGACCGAAAGAACAAGATCCCGGATACAAGCGGCCAAAATGAGCTTTCTCCACAGAGTGGTGGGGCGCTCCCTTGGAGATAAGGTGAGGAGCTCAAAGTGGAACCGCTGCTGCAGGTGGCTCGGGCATCTGTTTCGGATCAGTTTCCAGGACGCCTCCCTAGGGAGGTGTTCCGGGCATGTCCCACCGGGAGAATACCTCAGGGAAGACCTAGGACACGCTGGAGGGACTATGTCTCTCGGCTGGCCTGGGAACACCTCAGTATCCCCCCGGAAGAGCTGGAGGAAGTGTCTGGGGAGCGGAAAGTCTGGGCGTCTCTGCTTAGACTGCTGCCCCCCCGACCCGGCCCCGGATAAGCGTTAAGATGAATAGATGGACCACACTGCACTACGTCATAATATACTTTACTACACTACACTCTCCAATAGTGCACTGGAGAATCCATACTTTGCTTTACTACACTGCACTATTCCACACTACATTTACATTTACATTTATTCATTTATCTGACGCTTTTATCCAAAGCGACTTACAGCTGGAACACCACTGGCAAGGTGGGTTAAGTGTCTTGCCCAAGGACACAACGACAGTATGAACTGTGGAGTGCAGGAATAGAGCCGCCAACCTTTTGGTTATAAGATTAGCGCTCTCCAACTAAACCATACTATACTTACTACAAAACACTATACTACTACACAATTCTAGACTACACCAAACATTAGCACACAACGCAGCGCTATACTACACAATACTATTACTACACTACCCTATACTATATTAGACCAGATACTTTACACTGACTAAATGTAATTATATAGTGTAATGCGATATAGTTACTTGATACTGATTGAGAGAGAATCCTTAAACTGTAAGTAAAATAAGGATCTTAAACTATAAAAAATAGGGTTATTTGGATTTTAAGACGCTAAACCCAGGTAAAAAACAGGACTAAAAAATTTAACAAGTACATCATCACATCTAAGTAAACCGGGACAAATTTAGCACTAAACAAAGACTTAACACATGGATAAACCAGGAATAAAGTAGGACTTATCCAAGGCTAAACTAGAACAAACCCACTTTTCCACGCTGAAACAAGTCTGTAATGAAATTATCTTAAGGCTCAGAGGTCACCTGCACAGCAGATCCAAGGCCAATAGAACTCATGTGTACGCAGGTGGTAGTTAGCAGATAGTAGGATGTGCCCCGGGAGGTTTGAAGGGCAATTGACGTGAGGCCGGGTCACGGTCAAGACTCCTGTGAAGATAGAAAAGGTAGAGATTGGAGGAGGTGCAGCAGGGAGTTGATAATACAGAGACCAGGATTATGGAGAAAAGTTGTCAGTTGGAATAAAATATGTGGAATATTTTAAAAGTAATGTTAGGGTTTGTAGGTGGTGCAGATAACAATTTGACTTTACTTCTCAACTCTCCTTTCTACAGCCTTAGCAGCTATGGTAGCCTTGCAAGCACACTACAAAACAATAAATAAAAACTCCTGAATATTTAATCTTACTGTTAACATGTAAACTTTTTTCACTGTTAACGTGCCATTTCACTTGTTGTTCACTTGTTTACTGCAGTTTATTGGAGGTATGTTTAAACAATATTAACAGTTAAACAATTTAAAATCAGAAATGTGTGACATCTATTGGGGAGTACCACACAGATCAGTACTTGGGCCTAAATTATTTGATCTGTACATAATAATTTTGTAAGTGCATCTTAAACATTGGGGAGCATTCTTTTTGCTGATGATAACACTTTATTTTATTCTGGAGAGAACATACAAGAAGTATCAAAGGTGGTGAACAAAGAGCTTGAAAAAGAAAACAATGGCTTGATATAAATAAATTGATTCTCAAGACTATAAAAACTAACTTTATATTATTCAATGACAAAAAGAAAAATCTTGATATATGAATAAAAATCGATGGGACTGATATTTAAAGGGTAAAGGAAACTACATTTTTATGAGTTAAAATTGATAAAGACTTGAGTTGGAAATTTCATATAAATTACGCAAAAGGAAAAATCGCCAAAGCCATTGCCATATTACATTTGGCAAAACAGTTTTTTAATAAATCTGCACTCCTTACTCCCTATTTATTTATTTTATTTTTTATTTATTTTATTTATTGTTGCCATATTTATCATACTGTGTAGAAATTTGGGGGTCGACATACAAAACTTTTTTACAGCCTATATTTATTTTACAAAAAATAGCTCTGAAAGTTATCAGTAATTGTCTATATAGAGATTCATCAAACCCATTGACTGTAAAATGTAAGGTTCTTAAATTCCACGATTTTGTTGGTCTCAGTATTTTTCAAAAATAATTTATAAAGCTCAAAACAACAAACTTTCTAGCAACATCCAGAAAAAGGTTGAAAAAAGAGAAAAGGTGTACAATTTAAGGGGAGAAGATAATTTAAAGATACAGTGTGTTCGTACTACATTAAAGAAACGGTGTATTACCAGAAATAATCTGATACTATGGAATGGACATTAATATGAAGAGGGTGGTAACTTTACTACAATTTAAAAACTATATAATACGATGGTTTGAGAGAGGTGTGAAGGAAGCTATTTTTGCTGTTAAAATGGAAAAGCCCTCTTTGAACAGAGGAGGTTTCTCAGATTCATGTTGCCTAGTACAACAGTGTTTTAAAACCTAAAACAAAACATTTTCATCCTAGAACAACAAGAACACCTGAATGAAACAGTGTCACTAACAACTCACCTGAGCCTTTAACGACTCTCACATCAGGAGTCATGCTGTCTTTTCAAAGTAACAAATATAAGAACAGAACAGCCTGGTCTAATCAGAGTTAGTTTCAGGTCAAACCCCTCCCTCTAGAGATTCAGCTCTCTTACCTCAGAACTGAATAAGTTTCTTGGTATAAGAGACGAAACATCTCCACCATGAAAACCTATTTCAGATGCTGTTGCACAAAAATATTTACTGTATTTGTGGAATTTACATGATCAAAACCTTCATGCAGGCATGATCAAAAATACATATTAATGCACTTTTTATGCAGTAGTGCTCAGTTTGTCCTCTCTGGGCAGTAGTAGAGTCCTGAAGTACAAAAACTCCCAAGATAAAACGGAGATTTGAATATTTTGTTTCAAGATTGACAATAGTCATTTTGATGTGATAATAAACTTTTGAATACATCATCTCGGTGTACTTTGTGTTTAATTCTTCGTTAATTTAACACAAATTAATTAACAAAGAATTAAATTTGTGTTTAATTGTTGTGCATTGTGTAAAGGAGCATCTTTTACACAATGCTCTATAATGTTTCAAGTTTGACTGTAAAATGTAAGAAGGCATTAGTAAAAGTATATTGTTATATATTCCATGGTATAAGCCCCTGTTTTGCATTATGTTCAGTTACTAAACAGATTGCTTTGCCTTTGCTAATGCTTATATACACTATATATACACTATATATATATATATATATATATATATATATATATATATATATATATATATATATATATATATATATATATATATATATATATATATATATATATATATATATATATATATATATATATATATATATATATATATATACATATATATGAAGCAGGACTGTTAGACAGTTTGCAAAGCCAAAGCACACAGCCTTATTAGCCATGCCTTTACTTTTAAAAAGTCTATCAAAACTAAATCGCAAATATAAATGATATGTAAAGGAGATGCAAGGGATGATAGGTACTCACCTCTTGTTTATCAGTTAGAGTTTATTTACAGTATTGAATGGCCACTACATGAACATAATCTTTGTAAGGTGTTTTTGACGCTTTATAAAGAAGAGTTATATTAGCGCGCCCTCTACTGGATAACTTCGGTCCTGTACTCGTCCTGAAACCGGAAAGCACGTGTTCCTGCTCCCTCCACGCTGAAGCAGCAGCTGGAATGAGTACTCTCTAACATTGTATGCCTTCAGCTGTTTATTAAAGACAATTATCCTTGACAATTAACATGCCTGGGAATTCGGAATTAAAAATCAACTCGCAGTTTGCGCAGAAATATGACAAGTACCGCCAAAGAGAAGAGTTACAGCGGCGTAAGTGCGGAGCTGTTTGTTAGCTTTGGCTAATAACACAACGTGGGGGACTGTTTCTATGCTTATTATACTGTACAATTATATTGTGTAGCCTAATTTATACGTGTCCTGTGTTTTACAGTGAAGGACCGTTACGGAAACCAAGATGATGACAGTGAAACCTCGTCAGAGTCCAGCTCTGACGAAAGTGAAGTGGTTAGCATTCTTTTTCCTATTAGATTGTATCATCCGCTACCTGCAACGTCTGTCCTTATGAGTAACAATGGTTATTATGGAAAATGCAGCTACAACAAACCTAGACCTTCAATGTAAACCAAAATAAGAATTTATACTAACACAGTGTCTCTTGGGCTTGTTCAGGATAACATTACTGTTCGAGTTTGACATCACAAGCCATAAGGCATGACTTGAGGCTGACTTGACTACATATATTTGTATCTTAAATTTTTCAATTCCTTTTCACTTTGTTATAGTTTTGATTTCTTAGTTTATTTGCTTGCATCTCTTCAGGAACTGGACCCAGAGCTGGAGAAGGATTTTTACAGAACCTTATCCCTGTTGAAGAAGAAAGACCCGAAGATTTATGAGCGAGATGCCACTTTTTACTCTGAAGGTGAGTGTTTGTAAGCCACGTCAGGCCTAGTCCTCATGATGTCAGACATTTTTCTTCTAAAGATTGTTGTAATGTAGGTCCATCCACCAGCGATGCCAAGCCTTCCACCTCCAAGAAAGCAGTTAAACCTATGTATCTGAAAGACTACGAGCGAAAAGTGATCTTGGAGAGGGAAGGGTTAGTGATGCTTTTTTTTTTAATTTAGTTAATTCACAGCCGCATTCAACAGCTCATCTTTTTTCTATGTTTACCGTTTAGTAAATATGAAGATGACAGTGAAAGTGATGGAGAGGAGGCTGCCAAGAGGAAAGAGGTAGGTCATTGTCATATTCTGTGTAGTTTTTGCTTTAAAAAATGGCTGCATCATTAACCGTTTTGTTTCACAGAGAGCTGCCTCTCCGAGCTACATTCAAGAGCAGCAGGAGCTGAGGGAAAGGTAAGCTTGAAAACTGATCGGGTTGTGATTGTTGCAAAGGTCTGGGGGTGAATTTAACTGATCAAAATTGTCTTTAGCTTTCGCAAGTTCATCCAGGACAGTGACAATGAAGAGGAGGGCACTGAAGACGGAGTGTCAAGGCTGCTGACCAGGAGGATCAAAACACAGGAGGAAAAGGTCAACTTCATGGTCCCACTTCTTGATTTAAAAACATTATCTACACTATATTTGAGCTAAAGCCACTGTTTCCTCAAATGTAAAAAACTGGTGCAGGAGAATTTAAACAGACTGTTCCTGATATGTTTTTCTTCTAGAAACAGTTTAAACCCCAAATAGTATTTTGGTTTTATAATTCCATCTAGTGTTTATTTTAGAGAATTTTAATAGATGATAATTTTTAGGCTGTGTTGGGGGGCTTTGGCCAATCACATGCTCATAAAAGGAGCGTTTCCATTGGTCTACACCGCTTGCTTCTGGGAACTGTTTTTGAGTGTATTTTCAGTGCTGGGTATGTCTTTTAACACTGCCAACCAGCTCAAAAAAGAGAGTAAAAGCTTCATAAAACAGCAATAAATACTGTCCATTCCATCACGTAATGTTTATGAAGCGGCGATAACTGCCATTTGGATGCTGAAGAGCTAAAAGAAAATTGGGTAGTTGAGCTTTAAAGTTTAAACTAGAAACAATCAGGCTTTTTCATAAAACGTCTTGCACAATCAAAAATGTTGCTGAATTATAAGATTTTTGACATTTTACTAATAATCTTAATCCTATTCTATTCTATTTTTAAATGTTAAATGTAGACTTACTGTGAATAAAACCCCTTTGTTTCAGAAGACATGTTTTTTTTTTTTTCTTCCAAAATTGCCGGTTTTGGATAGTTTCCTCTCAAAATAAAGGAATCTGAGCCCCTAGTGGCTAAAAGTTACATAGTGTCGCTTTAAACGTCAAACTCTAAACCACAAAAAAAGATTCCAACAAAGCCATCTAAACGTAGGTTTGAAGGTGAAGACGTTTAGTCCTCATCCAAGGGACTTTTCAATTCAGAATTGAACGTCTTCACCTATGTCCAGATGCCTTCAGTGGACATCTACACCACAAATAAAAGGAAGGAAATTTTACAATGTGAACTCTTGCATATTTGTTGATTATATTTTACACTTATTTATCGATCATGACATTCCCATGACTGGAAAACTGTTCAGCTATGCTCCAGTTTTACCAGGACACGTGACAACCTTAGGTCATCTTCATTGTAACAGGCGAGACCCATTGAGACCCCATATAAGAGTTTAGGGTCTTTGGGTTCCCCTACCAACAAAAACGTACAGTATACAACTACAGTTTGAAATGAGCTGTTAAGTTATAGTCTGCATCTCTGTCTCAACTTAATGTACATTGTACACTAAAGAAAAAAACGTCAGATAATTGCTTTACCATACTGTGTCCCGTATGCACCAGCCTAATGTTTCTTAAATCCTGTTTTATTAGGATAAAGAAGAGGCGGACTTTGTGGAATGGCTAAAAGGCCAGGGTGAGCTTGAAGGTCCAGAGGAGGTCAGGGACATGGTGAGTTATTGTCAAAAATATGAATCATTTTGCAAAAGAAGACAAAACATTAGATTGATTTAGTGCTGTGACAGAAATACCTGAGGGACTACTGGAACGACCCCGAGTTGGATGAAAAGGAGCGCTTCCTCAGAGACTACGTCCTAAACAAGGGCTATCTCGAGGAAGAGGATGACGACGACCGGTAAGTTTGTACATTTCTTAGGGTTGTTGTCATGTATCCCGGGTAAACTGGAATAAAGCTATTTTAAAACAGTTTTCCAGTCACATATTATAGTCTGGTCAAACTGTACTTTCAATGTACTTCATTTCTTTCTTTCTATCATAGATAAGAGTTGGTGTTGTCAAAGCATGTACGGTGGAGATCAACTGTCACAATTTTATATTACAGAATTGACATACAAGAAAATAATAGGAACACCTGCATCTTGCAAACTTTCTGGAAACTTCCAAACATGTTGTAGCATTCCTACTGAAACGCCCCTGTTGTTTTCAGGATCCCCACGTACGACGAGGTGGTCCAGGACGAGATGGAGGACTCCGAAGAGGAAGGGGAGTCCTTCTTGGAGCGACAGGAAGACTTTGAGAGAAGCTACAATTTTCGCTTTGAGGAGCCTGACGCCCAACAGATCAAGACCTACCCACGCACCATTGCCACCTCAGTGCGCTCCAAAGACGACCGGAGAAAACTCAAAAGGGAGGAAGTGAAGGAAAGGAAAAGAAAGGTAGGTTGGGTTTGTTCAAATGGTACTCCCCAGGGTGAGTGGAAACATGTTGTCTTTGTAAATGTAATATGCATAATGAGAATCTTTATTATTTTTCTGTAGGAAAAAGAGCAGAAGCAGGAGCAGCTAAAGCAGTTGAAGAATCTGAAGCGAAATGAGATTATAGAGAAGCTGAAGAGGCTCCAGGAGCTGACGGGCAACGAGCAGCTAGCCTTCAGTCAGGACGACCTGGAGGGAGACTTTGACCCGCAGCAACACGAGCAGCTCATGCAGGTAGAGAAAACAAACTGAGGCCATTAATCAGAACTCACATGTGTGTTGTCCCATCCTCACCCAGCCAAAAGACAAGCAGGACGTCGACATCTTGAATTGATCATGTGATTCCTAAATAGGTGGACAAAAGTACATTATTAAACGTTGTCAAAGGTTTTCCAGAACATTAAATGGTGTTTCCTTTTTGTTTTTGTGGCTCACACCAAATACCAATGTGTTATGCTTTGTCCAGTTTGGCTCAAAAACAATTGTAACCCATTTCTAAGTTAAAATGTGAAAATGACTGTTATAGCGCCCCCTAAAGAGAAAACAATGCATTTGAATGACACGCAGAAAGTGAACTTTGTAATAGACAAACACAATTTGGAACATTTGAACACACATAAGGTGACCCCAATCTTAAAAAGTCCAGCTTTGTTTGGTTATTTTCCATCAAATACTAATAAATACATACTTTTTCCTTTTTACCTCAAACTTGCATTGTTTGTTCAGTCCCCTGCCAGGATTTATACTAACAAATTAATCTGTTCATGCATGTACAGGTTAATTGGCAAATCTACAGTGTCTCTAGTGAATGAATGTGAGAGTGAATGATTGTCTGTCTCTATACGTTAGCCCTGCGACTAACTGGCCATAGTCCAGGGTGTACCTCGCCTCAGGCCCAAAGCTGCTGGGATAGGCTCCAGTCACCCGCGACCCCTAACGGGACAAAGAGGTAGAAAATTAATGAATGAATTTGCAAATAGTGCTCTAAATCTGTGTAAATTGGCCTTCTTATACGGCCCCTTCTTAAATAAAACAGTTTAACATCAGCACCAGCACTGCAAAACAGGCAAGGGTCGATCATAGCCATTAGCGGCTACATAGAGTTAGCAGAGCTCTAGCCATGGCTTTGGAACTGACTCCGGAGTAGCAGCCTCCGAACAAAGGAACTTGGAGATTGGGAAACAGCCATTTAGTCAGGGTTTGGATCTTTCTAATGTGCTCAGACATTTGCTTCCAGATAATTTATTTACCTAATTGGATGTCCTCAATGAGCTGAGGTTAGAGGTCAACAGCCTTTAACAAAGACAACTGTCTTGTACTTCTAAACTCCTGTTTTTTTTTCTTTTGTGTGTGTTTTTTTTTGTAGAAAGTCTTTGGAGATGAATACTATGGAGGAGAGGAAGATGAGAAACCTCAGTTTGATGACAACGATGAAATGGAGGGTAAATCAGTGAAGGAGCATAGACCTACTTGTTCATGTAGATGAAATATCAGTTGTCTTTTAGCACTTCATGTAGCATTTTTATACTCAGGTTTGAGAGATTTGTCAAATATGAGCTAGTCTAACAATGACCTCTCCTGTCTGTGGAGGTTTTCAGTCATCCAGGATCATCATGAGGAAAAGGTTAAAGCAAAGGCATCTGGGCAGCAATGAATGAATTTTGGTTTGAGAAAGGAGTTAAGGAAGACATTTTTGTTAAAATGAAAACCTCCCAAACAGAGGAGGAGGCGTCCGATACATCTTGCCAGCTATATGTTGAAACCAAAATCAAAACGGTTTGAGTCTAGAAGGACATTACCACCTGAAAGGAGCACCCATCAGAAGTCACACTGCTCATTCAACTCTCAACATCTGTGAAACCAGGACAGCCCGGTCCAATCACAGTTAGTTTCAGGTCAAACCCTCCCACTAGAGATAAAGCTCAGTTCTCGTCTCGTACTAGTTGAACTCAGAATTGAAAAAGTTCCTCAGATAAGGAATGAAATGTTTTCACCTTGAACCCTACGCCTGGATACCTTAGTAACTTTTACCTTGTTGACCTTTCATGTTTTTAAATCAGAACACTGGAACTGGGACACTTGGACAGGAGAGGACCAAGAGGATGAGGAATATGGTGAAGAGGAAGAAGAGTATGGGCCTCACTGTGAAGAGGAGGGCTTTGTTGTGAGTTGAACTTTAACTATTTATTTTAATGCATATTTAAGAGAGGACTTTTTCAAAATATTCTAATCGTCCTGTCGACATAGATGGATGCTGACTATGACCCTAGCCAGCATACCTCTAAGAAGCAGAAAAGAAAGGAGAGGAAGAAGTTGAAGAAAGAGGACATGCCACAGATGGGCAAAAAGAAGAAAAAGTCACACTTTGCAGAGGTCATTACAAAAAGCAAGCCTGTCTTTGACCCCAGTAAGTTCTTCTAAACTCTACTCTGGCTGCTGATGTGACTGATGGAGTCGTACTGATCAGTCTTTGTGTTTCAGAGGAGAAGAGCTTCGAGCAGTACTTGGAGGAGTATTACAAACTGGACTATGAGGACATCATTGACGACCTCCCCTGCAGGTTTCGCTACAGGAAGGTGCTGCCTAATGACTTTGGCCTGACCACAGATGAGGTGAGTAGGACTGTGTAAAGTCATGCACTTCAGGAGAACGCAGGGGTCCCAGAGTTGAAAGTCAATGGTAAGTCGTTAAAAGACAAGATTTTGATGATTGGATTTAAAGTAAAGTTGGCAATGTTTGTAGCTTATTTCGACAACACGTAAAAATGGCAGCATGACATTTAGGGAATCAAAATAGTTTACTGCATTCAAACATTTTGCTGACTTGGGGACACCTGTGATCTCCCAGAAGGGCAGAAACTTGTCAAAAACCCTGCTGCGGTGATGAGTCTGGAGAGGACTGACCTGGTATTGCTGCCCTTCGGGGACTGCTCTGACCAGGAAATGATCTCAGTGTAATCTTCTCTCTGAGCAGACCACACAAATACTAGCAGCAAATAGGAAAGTGTGGATTTGTCAAGTGTGTGGTAGAACCAATTCATTTCTTTGTCTTTTTGTTATTTCCTTTTTAGATTTTAAATGCAGATGACAAGGAGTTGAACCATTGGTGCTCTCTGAAGAAGACCTGCATGTTCAGGTATGTCAGTCGCATAAAGAGTGGAAGAACATGAGACAACCTAACTGTGACGTGACCCATGTAAACTCATGTGCTTATAGGGCCTGAATTGATTATATCTATCTGTAATAAGTTTTACAACTTTTGGCTGTCTCAGGTTACAAATACTGTTACAGTAGCACACTAATTACCTTATGTATCTGCCCTCTCATCCACACACTGGTTGTTAATGCCACTAACTTTTGGTTTGCTTAGGTATTAAGGCAATGTGGGCCTCATGTCTGCGTAGGTTTCCTCCTCTGTACAATAGCCTCAGCCTTAGTCTCAAAATCAGGATTTAGGGCAGGCTATGATCAGATAATTCAACACTCGATGAAAGGGGGCAGTAGCTCAGTGGGTAGAGCAGATGCCCTTCGACCAGATGGTGGGCAGTTCGATCCCTGCTCGAAACATCCCAAAACATCATTACATCCCGCTCTCCCCCACAGTACATACTGTCGCTGTGTCCTTGGGCAAGGCACTTACCCCACCTTGCCTTCAGTGGTGTTCCATCTGTAACACTGGTAAAGCGCTTTGAGTGCCTAGGTGGAAAAGTGCTATATAAATAAAGAAAAAATACAGACTGAGTTTATTGCTTTAAATAAAGCAGTCCAATACAGTACAGGTTCCTTTGTGGGGTAAACAAAGAATGCTAAATGTACTTTTTAATTTTTTTTTGCTCTCTGTTCTTTAAAAGCCCAATACAGAGGATGGTCTGTGGTGTTCAGTATAGCACCCGACCTCCAGCCTCTCAATGCGTTTGCTTCAAATATAGTTTATGGTGTCACTGCTGCTCTCCCTCACACTGCACAGTGGGATTACAAAGGCCTTTTCAGAGATTTGTAGCACTTTCCCTCAAATGCCGATTGTTTAGATGGGCTTTTTGACCCTTCAGGCAGAGGTTAAAGTTAGCTGTGGAGTAAGTATTTAGGGATATTTTTGAATTTGTCAGTGAACAAAACAAGTGGTCCTTACTCTGCATTTTCTCCTTGCCACCAAATTTTCAGAGAGTTAACTTTTCCATCTAAAGAATCTGTTGTTGTTCTAAGGTCTGAAAAGGAAGAGATGAGTGATTTGAAGAACTATAAGATTAAAGCCCACAACGAAAAGAAGAAGAAAGAGATTCTCAGCTCAGTTTATTCAGAGTAAGTATGAATACTCCAGATGAAACGTTGACTGTGTGATATGCTTTAACACAAATATCTAAATGTCCACAGAGAGGATAAAGAAGTGGCAGAGGCAAAGAGTAAGATGGGCAAGAAACGGAGAGACCGAATGAAAAATGCCGAAAAACGAGAAGACAAGGACGAAACACCTGTTATGGAGTCTTCTGAAGGAACATCAGCTCAGGCCTTTATTGCAGCAGAAGATAAAGAGGAGCCAGGGGACTTTCTAATACCCAAGAAGAAGATAAAACCAACAGAAGAGGTCCAAACACAGGTGTCTGATAAAGCAGAGGAGGTGAACAGGACTGAAAAGCCAAAGTGGGCCAAGAGGAAGGTCAAGCATCCGGGCCTCCTCTCTGCATCTTTTGGGGTGAAAATAGGAGGCCGGGAGTTCAGCCGGCAGAGACTGAAGGCCTACGGCCTCAACCCAAAGAGACTGTACTTCAGACAGCTGGGCAGACAGAAGAGGAAGGAGCAGCAGAAGAGAGAGAAACAGAAAAAAAAGGAGTGAGAGTCATTTGTATTGTTTATAAAATCCTAGATTCAATCATTTCAGAAGATATCCGCCTAAATCTAGACATTTTCAACACGCAACTTTCTAATTGGTTAAATATTTTAAAGAGTGTGTAGATTTCAGTATTATATAAAAAGGCACCTCCATATGCTGTTAATGTGGGATGAACAATGACTTATAATTTTATTGCTGCAATTGTATGTACATTTAAATTTATATTCAAACAAAAGCTGTACTTTAAAGTTGATTTCTGATATATATTAACTCTTCTGTACTTTATTATTTTATTTATCGGTTTGTGCATTTGTCAATTCACCTAAAAATCCATTTGACTGTTGTTGAGTCAAATACAGCTCTGTACTTACTGGTTTCCATATATTTTGCATTGAACACAGAACATAGAGGCTATTTAAACAATCTCCCTGACTATTTTATTTATTTACCTTTTACAAATGCATTAATCTTCTCAAAAGAGAAAAGATGCTTTGCACTAAATTTAGCTACCAGTAACTTTCCATCCGCAGTCCCTGGGCAGGTGCACACAAAATTAAAACCTTAACATTACAAATATATATCCCAAATATTTTACAAAGTTAATAAATTACACATGCCGTACATAATTTAATAGGATATTATAGGACTTACTGTCATATTTGTTTGGCTCCTCAAACAAAGCAATAACTGGATCCCATTGTCAGTGTTGACAGGCTTGACCTTCAAACAACCACTTTCCTAGTTCCCTTCAAAACATTGGGATTTGAGGTGGTTCCTCTCCTTTGTTGCTTTCTATGACAAAGCTGATTGTGCAAGTGTTGTTCTGCGCTGTAAAATGCTATACCATTGTGTTAAAAGGAGACACCTTTGCATCGTACAGTAGGCGATATCAAGTTTATTTGAAGCTTTAAAGCAGAATTGGGGCTAGTGGTCACTTTTCTCCGCTCCGGTAGGTGGCGGTACGTGCGTCAGAGTCTCGGCAGAAGAAGAGAACGGGCGCGATCAGGAACTATTTGAATAACGAGAACAAGCATCCGAGTAAGTTTTTGTTTTCTGTATTTACCCTTTTATATGTTCAGTTTGTGTAGCATATATATAACGACTATAACATCGCTGCCCGCGGATGATTTCAGAGTTTTTGAGTTGGTAAACGTAGATAAGTTAAGTAAGATAAAGGTGGGTTGAGTAAAGTAAAAGCACAGTTAACTAGCGTTGACTGATAAACAAGACATTCCGAAGTCAGATTAGTTGTTTAGAAAAAATGTAACAATGGCTAAAATTACAATACTGTTTATCATTAAGAATATTCATAATCGTTTTATTAACATCAAACTATTTTATTCACCACATATTAAACATACACTTAATGCCAACTACGTATATGGCAGTGTTGCCTTTATAATGTGTCGTTTACTTAAATGAAACATGTCTTGCCCTGCAGCTTCAGTGGGAGCTCAATGGCGCAGGGGCATAAGTTTCAGGACCTGGAGGAGTCTGGGGAGGTGCTAGTGGACTTCATCAAAAGCACACAGCTTGACAAACTGGAACAAGTCAAGAATGCACTGGACATCTTCTACGACGGGCACATAGACACCAAAAAGACCATCACACACATGCTTCAGGGCAAGTTTTGGTTACACCTTGCTGAGCCATATCATTTACAAGTTCTACATCGATCTGCTGTTTTTTATTTCCTTTTATAGATGTGTCTCAGACTGAGGAGCGCGTGGGTCAGAGGCTGCTGGACATAGAGGAGGAGCAGAAGCAGAGGGTGAAGGAGCTGAACAGCCTGCAGGAGCAGCTGAGTCAGTACACATCCAAGAATCAGAACGCAGACTCAGAATTACAGTATCCTCCACTTATCTGTACCTGCTGTAATGGATACAAAGACAACACACTTTCAAAGTTATATGCGTTAGCCGCCTGTCTTTTTCTGTGGTCATCCTTAACTCATTTCCAGATTTCTGAAGACGGAGTTAAAGAACATGATCAACAATGAAAACGAGTTTAAGATTCTTCAGAATGAAGTGAAGGAAGATACTACAGAGGTCATCCCTTCAGCAGTGTAATTAATTTATAAATTCTTTAGAAAGTCAATGTTGTAACAAATAAGTCTCAGGCCTAGATGCTGTACCAGTTTTTGCCTTAATCTTTTTCAGAATTAGAATTCCTTCATTTATCCCTGGGGGGAAATTATTTTTATGACAGACATGCAAGTTTCATTCCCAAAAAAAAAAAAAAAAAAAAAAGAAAGATAGAAATACATTTATAACTATCAAAATACAAAATCCCTGATTAGTATCTATCAAGCCTCAGTAAAAAATAAAAAATAAATAAGCAATTCAACATTTATTTTAAAGAAAAAAACAATCTCAAAATAAGCCCCAAAATAAGTAAATGTGTTGTTTGAATAACAATCTTAAAGAACACATTTACATGTATAGCTCCACCGTGGTGGAGATGTTTGATTGTGGGAGATTGGGGATTTTGAGTCTTCTGGGGAGCAACCCTAATACCTACCACACTGTGGCGCCCCCTGGATGGGGATAAGCTGAGAGGCACTTTCAGTGTATATAATTTTATACACTTTCTGTTAAAATTACAACCTCATTACCCAAGTGTTTAAAAAAAAAACATATATAGGTTATTATGCTATTATTTCACTGGTTCAGCCAACTTAAGTTTCAGGTGGGCTGAATGTTGTCCCTGAACTCACATTTGTTTGACACGTCTGCTTTATAGTAGTTTATGTCTTTTGTGTAAATAAAAGAATGGATATTTATATTTTTAGAAAATAATCTTTAAAAAGACCTAAGACACAGACACAAATGCCAGGTAGATCAATAACTGACTGGATTAGACCACTTACAGTTATAAATTCTGCCACAGTTTCGTTACCAGTCCGTCCTGTGTAAGTGAATACTTTTGCTTATATAGTTCTTTTTCCTCCACAGATACGTTGCTCAGCTCTTCTACGGGATTACAAAGATCAAGTGGGAGTTTGACACAGAGCCCCACATTTTAAAAGGAGGTACAGTTTGGTTCATTAGTTATTATTTCTATCTTGTTTTATCGATCTGTACATCTGTTGTGTCTATATACATTTCTCTTGCAGTGCACTACGGCGCAGAACTGGCAACCCCCATAAACACAGACAAGTCAACCAAGTCTCCAGCTGAAACGAGTGACTATCTGTGGGGCTTTGTCAACTCTGAGTGGTAGAAGATCACTGCACTGTGTGACATCTTTTGTAGGTGTTTTTTTTCTTTGTAAGATTTGTAGTTTTATTATAAAATGTTGTATATGTCTTCAATAAATCTGTCTTTGATGCTTTCTGACCTAAAGAAGGCTAATTGTTTTTATGGCAGCTGCCACCAGGGAGTGCCGAGGTACCCCAGTCATGTCACTAATGGAAGACTATTGCATGTTTTGATGATTTGATGACATGATTGTTGATGTTTTACAATGTATACATGGAAATGTGGTTAAACTGCTAAAACATAGCTATTTCACCTGGAAGCACTTTGGCATTTTAGAGCTATACAAAACATTTCATGGCCAAGTCTCATGAAACTACTAATCCAAATGCAATAAAATAAGCTTTACCTTAAAGGGCATTGAATTGCATTTCTGTGAGCTGTGAAATTTTGCAGCAATAGCTCACCTGGTT
This sequence comes from Neodontobutis hainanensis, assembly GCA_024349245.1. Taxonomy (NCBI): domain Eukaryota; kingdom Metazoa; phylum Chordata; class Actinopteri; order Gobiiformes; family Odontobutidae; genus Neodontobutis; species Neodontobutis hainanensis. The sequence continues at coordinate 281,776 of JALDNG010000165.1, read as the reverse complement.
GAGTGCATACCTGTGCAAAACGTTTTGCAGGAAAAACATGGCATTTACCCATTATTATTGTATTTATGAGTAAATAAAAGTACCGTCACAGGTTTTTGCAGCAAAAGGATCATGCAATATTGTTACGGTTAAAATTATTAATTTGATTTGTTGTGGGTAGAAGTTATTTAGTTAATAAGTTTATATGGCCATCTATTGCCATAACAATTTGCCTTCTTGGTGCGATCTGGGGGAGTATAGTAAATATCGTAAATTATTATTGCTATTGTGAAAATTACCTTGTGAAAAACAGTGGGAACTTTGAATGTAGTTCTGTGTTCATATTCACAAAATGGCACAAGAGCAAATTTTTAATGTTTGTCTAACTCTACTGTCAGTCCTTTCAATGAAATATAATAATGGTAAAGTTGTACCTTGTACCACAAAGGAAGTTTTGCGTTATAAGGTTTACTGGCAGAATAATGTTTGTAGTAAATAATTACTAAATAAACAATATAAAGATTTGTAATTATCAATTCAACGTCATTTAACAGAAGTTTAACTGTTAAATTTCTATACCAAACAATGACTCATCCTTTTCCTCCAGTGAGTCTTAGCGCCGCGGTTTAGCGTGGGCAGGGTGACATTCACGCAGGGCGTCACTTAAGAGAACCGTGCACCAAGCTGTGGTTTCATCTGTTAAAAAGAAACAATAATTTTTTTTTGGTTTGTTTCTGCAGGTTCATCAGTCTTGGCTGCGCTCGCTTCAGATCGAGTGGTTAACAAGTGGTTTGCGTGAAGGTGGGGGTTTTGTCACTTAATGCAAATTCGGGCTACACCAGCAACTGTTTTTCACAACTTTATACTTTTAGTGAAGATAAACATATCATTGCCATCAAATAACTTTTGGATTAAATGAGGTCTAGTTGTTACTAGTGTTGAACTGAGAATAGGATGCACTAGTAGATCATTTTATACCTCCAGGTTATAGTTCTCAGGGGTGTTGCAACCGGGCAAAACTAAACCAAAACAATAAAACACACACACACACACAACAAATAACCATGTGTACCTTTTCTGCTTTGCAATGTAATACATTTTTTTGCACATTCAGTTTTTGCAGTTTACTTTTTTGACTATACTAAACAGTACATGCCAATAGTCCTGATCAAGGTGGCTTTTATAAACGGGCTGCCATTTTCAATCAAAATTGAATTTTATTATTAGTTTTTAGTATATAGAGGCGAACTTTGATGCATGTGATGGAGTGTTGTCTTGCATAAAAATTAAAGTCTTCTTAAAAAATCCAGACTTGCCTGAACCACTGCTTGAAGAAAGTGTATTCTAAAAATTGGCAGTAGGTCTGAGAGTAGATTTTGAGTCTATTTTCAACCTGAAAAGGTCCAACTAGCTCATCTTTAATAATACCTGCCCATACCAGTACCACCTCCACCTCGCTGGCGTCTGAGTCAAAGTGGAGCTCTGTGTCCAACCACAGGCCCATCCATCTGGTCCATCAAAAGTCACTCTCATCAATCCACAAAACCTTGATCTGTCTTCAGATTTTTCTTCTTTCTATTCTTAACGTTTCAGCTTATGTGTCTTGTTCAGCGGTGGTCGGGTTACAGCCTCTCTTACCTTGGCCATGTCTCTGAGAACTGAACACCTCGTACTTCTTGACACTCCAGGAGGTTGAGGTTGTGAAATATGGCAGCACTGAAGGATAATGGGTTCCTGGTCGCTTCACGTTTGATTCTTCGCAAATCTTTGGCGGTTAATTTGCGTTTTTTCTTCTCGACACGTTTCTTGCGACCCTGTTGACTATTTGCTACAAAACGTTTGATGGTTCTGTTTGAGAGTCCTACATCCCTGTGAAAGACTTTTTACAACTTTTGACTTTTCAGAGTCAGTTAAATCTCTTTTTTGGCCCATTTTTTCTGAGGAGAAGAATCTGCCTAATAATTATGCACACCTTGATACAGTGTGTTGATCTCCTTAGGCCACACCCTCCCTCGTTACACTAATACACTTCATCTGATATGCAGTAAATCAAAGGATTCAAGTTTATACAGCTTGGAGTTAGAAATTATGGATATAATTATGTTATGGTCAAATTAATCACTTGCCCATTAACGTAGAGACCAGAGCCATCTTTGCCCTCTGGTGGACAGATATTTATTACTCAATGACCTTGAGAGAGGCTTGGTAAGTAGGGTTTACAGATACATCAGCTGTGCTCCAAATCAACCCCTAACCCCTCAATCACTATGTAGTGCAGCACTATACAGAGGACTGTATAGTGCTCAATTAATGAATGGTTTTGACTCTACAAAGCAGTTTTTCTACTTCTGTTACTTACGTGACTCTGGCGTACGTTTTAAAAAAAGTTCAGCTTAATCCCGAAAATAAATTGACTTTTTTTATTATAGTTGAAAAGTGTTTTAAGTGAAATAAACCAAATATCTAGAAAAGACTGAATTTTCTGCTAAATTGTGTTTTTTCTAGATTTAATTTGTATCTCTTAGGTTCATGCGTGTGTTGGAAGAACACAGATTTGCAGATGTTGGTACTTTAATGACGCTGTAGTTATTGGAGCCCACAGCAGTTCTTTCATTGACAAAAACTGACTGACATTTCTGTAATGTTTTTTATGTATGTTTTGAAATCCTGCCTACAAGGGGAGCTTTCAATTTCATAATCAGCTTTTTGTTTCATAAAGATCAATGAAGTCCTGTTTGTGCACTGAAGTACATTTACATTTATTCATTTAGCAGAGGCTTTTATCCAAAGCGACTTACATTGTTCGACAGTAATCACCAGTGTTACAGCCACTGGAGGCAAGGTGGGTTAAGTGTCTTGCCCAAGGACACAACGACAGTATGAACTGTGGGGAGAGTGGGAATCGAACCGCCTACCTTCCCGTTGGTCCTACTGCCGCCCGTAAACATTTAATAATAATTATGAAGGTTTCTTTTGGTTAGCATTAGCCCAGAGAGATGTAAATCTGCACCTGGGAATGAAGACTTTGGCTATGTGACATTGGAAGTTGAATGTTGTATCTGTATTACACATATACAAAAATCATATTTGTGTTTGTGATAACTACATGAATCACTGTAGCTTATGTAGGCTAGCTACTTCATTTATTGTATTTTATTTATTTGACAGGGACAAGACATTGTTTCATTGTTACAAAAAGCAACCAATGCCATATTAAAAAGCCTTATAGCTGAAATAAAAATAGCTTATTTGAGTCCCCGGTTAGACTTAATTCTATATAAAAGACAACAGCTATATACATTACACAAATAGAACAACAAATCCCAAAAACTATTTGCACAAATTATAGTGCACTGACACACTTCATAATTTATACATGAGTACTCCTGTTGCTGAATGAGTCTGATTTCTGAAGGTGAACAAAGCAGTTTCAGTTGAATAATTCTGCCTGAAACCGTACTGTTGTGGGTGTAAATAGTGATGTTTCTAAATATTAAACTAGTTTTACCGGGACTAGACATAGTGTTTTTTTTTTTACCAAGTATCTGGTTTTAATGGAGACATTAATAAAGTAGGTCAAAGGCTGGATGATAATTATTCTCAAATTTTTAAGTTTAGGACTTCATCCACCTGCACCAGTTTGATTGCCTTCAGTCTGCTTTTGCCTCTGATCCAAACCTCACTTCAGCAGGCTCTCCAGCTGTTGTTGTGGCACTCTTCCACCAGAGCAGCATATGTTAACCACTTCCTCTCATGCCATCTTCCCATTGTAAGCTCTAGGAGAATGGCCTTCTTGGAGGAGAGATTACCACAGTGTTGTGTTTTCTGTACAATTTCTATCAGGAACTTAAGTTGGTTCCCCAAGTCAACAAAAAGCTCCCAGTCTTATGCTGTTGTTAAAAGACTATCCTTTGTGCAACTGGTGTTTCTCCAGGTCTAACAAAGTTGATGATGTAGGTGGATGCGTTAAATATATTGTGTACAGATATTGTTTACATGTTTAGACTATATTCTGAGAAACTTATTTTACGACAGATGTACAGTTTGCTAATGCCTTGGTAACAGCAATTCATTAAAAGAGATCAGGTTGTCAAGAGAATATAAATTGACTAGATATAATATCAAATGAGCTTTTGGATAATGTTGTGCATTTATATAGCGCTTTTTTGCACCCTTCTCAGGCGCTTCTCAAAGCGTTTGAAAATGTATGCCAGAAGGACCATCGTTTATTGTGAATTCTTTTAAAAAACTTAATGGTTTAGTAAAAAAAAAGGGTCCAAATATGAAACCATTTATGGTGGTAGTTAGACTAATAGCTATGCAGTAGATAAAAGTAAAGAATCCACAAGCTTTGCATAAACATGTTTCACATACTGTATATGTTTATTCAGTGCAAGTATAAAATTGAAATCATAACTTAAGTGAGGTTTTTACAATAGAAAATGCCACATTGATGAACATAAAGAAGACAACTATGTACAAGGTATACTAAGCAGATTATATTATATCTTTTTACATTTATATACAGAATTATAATAGAAGCTGTTGTCACATCACTATTACCACAGTAAAACTTTTCCCCACTTTGATCCCAACTTCTACAGATCAAAGTGGATTCTGTCGCAAAAACATGGCAAATTCTGTAAGACTTGCATTTTTGGTTTAAAAGATAAAACAGACATCTGCAACATTGTGGTCCATTAAGCCATGAAAGCGTCACAACCCTCCACTGTCATCTTTAATGCTTCCAGTCATTTATCATGTGTTGCTACATATGTTTTAGGGACCTCCAGAGCTGCGCCACCATCAACACAGACCTCCGTGTGACGTCTTGGGTGCGTCTCCCGGCCGCCGAGCTTGTGATCTCGGGCCGAGGGGACCACTACCCTGCACTGCCGCTGACCAAAACTCACATGGCACTAATTACACGTTTGGCAGCACATTCTGGGTGTGGATTCTCTGTGATGGCTAACGACGTATGATTATATGCTCCGAAGGGAAAGGCAGTGAGGGTAAATGTCATGTTGGGCTTCACTCCCAGTCTGTCAGTCGGACACATGCACGGCTGAATGTATTTATGTGAAATGTCTGCAATCTGTTTATCGTCATTTCATCTGTCTGTGGTACTACATTGTAATACTGGCATTACTTTCTGATTATGCAATTTTTTTCACATAGATTTGCTATAATTTGCTACATAAACTTTTTTGTGAATACGCAGGAAAATATTTACAAAAGTGTGCCAAATCCAGTCACAGTCAAATCAGTTCATGAGGTGTTTTTACAAAAGAAAGACATAAAAGTGCCGAAGAGGATTAAGGTCACAAAATTTGGGTTAGCTAGAGTGCAACAATTTAGAATTCTAAAGTTGGAATTTTTTGAGTTAATTTCTTAGATGAAATCAGAATTCTGTGGGAAAATGTTTTGAAAGTTTGTAATTTTGTAATTTGAAAAATTTGAAAGTTTGTAATTTAAGTAAGAATTGTGTAGAAGGAAAGAGTAATAAAAATAATTATCTGGGTTAAAATCCTGCCAATTTTGAGGAAAAAAGTCATTCTAAGAACCCAGTTAGAGTTCTGGGAGTAAGGTCAGTATTTTAGAAAACAGAGTCAAATGTCTGTCTCTACATTTTGACTACACTTTGTTTGAAGCCATAAACATGGGTAAAACGTTTGTAAAATATATGCGCAAAATACATTTTGTTTCTCTATAAAGCAGTAATTCTTTCCTTATTAGATGTAAAAATGTTTGTGTGCACACCCTGAAATTATTTTCTTCTCAGAATTCTGACTTTAATCTCAGGTTTATGACAAAATGTTTTTTTTTTTTTACTGGTCCTTTTCTTTCCCAAAAACGTTTTGCACATGCTCTCAATGTTTACATGCAATGTGATCAAATCAATTTAACTACTTCCCACTAACAAGCACAATTAAGGAAAACTAATTATTAACCTTAACTCTGCTTTCTTCAGGTGGTAATAAGCCCTCTTTAGCCTAGCTTGTCTTTTTATTTTTTGTTTTGAGTCCAAAAATGCAAGTGATTTGCAGTAACACTCGTCCTCTTCTTGCTTTATGTCCAACTAAGGCGTATACATAGAGGCCTATGATCAGCTTCCTATATCTAAGTTTGAACAACTGAGCACTGTTTACTTGCATGTGTTCAGGTAGTCCAGTTTAATTTGGACTAACACAATAAACTTATTTTGTTTCAACTTCATGTAAACGCACAGGCCAATTGTGCCAACATTTTTTCTTCAGTTCAAGCCGTGCTATAAAGAAGCAACCTGTTCTTATAAGTGGTCCTGTCCATTACCCCTTTTCAGCACAGTGTCATGTCCTGGATATCCTGGGGTAAATGGCTTTAATAGTTGAGGGCGTAAAGTTCCCAGAAGACACTGTCGTCTCCAGACCCTCCAGTCTATGTGACGTCGCGTCCATCTTACTGGTGCTGCACTCCAGGAAGGCCATGCCGATCTTCTTGACCTGTCCATCTTTGGTGAGGAGGCAGTGTCGGCAGAGCAGCTTGAGAATGGCCCGTCTCATGTCCTTGCTAGTTAGCGTGTATATGATAGGGTTCAGAAGGGAGTTGACCATGGCGATTCCCAAGAAATAATCGGCTTTGAATAGCACTTGACAGCTTTTGGTGGGACAGAAGAAGTCCAGAAGTAGTAGGATGAAGATGGGCAACCAACATGCAATGAAAACTCCCAAAACGATGGTGACCGTCTTGAGTAGAGCTAAGTACTTCTGAGACTTGCGGTATAGGCCTTTGCGTTGAGGTCCCGTACCAAGACGCTGCGTGTTGGACTTGACGATACGAAAGATTCTGAAGTACAAAACCACAATGGACATGAGAATAACTGTGAAAACTGTGATGTTGAAGAGGATGTAGCTTTTGGCGTACAGTGGAAGAACCGTTGAGCAATGCTTAAGCTGTCCGATACAGTTCCAACCCAGGATAGGGAGGACTCCCAGGAAAACTGACAGCACCCAGCTAGCTCCAATCAAAGCGAACATCCGGCCTTGCTTGTCTCCTTGGTACGGCTTCATCCTCACCATCGTGACATGGCGCTCAATGGCGATGGCTAGCAGGCTGATCACAGAAGCAGCTAGCATTATAAACACGCCACCTTCTCGTAAAAACCACTGCAAGGGAGTCATTCTAAGGGTGTTAGCACCGGACGTGATGATGTTAACCATGTATGTGAAACCAGCTAGAAGGTCAGACAGAGTCAGGTTCCCCAGTAAGTAGTACATGGGAACGTGGAATTTCTTGTTTTTCCATAATGCTATGAGCACAATAGCATTCTCCACTACAATTAGGAGACAAACAAGCAAAAAGGCAATTGCTTCTGGTTTCAGACCCTCTTTGTATTTATTCTCTTTGAGTTTACCAGTAAAGTTATAGTGCTCAATGATGACTTCATTGTTTTGGTACTCTTCGAACATCCTCAGAAGATTTCCAGTTGAAGGAGACACAAGTTTCACAGTGGGAGCCACAGCAGCGTATGGAGCATGTACGGCTTCAGATGTCATTGTTTAATAAAATACTCCCAAATTCTGTCTTTGTTTCAACAAAAAAAATCCAAATGTCACAAAGTCCTCAGATGGTGCACTGTCTTCATTCTTCACTCAAACAGTCAGGTGTTGCTCACAAACAACTATCTTGTAGTATTTAATAAAAAAAACATCTCGTCAATACCCAGGTTGTGCACAAGGGGGCGATAAGTGCAAGTCTGTGGGAACAGGAGGGAGACGAGATTAGAATGTGACACTCACATAACATGACAGGACATTGACCACAATACAATAGACTGACAAGTAAAATACTGCTGTATTTTAATACGATTATATTTATAATATAATCCATTCAAGGGGAGCTGAGTAAAAACTAGTGGTGGTAATATTTTTTTTAGTTTTTAAACAAAGCTTGTTGGAATAAATCTTCTGGCAATTGGGACATTTTCTACAAGATGCAAGAATTCCATACACACATAGGGACTGTATCAAACCAGATTAAGGACAAACATATAAAAGACTTTGCACAAATCTTTAAAAACTATTTTAATTCTGCCCCGTTTAACTGGTAAAACATTGGGAGCTAAACACATTTTTAGGATATGCAAGACAAGGCAAATTTATTTTATTTTTACAGGAAACAACTGTAAGAATATACTTGATTCTGAAGACAAAATGCAGTCACTATATATGCACTAAAAAGACTGACCCTTGAGGTCGCCTATTTTTTCGTCATTTGGGTAACATTTAAAAAGGCAACAGCAATTATTGAAGATTAAGGAGCAGTTACAAGTTTTACAAGTTCTTACACTATTTTTGTACAGTGTAGAAACAACCCTTGAACCTAACCTGAACCAAAATAGTAACTTACTTAAGAACAGTAGGCTATAATAAAAAGACAGAAGAATACAATTTTTAAAAGTATGACAAATTTGACTCTTTTAACTTTTTTGTCTAGTGTATGACTACATTTTACTGAAGCATATTAGCTGCAGAAGACTTGTTGATTTATAAACACGTGATGATGGTAAAGATTCAGGTAATTAAAGTTTGTCGGTGTTTTGAACAAGCATCGCGCCCATAGCAGTTAGTTTATCACGTGTAAGTTACAATAAAAACAACTCTGGTGAATTTGTTAAAGATGAGGAGACATTACAAAGGTTTTCAAGTCCGTTTCATCACGAACCACAACCTCAAACCTGCCGTTGATATGTAATTAATAATTACGCACTGAGATTGCTTGTAAAGACGCAGACATTTAAGGGTTGTTAATGTGAAATTGAGCTTAGATCGCGGTTCGGAGCAGTTAGTTTATCACTTGCACCTTGAAATACTATGACTGTTGTCAATTTATCTATCATCCAAAAGTTTAACAAGCCCGTTCCATCGCGTAACACGGCGTTAAACAGCCACGTTTCTGGTCCTAATCTCGAATAAGTGTAAAATATTGCTTGGTTACGCACCTTGGTCAGTGGTGAGGGATCCGCACGGAGCGTGTCACCTCGGAGGGATCAGAAACACATGTGAGTGAGAGGCAGCACAGAGTGATGTGGGAACGGCGCAGAGGCAGGACTCAACACGCAGCAGAGGGTTGGTCTATGGGATATGTTATTGCACTTCAAACACCCCTTCCAACCCTCCTTTCCTGCATCCATCCCACGAACCCCCCTGGCCACTGCTGTCCGGTTGGCCTCAGGAGGAGCTCTGGGATTTGTTTGGCATTACGTTACATGGAAGAAGAAGGGTACGATTTTAGCAGTTAACCCTCAGGTACAGCAACTCTGCCAGGAGCTTTTCTTTAGGCTCATGACGCCACTGGAAGTTCAGGTTTGGTCCTACTCTCTCTTTTCATCCACGTGACATACAGAGCCGGTTCTAGAGACTCCAGGGTCACCTGGTTCAGAAGGGATCTGTGTCTACATGAATTCAGATATTCTAAAAATGCTCATCTGTCTTTGGGGCCCCCCTTTCTGCATAGAGCCTTAGGTAGGTGCCCACTATGCCTGCCCCAATTCTGAAGCTGCAGAATAAAAATAGTGGTTTAAATTGTCAAAATATTTTCTGAAAAGGTATATAAGTAATTCATCCACAATCTTTTAATATCAACAGATATCTCTAAGCATATAAACTGTCATGTAACCGGCATTTTGAAATTCTACTGTTTTTGTCACTTTTTGTGTGTTGTTTAATGTTTAAAAACATGCCTTTGTCTGATTTTTCAAAATAAAACGTATCTAAAATAATAACCTTTATGTATCTCGGGGTCTGAGAAAATTACCGGGTTTGCTTTGTTGCAATAAAGTTCCATTGCAACAAAGCATCAAAGCCACATTCCTATCTCCTTTAACCTCAGCAATATCGTCTGCTGATGCCTCACAATGCTTCAAATAAACACTGATGTGATAAATCTACCACTGTTATCAAAATCTGCATGCAAGTGTGGGCTTCATAAGCCCATGTTTCAGAGTACACTCAAATTATTACATGCAAAAACAGAATTCCTGGAGGCCTACAAGTACTATTTCATTAACAATTAAGGTCCATTTATTACACGTCATAGGTTTTATGTGAACCCTTGGCAAAGGCATCATTTGGGGCAGTACCAACCGATGCAGAATATACTCTGCATGCAACTGCAAAGACTTACAACCAATCAAAGAAATGAAATGTCACATAAAGTGCAAAGATTAATACTTTTTCTGTCCGCTGGGTTGTTTTAGGGGTCGCGGGGGACTGGAGCCTATTCCAGCGACTTTGGGCCTTAGACAATGGCCACTTAGTCTCAGTCATGCACTTGCTGCGAGGCAGGAGCGCACACCACTCTGCCACTGTGCACCCTACAGAGTGATTATATAGATAACTGCACGTGCAGCCCAAATGCAAGTCATGAGATAAAAACATACGGCAAGAGATTATAATCATATGGACTAATAAGTCAGAGACAATTTTCACACGGCCTGAGACAGTAGTTATGTTTGTTTTACTAAACTGAATGAGTCATGAAATTAATAATTTGGGTGGAGCATTTTGACTGGTGTTTAGCAGTGAACAAAGTGTTTTATACTAATTTATTTAATACAAGTTAGAATGACATTTGGATGAACCCAGTCGAACAGCACAGTTGTTGTTGAATTACGATCATAAAGAGCTATGTACGTAGCTACATTTTTGGGCGTATCAACTGGGTAAATCTGTAATAACACAAACGGCATCAACCCAAAATGTAGAAGCTCTAGTTAATTTGTTGGTGGAGAAACAGCAACTTGTGAGGCTGATGTGGCTCGTGTTCAGCCCAGAAACCCCAGAATTCAGAAAATAACTCGCTCACATAAAGGCTTCATCTGTAATTATCTTTTAGCTCACCATCAGGACAAACTTATTTTCACAGGCCTGCCATGTGTTTTCACTGACATCGCTCTGGGCTGCCCCAATATTTGTCTTCTTTGAAACTGCCTTTTTACTACTGCTTTTGCCACACATCATCTAGTTTGCCTTACAAGCTGTGTCATTAAAAATACACAAGTGTGCAAGCTAAATAAAACACTTTAGAGGTGGTCAAAAACACACATTTTAACAAAATTCAACAGATGGACCTACCTTTGTGGCTACTGTGTTGTTTACTGTCAGCACCATTAGCAGATGGAGCAAGAATGCTAAAAAGCTATAGCTTTCATGAATTAGACACTAGATTCAGCTGATCCGTGCCGTGTCTGAGTACAGTTGTCCCTCCTGATCCCTCACACTGTCACAAGCCAGACCTGCACCTAAACACAGTTGCCTCCTGTAGTTGACCTGGACTTACGCAGTGTCTGCACTACTGTACAACACAGAGACACTTTACTCTCTCAGTACTGTCTACAAGTCTTCATTTTACAGTGAATACTAGCGGTAAAACTCACAAAAGAATCTCTTAACTACTGCTTTAGTCAAAAACAGCTTAGAGATATAAACACTAGCTTTTAGCGAGCTTACATGTAGAGCACTGTGCACGGTCCTGATCACTTAAACTATTGTAACTAAGAAAGTGACCACATTAATGTAATTAATACCACAGTGTAAATGCCAAATAACTATTTTGGTTTAATGTGTGAAATGTGCCTGATCACAGAACAGATATTCAGTATCAGTGCACAAGTCCAACATAATATTGTTGTCAGCATCAAATGACTAATAGCTTGAAGCCTTAAGCTGTGGTCTAAATGCTTGTAAAAATTGAGCAGTTAAATGACAAGCCACAAATGTTCTCTACCCACTCACTGACAGCACACGCATGTAGTTGGGTTGCCATTTGCCAAAACGATCATGTTCATGCAGCTACGTTTAGTTTGCCCCTTTGTTTAATACTTATGTATTGCTGTCTGCTTCACTTCTTCTCTAAAACCACAGCTCATGTTGCTTACATACAGCATAAGGGCCTATACATAAACAATATCAGAACACATAAATCCAAAATCACAATTGCTAAAAATGCCCATCATCCTTGGAACATTGCTATGTTAACACAATAGATGCTGGCAGAACATGGGGAAATTACGTAAGGCCATGTGTGTGATGGAACGCTGGGCCGGTCCTGCTCTAAACAGGAAGCTGTCTCATTGTGCCTCGAAAGGAGATAGATATCCTTGAGAAAACCACAGATGAAGTCACTGTTCGGAATTGACACATGAAGCGGAGCGCTGTGACTAAAGGGTGACGTCCTTAACTGCCCGGGCACTTACTCATTTCCAACTTGTTTGTGATAAAAGGATAACAACGTATACACATTATTAACGTGCCTGTCATTTTGTTTATGAAAATTATTTACCATCTGGCTCGTATTCTGCAATGAATGAAGGTGTAGAGGAATGGATTGAGTTAGCAGTAGATAGTTTGGAAGGCTCTCAATGAATCCTGTACAAAAAAAACAAAGATACAATTAATATAAATTTTTACTATTATTATAGCTTAACTTAGCCTAATTTACACATTTGCTTGTTTTGAGGTGTATCTACAAAAGCAAAACAGCAGAACAAGCTAAGGAGTATGCCGTTATCACAGCCATAAGAATTGCAGCTAGATGTACTTTTAAGAACTTCCTTTTTAAAGCATAAGTCACTGTACATCACTGTACTGGGCCAAGGCAAGTTTTAAAAGCGTTTTAGTGACCATCTACATTTTGCTTTCAAATACAAAAAAACATTTTCTGAACATTTTAATGTATTTCTCAAGTTTTTTACGTTTTACCTTTGGCTATAATTTCTGGGTATTTTTAATTAGAGCCACTGCCAAGTATTATATGGTTTATGATATTACAACATAGTTAAAATACAGATATAAAACACTAGTAACTATTAGTATTAGTAACTATTAACTATAGTTACTTTAGTTAGTTTCTGAGGCTTGTATACAATACACAGTGCAATGCTTTTACTTCTGTTGTACATATTGCATTGTTAGCATTAGTAACCAGCAACTATAATATATAATAATAATTCACTAAAGAACTCCCCCCCCTACCCGCTTCAGTCTCTTTTTGCATTGTTTAAGTGATTCCCAGTTGTCTACTGGTCAGATACCCAGTTTACATCCAGGCTGTAGTGGTCCCCTCACTCACGCAGGCCTGTCACAGTGAGCCCCCTGCTGAGGCACTGTGACAAGCTCCCAGTGGGCCTCCTCTGATTAGTTAACACACAAAGAACTTTGACTACAGGACTCTGTACTCTGTCTTTTTCCCACAGCGGGGAACTGCTCTGTCACTGCTTTTCTCCTCCCCCCACCTCCAGACCCGAGTTCAGCACACAGAGTGACCAGGCCTGGACCCACCCAGTTGTATCACTGCCAAAAGGGGCTTTCGGTGTTCATCGCTCACATCCAGCAGCCTCATTTTTCCTGTGACGTTAGCGAGAGGAAGTTAGTCAAGCTGCTTTTGTCATTGGAGCAGTATTTAGATGTTCTCTGTTTGTTTGAGGAGAGCACTCTTGAGCTGCTTCACGTCTGGCTGCAGTTTTTCTGTGACAAATGACATGTTTAGGCAGATAGTCCTAAATAGTGGGGAAGCTAAAGTTTTTGTGTGGTTTTTGGACTAACTTTTACCTCCCCAAAGCAGCTAAACACTGGAGAAAACCTGTTTATTTTGAAATTTATATTTATTCAGCATTTTGTACTCACAGTTTTACTATTTTACATTGAACACATGGAGAAAAGTATATTCTTATCAATAATTAAGTAAATATTATATATTAGTAATTATTTTATATACATTCATTCAATATATTTCTTATCTTCTTTCACCGCTTTTTTGAGTTTATTCTCTTATAGAATATATATATATATATATATTCTATAAGAGAATAAACTCTAAATATGGACCATATATGTATATATATATATATATATATCCTTTAAGGACAGAAGAATGAATAAATAAAACAAGAAATAAATAATGCACGTAAATATTAAATACATTTGTTGTAATTCAGAGGTCATCAAGGAAAACATTATTATACGTATTTCCAGGGAATGTTAATAGAAGTAGAAGTTAAGAGCTGCTGACAGATGCCAACATACACATCCACATTGTCTTAGAGCAGCGGCTTGTGAGCATGTTCTTTTTTTTGACATGTGTGCTCAACAATATATTGTGAAAAATAATGCTTAAATGTTCAGCAAGACTGAAAAGAAAGTCGTTATATAAATATTTTGAATGTTTAATGTAATGTGTTAAAAATGACATACCCCATCTTTAAATGTAACTAGCTCAAATAAGTTATTGCATTGTTCATTTGAAGTCATATCACACAGCTCTAGTTCACACAACATGACAATACTTATTCTTTAAAAAAAATGCACAAACATGTGAAGGAAACCTTCACACTTTTTTTGGTTTGTTTCTAACCCAGGCTGGGCTCTCTGCGCTGAAGTGTGACTATTGACCCATTTCATGCAGGCTCACACCTCAGAATGAGATTGTCACCCCATGCTACATTTAATTTTATTTTACAGGAACAATAGCCGCCGCTCACACCTTCTCAGCTCAGACAATTGAGTGTTGATGCTTCTTGCATTCAAAGCATGGCTTAATAGGTTTAACACATTTTCAAAAGGAAACTACAGACTGAGGCTTCGACTAAAGCGGGTTTAGAAAGTATTTCTTTTGTGTAGTAGATACATAAGGAGAGTTGACAATAAATATGGGTCAAATAGCTCTGTATTTTAACACTGTTATGGTGTCCCAGGTTTATTATTATGCAACAAAGGGAGAGTGAATTATGCAGCATCCCGTTCCCCTTTATCCAATCAGAAGAGGAACTCTGCGTATAGTTATTTGTGCATTCACAGAGTTCACACAGTAGTAGACTAAAATAAAGACTTGCTAAAATGTGAACTGAATTTTCGCAGCCTTATTGGTGTTTGTTAGGTTGAGTGGCAGTTGATGGTGATATAACGTGGGTGCATGGGTTAGCAAATGTATTTATATGGACTAATGGTTCACACAGTTAGAGTAATGTCACATTTGGGACTCCACCTTACAGCAACACTGTGCTTTATTAGATATACAAGTGCTCCATACAACTCAGAAGTACACAGAATATTGCTATTCTTTTTCTCTTTTACACAAAAACATACAACCTCAGCCAGCTTGACTAGTTTCAGCTTTTTCCTGTACCTTTCAAGGAAGTAACCGAAACTTGTCAAGCAGGTAAACAAACACTCACTCCTGTCTGATCAAAAGAAAAGTATTCTTAATAACTTGAAACTGAAGACAGCATGAAAGTACACTGAAGATTAAAGAAGTTCCCATATTGTTAAACACTTAGTCATTGCAGTAGAAATCCTAACAGGATGAAAGAGAGAGGTCAGGTTTACTTTATTAGCTGAAGTATGATGCTGATGCTAAATGCACGAGATAATGCGAAATGCCAAATATAATATTGTCTGTGTATAGTGTTTAGTGAACTGTTACCTCTGGACATCTGTGTTATTTACTAAATATTCTGGGTTGAAGAAATGTTGCCCAAATTCTCGGAAAACAAGAGGGTGGGCCTTCACACCTGTCAATCACTACCTCTGTGTCAGGCTCAGGCTGTAAAAAAGTTGGCTGAAAGGTTTGGCTGGATGGACTTTATAAGATACTTTAGGTATTAAAGTTTCAAATTTACAGCAGTCATAACACTATATTATATAGTCCCACCATGCCCATTTATACCAGCTGTTCTCTGGTGAGATTTGTTGTCAGTGTTTGATTTTACTGCATGTATTTTTTGGGTAAAAGCTACTGTTTCCATCACTAAGACAAATGCAATTCTACTAGCTAAAACTTAAGAAATAATTATGACCTGTATGTCACTTTCTAAAAAATGTGCTGAAAAACACATGAATGTTGTGACTGGCAGGCTTTTATAGGAATCCTGTAAATAGCTTTAGTCCTTTGTCCGAGTGCTGTGATGTGCCACAGTCTAATGCAGCTGTGCCAGCCAGCTCCTAATAAGGGGAAATGGGAAGAACACATGGACATGCTGGATCTGCTTCTCGTCCATGCATTTGTGAGTGGTACGGCCCAGCTGACCCTCTCCTCTTCAGTCTTCAGCAGCTCCGTCTGCATGTTTGTTGTCCCCTCTTTATTTAACCAACGCGCTCTTAATGCCTCTCAATTACTGCATTTAAATTCAGATCAGATAAACTCACTAGTGCATGAAAACAGTAATGATGTCTTTAACCAATTCTTATGCCTCTCATTTAATTGGCTTTTCTCTATCATGCAAACATATGCTAATGCTGAACAAAATGGCCTGTATGACAGTAAAAAGTGATATTTACATTGAGTGTGCTCTATGTAGCGGCTTTGTGTAAAATTCTTTCACCAGAGAAGGCAACAAGCTTGTGTGTTTTGCTCACGTTAAAGCCAGCATTTGTTCTCTTCAAGCTGTTGTCGTTTGAATTTCTTCTTCCATGTTGACATTTTTTCGGAGTCTTAAAGCGGAAAAAGCTTTGTTGGTGAAGCGGCTAAAGTCAGTGGGGATTTTCTGGTCCAAATAAACACAGGAAGAGGCTGCCAGTCAAGTTCATTTTGATCAGCGATGAAGCGAGCATATGTAAAAATGGCACTTGTGTCCATACGTGAACACAAACATCCTCATCCCCTCGTGTAAACCTTGGGCTGTTTCTCACTCGCAAACCGTGCACTTTCCATCACATGCATAAATAATTGTTTGGCCATTTTCTGCTTATTCATCACTTTCCGACTAATGCTTACAGCTGTGTTTATCAAGCAATGGCATCAGTGAAATTGAATCCACATGCACAACAGAGCATGGTTTTAGTTTGGAAACCGCTGAGCTTTCTGGACCTGCCAAGAGAGGAAGTTAGCTTTATATGTTTTATTAAAGGGGATATTCAGTGAGCATGCTGAATCCAACTGTTGGAATTAATAAAAAAAGGCGCTGACCTCATTCAGACTGATTTGCTGTGGAAACATGACAAACCTTTTGTCATTTTGCTTAATTTCCATTGTGAAAGTTTTGTTTAGAAGTGTAACAGTTGGGCTTTTACGCTTATTATGGTGCATTCAGGTAGTCCTCGGGAATTTGGGAAAACGTTTTTCCAATTTAAAAAAATGCATGAACGCCTGCTGAAGTTGAAACAACAGCTCAGAAACTCGGGTTATTTAGGGTTGGCCGAGATTTCATGTTGACGCCATTTGCATCATTGACATGGCGTAGGAAAGATATTAGTCATTTATAAATATTTCATACCAACCGTTCTGCATGTTAATAGTTATCATAATAGCTAACAGAAGGACTTCCTAATTCAAGTTCCTGAGGACTACATAAACACACCATTAGACCTCTTGTTAACAGCTACATGCTAACTTATTGTAACAGATGTTAGTTTTTCTCTTCTTTCTTATTTACATAACTTCAGCAAGTTTTTAAAATAAGTTTAAATAATATTCAAAATTTTGCAGACTTTCAGCTTATTCAATCCACAGTTTAATGCTTGAGCCTAATTTAGTTTTTTCCTGTCAATGTTATCTTTTAGCCTCAATTTTGATTGTAATGCTAATTAGCCTTATTGTTAACAGCTACATGTTAACTTCTGTTAGCCCAGAGATAAGCCAGAGATTCTTTAACATAAGGTAGAGATGTCAAACTTCTTCTAGAAACACATGTGCCAGGAGCTTAACAGTTTGAATAGGACACCCTATCAGAATAAGACATTTTATTTTGCAAACAATAATTTTCTTAGCAAAGTTCACTTTGGTAAAACAGCTGACAAATACAAAGAAAATGCTGTACGTTGGATTGCGGTTCGGACCATAGTATTACATTTTCATACATTTTAGATGAGATTTGTAAAAAAAAGAGATTGGGTTAAAAACAAATCAGTGGCATATGACAAGCCAAGCCTACTGTCTATATATAGGCTACCTTTGTGTTTGGTTGATTGCTGAAAAGGTCTTTCTTTCTTCTATATTCAAGTTTAAGGCTAACATACACTTACATTGTATGACATGCATTTGACCAAAGGGCTGAGAAACAACAATAGAGGACGTTAGAGCTAATTCTACTGACGCTAAATGGTAAATCACGCACTGTTGACATTCAATACGGTTGTCAAAAATTGACTTTAATTGCTGCAGGTAAGAGACCGGACTTTTCTTGCTGCTGTAGTGTCATAAACTCCTTTCATTTTGTCAGATCAACTACATGAGAACTATACTAAAATGTGACAGTCCTCACTTTTTTCTCATTAATTTATTTAAGTTGCTGTGGAATGTGCAAAGTTCTTGGTCCAATTCCAGTCCGACTAACCTGTAATCTATTAGTATTAGCTCTTGCATTTTAAAAGTTCAGTTTAAGTAGGCCAAAGGCAATTACTCAGATTTCTGAAGCTCAGAGTTAACGTACTCTAGTGAATCCATCATGTATCTCTTAATGAATCATCTTTAATAAAACAAGTTACCTAATTTCCCAAACCATTATAGCTTTGTTTTGTGTTTAAGTCCAGTTTTAAGCCCTACCACTTTCCCACATGTGGTCCCCACATTCCCACATTTTAACATTTAACCACTTACTTTTTCTTGCATGCCTGACAGTCTCTGATAAGCACCAAAAACAGGGTCAATCTTCATAAAAACACATTCTTTCCTAATTCGGTCTAACTGCCTGACCCCAAAAGTTCTGCTAATGCCCGCCTTCCATGTTTCTGTCATGTAACTTTTGACTTTACCTACAATTCATTGTCTGTTCACGCGCTTATATACTCCTGTCTTGTGAATGGGCAGTTTTATGAAAGGTGGTTTTGTTCAGAGAGCCACAGTTTGGGAAAAGTTCATCTTGGAAGACAGAATGGAAGAACGAGCAAAAGAGAAAGAGCGTTTCCCACATGAGGGGATGGAGAAAGGGAGGAATGGGGCGGGGGTGTGTGTAAGACGGTCAGGGTGAGTCATGAGAATTAGTAACCGGGCCTTGTGAGATTTATCCGCCAATTAGTGACACACCAAAAACCCACCCGCGCCTCTGTCAGGGGTTAGATTCTCGGAATGGCTCCACAGTGTTCCACAGAAGAAGAGCCAAATGGGGGCGGTGGGATTCACAACCAAGTCATAAACAGCTTCTTTTGTGTGTCGATGACAGCATCTGGAAAAATTCTGCATTCCCAGAATTATTTCATCGCAGAATAATTACTTCTTTCATACATTTCACCCTTAAAGTCTGTAGAAGTTGTAGGCATCTGGGCTTAGTATAAAGTGAGATTGAAGTTTACTCTTTTACTCCAGAAACGACCAGGTGCTATTATTTAGTTTAAATCTATTTTAAAATGTACCCTTTAGCACTGGGGGATGATTTTGTTTCACCAATTTCTGGTAAAGGCTGGTGGTAACAGGTGTGACCCTATCCTTTTATTGGAAAAGACACGACATAATATGTTTTTAAAAGGCATGTAGGAATAAAAACATATGAATTGAATGAATTACACATAGGGATAGTTAGCCATCTGCAGTTACGATTTCTGAATCTTTTCCCATAACAATGCCATCTAATTAAGTGTGCATTGCATATTGCAGCACACTAGACATCTGGCTTTTTTTTTTTCGACAATGTGGTTGCACTCAATTAAGCCTGGTGATTTAAGTCAATCAACAAAAATGTGGCAACATTGTTCATTGTGGCTTGGAACTTGGTACAGCCTCTTTAGTTACAGTGATTTTTTTGGGCAATTTTTCAGAGAATATGAATGATAACACAAAAACCTTTCTAAAAAAAACACTTTTTTATATCATAAAAAACAACAGAAACTACCCAAATAGCCCTGATCCAAAGTTTACATACCCTGGTGATTTTTATCTGATAACATGCACAAGTCGACACAAGCACAGTGGCTCAGTGGTAGAGCGTTCGTCCTTCAACTGGAAGGTAGGCAGTCCGATTCCCACGCTCCCCACAGTTCATACTGTCGTTGTGTCCTTGGGCAAGACACTTAACCCCCCTTGCCTCCAGTGGTGCTCCAGCTGTGACACTGGTAATAGAACCTTAATGTAAGTCGCTTTGGATAAAAGCGTCTGCTAAATGACTAAATGTAAATGTAAACAGGTTTGAATGGCTAATTACTAAAGGTAACCATCCTCACCTGTGATTTGTTTGCTTGTTATAAGTGAGTGTTAATAAAAGTAGTATGAGTCCAGCTTACCTGCGCTAAGGTCACTGGCACTGTAACAATACCAATTAGCTGTGCCAGACAAGTGTTTAGAGGAAGACTGGCATGTCTTATACAAGTCTTCTGGCTGAACTTGTATCAGGTTGCTATTTACAAATACCCAATAGTCAATAATCACTTAGTAAAGTAGCCAGGTTGATTTGCATTTAACGTAATGTTTAAAAACAATGTTTTATCAAAAGCTGAAAGCTATTAAATTAAACAATTATTAAACAACATGAATGAAACATTAACCTGCACAATTGTAAAAAGTTTCATTACCTTCTGTAAACTCTGACTAAGCTGTGCAAAAAAAACAACAAAACAACAAACAATGTGTAAGGGTTACATTGTATTAACCTTTTGTTGTTGTATTTATTATAAGCCAGAGAGAGGATAATTGTGGGCCACGTTTTTGCAAACTTTCTGGAGTCTGTGTAAAAGTTCCTCATGTATGAGTGTGAGTAACCTCCAAGAAAAACTCTCTCATGCCAGAGCAGCACCAGGACTCCATTGTTGTTTATTAAAAAAGTATAAAACAAGAGTCAATGGAATTATGGTTGTGTAATAAATGACTTCCACCTGGGTGTTGTTAGAGCAAGAACAACTGTGCGCCTCTATGTAAAGGAAACCCGGCTGCAAACAGGTAGAGCCAGATTAGAAATACAATAGCTAGTTAATATAAATTCAGGAAATGTTACAGTAATTAGCCCGACGGAAGGATTATAAACTATCACTGCCACAGCAAATGATGTCAGGTCATTTTATGCTACGTAGCGTCTTGGTTAAAAATAACTTCTAACAGCACTCCATTGTCTTGTTTCAATAGCAGTATCTTTTCAAACATCCACTCCCATGAGCCATTCTGCGAACACATCTAAGATCAGGAACGTTCTGTAAAGGCATTTCACCTCCAATGAAAATAAAGGCGGTTCATGTTCATGCCAGGCCTGATAGGCTCACTTCCTATCAGGAAGGCCTCAGCCTGAAAAATACAGTGAAACACGAGGAGGCTGATAAGACTGAAGGCACAGCCATATTGGGACTGGAAGAAGGATTGCACTTAATCAGCCTTAACCTTTTTGGCTTGTGGCTTTATTAGTTGATCCAAAGAGTGATGGTTCTCACATAAATGCAGAATAGGACCCAATTTGTTCCTTTTTTTGGTAACTAAAAATATTGTTTAATTTAAGACCAGGTTGTTTGACTGAGTAATTGTACTGTAGAAATTTCCATGACGAGCAGGCTGATGATAAAAAAAAACTTACGTGGAGGACAAAGTGTGCTCAAGTATGTAAAAAAAAAAAAAAATCATCCCGATCCATTTTTACAAATTATTTTCCTCTATACATCACAGTACATCTGTTGTGAAAGGATGCACACCTTAAAACTAAGAATTAGTTAAACCGCCTTAATCGCTTGGAGTAACATTAAGCATTGGAGAGCAAACTGCAACAACAGTGACCTGTGTTGTGCCAGTCTGAGTACCCCAGCTAGAAAACTGTCTCTGACTTGCCGTTGTAACAATACGTGTCGGGAAAAAAAGAAAAGATGCAAATGTTGAATGTGACTTTTTTTTGTAATATAAAATAAATAACTTCACTTAAATACACCAAAGTTGAAAAAATACTTCCTTCACTCAGTTGACCCAGCTTTTTCCTTTTAAGTATAGACACTAAAACAACAGACAATCAAGTTCAGCCAGGAACAGAGTGACCGTTCTGCATCTTTGACACCAGTCTTTGTGTTTTTTCCTGTGTTGGGCTGTGCTATATGAAATCCAGCCATTTATCTTCTGGGACCAGCTATTGGATTAGTTTCAGATCTGGGGCCAAACTTTAGATCCACTATAAAGTCATTCAAATAAGTGGCATGAGATTCGAGCAAACTGTACACTATGTTCCACAGGTGCCAATACAATCCCATATATTTGGAAACATTTCATCAAGTAAATGCATTCTAAATGAATCAGTGAACGGTTCTCATGCGTTTTTATTCAGAGACGAGGATTAAACTGTTGATGGTGTGGAAAAACCAGTTCCTATGGTCATTATTAATGGAATGCTGGGATTTCTCAGGGCTTTACTTTGCACAAATACACATACATATCTGCTGGAGTTACAATGGTTCACTGTTTTCTTAGTTTGTGCAGCATAATTCTGTTATGACAACTATTAAACAGTAATTTATTACTGTATGTTTGACAGCTCTTTAAACATTCAGTCTATGATTGCGATCACAGGCAGTGCGGACATTAGAATTTAACTGTAAAATAAAACAAATTTTGACTTGAACATGACAAAGACCACCCATTAAGTTCTTCAGTAATGTAGCAAGAAAAGTAGGTTGAATTTACGCAGACACCTTCACTGCTTTTCTGTTTGCTTGAATTTAAATCTAGATTATTTGAAGAAAACAGAATCTGTACATTGTTCCGAAGCATTTCCAAAAACAGTTGAGTGGAAGCTCGTCATTATGTGCTGTGTGAGTGCGGTGTGGGTCCATGAAAAGGGGAACCAGCAGGATCTTGGCGGGTCCAGACCATTGCAAAGGGCCTGGCTTAGTCCTGTACTTAACCCAAACCAAAAGTATTGTTATTCCCTCTCGTGTTTCATGAGAGGATTTTAAAAAAAGAAGCCAATGCTGGGAGGTACTCCAGACTGATGTAAACTGTTCACTTTCGTTTGTGAGAAAGTTCAAGTCATAAATAACAATAAAATATTCTATACCAATAAACAACAAACTGATCTATAGTCCACATTTTGAAAACTGAAAGAAAATAGACAACACCTGACCATTTAGGAAGGCAGTTTAGTAATGCTATTAGTAATAGTGGGAGTACATTCAGCTTAAAGTGGCACTTCTTTTGTGATTTCCTGTAGTCGGGTTGTACATAAGCGTGAACATGTTATTTAAATTACACTAACTTGGTGCACACCAGCGGCAGAACAGGTCACTTGTCTGGGGCTCTTAGTGCTTTGATAAAACCCTCAGCACAGGAAGTGATTTGCTCAACGTTTGGTAGCTTCTAGTGTTTTTATTGGCTGACATGTCCACCCTCTGGAACCTATTAAAACCTGTTTAGCTTGGCTTGGCGCACACACTTGCACACATCATGACGAAGTGTGAAGACTGGCACGATAATGTACACATGAAACAAATGTGTGGCAGTGGGAAAGGTCAGTTAGCTTGTCTGCCCTTAATGGGTTTAATGCATGTAACAAAGCAAGATTTAGTTTAGCAGGAGGCCTATTCTTGATCTATCCACTTAACACAATTTAGAATGCACCAGAGTGCGTTCTCACACCCACGCACTTTCTGTTTGCCAACGCCTGCTCACTCTGAAAGTGGGAAAATACCCACTGAATTTATGACTAAAATTGTGATAGATGCAATAATATGTACAGTTGTGCTCATAAGTTGTGCAGAATTTGTGTTTTTTTTTTTACCATTCTTTTGCGAGATAACACAAAATCCTTTTTTCACTCATAGTAAGTGGTTTGGTGAAGCCATTTATTATCAAACAACTGTGATTACTCTTTTTAAATCATAATGACAACAGAAACCCAAATGACCCTGATAAAAAGTTTGGTGATTTTGACCTGATAACATGCACAAATTGACACAAACTGGTTTGAATGACAACTAAAGGTAACCATCCTCACCTGTGACCTGTTTACTAGTAATCAGTGTGTGTATAAAAGGTCAGTGAGTATCTGACAGACTCTTGCATCTTTCATC
The DNA here is from genome assembly GCA_024349245.1 of Neodontobutis hainanensis. NCBI lineage: Eukaryota > Metazoa > Chordata > Actinopteri > Gobiiformes > Odontobutidae > Neodontobutis > Neodontobutis hainanensis. Next base: position 257,864 of record JALDNG010000165.1, on the reverse strand, counting down.
CAGAGCTGCACTGACATTTATGTATTCTGAGACATGGGGAAAGCAAAAGAATTGTCAAAGGATCTGCTGGAAAAGGTAATTAAACTGTTGTAAACATGAAAGGGATATATAAATATATCCAAGGAAGTGAGAATGCCAATCAGCAGTTTTCATTCTCTAATTAAGAAGTGAAAATTGATGGATTCTGTTTGGTGTGACTGTTTTAAGATGCACAATAAGATTGAGTTGCCAGAAGAAAGCCATTACTACACAAATGCCACAAAGTATGCTGTTTGCAATACACCAAACAGCTCAGAGACAAGCCTCAAAGAAGCTGGAACAAAGGCATTTGAAGTGATGAGACCAAAATTTTATTTTTTGGCCACAACCATAAATGTTACATTTGGAGAAGAGTCAACAAGGCCTATGATGAAAGGTACATCACTCCTTCTGTGAAACATGGAGGTGGATCTGATGTTTTGGGGATGTGTGAGCAACAAAGCCACAGGAAATGATGAATGCAGCATGTGATCAGAAAATACTGGAGGACAGCCCAGAAGCTGCAAATGAGACGTACTTAGACGTTCCAACATGACAACGATCCAAAGCACAAGGCCAAGTCGACCTGTCATTGGCCACAGCAACATAAAGTGAAGGTTCTGGACTGGCCTCAGTCTCAGTATCATTGAGCCACTCTGGGGAGATCTCAAACGTGCAGTTCATGCAAGACAGCCCAAGAATTTACAGGAACTGGAGGCTTTTTACCAAAAAGAATGTGTAGCTTTACCATCTGAGAAAATAAAGAGCCACAAAAAAACCACAAAAACTTCTGCTGTCATTGAAGTTAAAGGTGGTAATACACAGGATTAAGAACTGGGGTATGTAAACTTTTGATCAGGGTCATTTGGGTTGTTTCTGTTGTCATTATAATAAGAAACGTTTTTGTGTTATTGTTCATATTCTCTAAAAATGGCCAAACAACCTACCAGGTCATGTAAACTTGTGCAGATTTTGTAAAATGGCACAATCTTGAATTTGAAAAATTCTGCCACTGAAACAAAGTCAGCCACAATATTACATAAATCCATGTTTAGTTGCAAGTAGTAAGAGCACTTACATTCTTCAGACGTTTAGTGAATATGATTTTTAGGTCATGTTACATGACATCATTGGAAGTTGACATCATGGTCATTATCACTTGTTTTGAAAAAGATACCAGGACTGAGGAACTATAATCTCATCCAAACTGAAAACCAATTGAATTCATTAGATCACATTAGCTGTCTTACCTTGGTAGAACAATATATTAGTGCAGGATGTTTTGTATTCTAGTTCTGGATTTTAAACCTTAAAGACTTGAACTACATAAGAAAGTCAAATACAAGGCGACAATGAATTGCATAGTGACACATTTTTATAGCTACACACCTTTTCTTGTGTTTATGTCTTGCCTCCTCCTAAGAGGTGTAGTGCCAGTGTATTAAGTGTCTCTGTGTGACAGTATATTTACAAAAACTGTTCTTTATGCAAATTAGCCATGTGCTTATTGGTTTTGATTTCACAGTGCAGCATTTGTAACTTTTATCTTGTCTGATGTTTACATAATATGTCACAGTAGAAGCTGTTTAGAGGTGTTAAAGTGCTATGTTGTCAAGAATAGCTCTTCTGTCCTGGTCATTACTGTGACAGTTGGCTGTTGTAGTGTTTCTGATAGATCTGTGCTTGGCTTGCCTTCGCCCAGCCTCAGATATATATATATATATATATATATATATATATATATATATATATATATATATATATATATATATATATATATATATATATATATATATATATATATATATATATATATATATATTAGTGCTGGGCAATTGCGATTAATCGCATTATACAAATTTTTTTATAATGAATAAAAATTTGAGTATTGCATACTTTTATTTTGAAAGTATTGCTATATGAACAAATGTGCAATAACATTTGGTTTGCAAACACTTTAAACAAATAAGGTGCTTTTTCCAGCAGTTAAAAGTTAGTAGCAGTTAAAATATTTCTTGTAAATCTCAACTTAAGCATTGATTTAATCAAATTAAACATTAAACCAAAAATATTTGCCACTGCCAGGACATTAATATTTTGTTTAGTTTGTTATAGAAAAACAGAGCCTCGATAATAACATTATAACTATGTAAACAATATAAATGTCTGTGTAGAGGCTTCCCATAGAACCTTAGAAGCGTAAAAGCTTCATTTTTTAAAAAAGGCCTTGGGTTTGTTTTTTTGGTTTGACGCGCTGCGTCAAAAACTATACGACCAATGAGATTAGCGCTTTTGCTCATGTGTCTGGAGCTGCTCATCGTCAGCGAAAATCGCGTAGGTGTGAACACAAAAAATAATGGCGAATAATGCGCGCTGATATTCGTCCCAGTGTGTACGGGCCTTAACGCCGCGAGCTAATTATGGTTGCCTAGCGATGTCCAGTAGTCTCCGGTGAGGGCAACAGTTGGTGAACGTTGTAACGCTGTCGCTTTTGTAGTCCTCTCCTTTTTATACAACTCATGTATTCTTCTTGAGATGGTGCGTCATGAGGGCGGCTCATATGTGCAGTCATTCGTTGCGATCCTAAGAATGTTCTTCGTTCAATATTAATTGGCCGATGTTAACGCGCAATAAAATAGTTGTCGGCGTTAATTCATTAATGCGTTAACGCAAAAATAACGCATTAACTTGCCCAGCACTAATATATATATATATATATATATATATATATATATATATATATATATATATATATATATACTAAAACTAAAAATTAATAATGATATAATCATAATAATAGTAATTATTATTATTATTATTATTAAATTCCATTTTTTTTTTTATGGCAGGCAGGGCTTAGCCCACCTAGCCCCGTTGATACCAACTGCCCCTGATTAGAGGGTAACAGACACATCACATTTTACTTACTACTACTAAGTAACTACTACACTTTCTAACTTAGAAAGGGCTAAAATAGGCAAATATTTTTCCTTTTAAATTTTTTATGTCATAGATATTGAGCAAAACAGACATCAGACATGTTAGCCAGGAGCACACAGTATTAGCAAAAACTACTGTCTTTTACGATGCATATTTCTAAACCGGTGCATTTTATTAATACCACCAACCACATGTCTCATTCTTTATGTAAGAAATGAATTGTCAGACACCAGTTGCCATAGTGTGTCCTGTAACTGTGCACTCTTGTAAAAGGTGACAGGGCATGTGGCACAGCCCTCTGTCAATAAGAGTGCTGGCAGTGTTAAGAGTTGTAAAGTTATGCAAGCTATGTCACTGTAAAAGCTAACAAGGCTTATATTCTTTACAGCCAAATTAGTGACCCACAAGGCTGGAGCACTGCATGTGAACCAATGAGCTCTCAAATCTCCAGAGAAGTCTGCAAAACACTTCTCATCTGGAGAGATTTATTGAGAAAGTACAAGCAGTCATACATAACGTTTTAAAACAATCTCTTAGCACAAAGTGAATATGGCTTATTTGGAAAAAGAAAATTCTAAACATTTTCCTAGTTTGACACTGAAGAAGAAGTTTAGAGAATATGGAGTGTGTGTGTGTGTACTATTGTACATGCCCAAAAGAAACCACTGCAGGCACAAGGAGAACAAACTCCACACAGATAGGCCTTGCCCTGGATGGGAACCTAGGGCCTTCTTGTTGTGACGGCGGAGTGCTAACCACTTTGTCACCGTGCCATTTTCCAAACTCATGCTAAAATTTACCCTGGAAACCCTTTTAAAATACAAAATCATTTCATACAGAATAGGTAACAGAAAAAAGTACATAATGACATAACTGTATCTGACTAATTGGCCATTTTCACAGCACGCCAAGTCACGTATACCATTGTATACCTGCACAGACATAACATATCATGATTTTTTGTTTTTAGCAATTTTTTCAATGATTGCAGCGTCACCTACTGCTCTGCCATACACACAGCGTGAACAATGTGAACACTAAGTTACCAGGACACAAAACACTACACAGATTCTCTCGCTGTTCTACTCGTTAGAGTCTACTCTGGAACTCAAGGTTGGAGTCAGTTTACGTTTTATGATGAAATGAATGAAATGAAATGAATTGCAAAAGCACAACAGAAATTTTGCAGTGTAAATGGTCTCCAATTATTTAGATTTTTGCAAAGCACAAACAACTTTTTAGTTTTCAGGAATGTCTCTGTGTAAACAGCATCTTACAAAAAGGTGAAGGTAAAAAATATTTTTTGGGGAGACCAAGCATAGGCACTGATGTTTTTAACTGTTAGCCAGAAACTGACACCTTTGCAAAGAGTTGTATATAACTCACATGTTTATTTTAGCTATAGATGGTGATTGGAGTGCTATGCCAGTAATGAAGATCATTTATTTGAACACATGGTTGCTGTTACGGCTCACATGATTACTCCTCGGAGATTCCATCCTCATCTCATCTCCTTTTGGCTCCAGTGTCTTGTATCAATTCAATCCAATTATCCGCCCAGTCCGTTTCCCCGCTGTCCCATCCGCTCTGAGTCACATGTTTACTCACCATTACTTTGGCAGATCCCGGTCTTAATCACCACAAACAGATCATTGCGGTGTCGGAATTGAATGGACTTCAAATAGGATGGGTTCTGGTTAAATATGAGGTTTTATTTGGTGGATTATGAAGGAGATGATTGGGCCAAGTTGGAAGGATAGAGAGTTGGGTTTACGTTTTGTTTGGACAGTAGTGGTTTTAATAAGATCATCCAACTCCAAGTCATTGCTGCCATGTGTGCTGTTAGCGCTCTACACAAAAAAGTCTGGACAGCACATGTTGCTCCTGCTAAAATGACAACCAAAGTGGTCGGCCTTCTAGCAGCACAATAGAAATCTTTTGATGGAAGGTCATTGGTCGTGATTCTCCCAAGATTGAGTCCCACACACAGACTCCACATTTCCTCCCCCACTCATCGGCTCTATAAAGGTTCGACCTAATTGCGCAGTTTTTTACGGCCCTGTCATATTACTTGGTGTTTGTGGTCAGAGATGAGTGGCTGGGTAAAATATCTAGTGCACTGTGGCTTGTCAAAGAAGTCATTAAAGATGTAAATCAGTCAGTGGTTGGAGGTGAGAGTGAAGAAAGAGGTCTCACTGGCTACACACGTCACACACGTTAGCAAAACCCTGAGATGTTCACTTGGCCAAACCATTTTATATGTTGTACTATGGCAAGCAGATGTTGCAACGGTGTTGGCAAACCTAGGCCTCAAGAAGAAAAGGCCTCCAATGACATCTGGTTAAAGAATAGAAGTTGATGCCAGTGCTCAATGGATCATGTAGAGACATACATCAGGTAGTCTTGGGGAAGAAAAACAGGTATTAGTAGCAATTGAAACTTCCATTCCTGACTTCAGACAAGGCGGACATATTTCCCTCTTCTCCCTGCTTTCTGCATGCTTCTCTGTCTTGTCTAGTCATACAAAATTTTCTCTTATTTCTTGGACTCTACTGCCAGCTAGACTCCTAAGAACCGATATGGATCTTATTACTTGGTCTCTGAGCGCTATTGACACAAATTTTCACAAAAGAAGGGTGTTCCGGGGAACCCAGTTTTTCGATTTTTGGATTATTCCTGGGAATTCCTGCACATTGGCCTGGTGAATGACTTAATTAAGACTGTCTGCTGAAATTAAACTGTGCTTCTGTAACGTGGGTGACAGTTTAAAGGATTACATCAAAGACTCCTGAAGCAGCTGCTAGATACCGGCAGGCCAAGTGGACTGCAGCCCAGGTGGTTGTGGAGGCAAAAACTCGGGTCTGGGAGGAGTTCGGTGAAGCCATGGCGAAGGACTATCGGTTGGCCAAAAAAATTCTGGCAAACCGTCCAACGCCTCAGGAGGAGAAAGCAGTGCCCTGCCAACACTGTTTACAGTGGAGGTGGGAATCTGCTGACTTCAACTGGGGACATTGTTGGACGGTGGAAGTAGTACTTCGAGGATCTTCTCAACTCCACCAACACGTCTTCCACTGAGGAAGCAGAGGCCGAAGGCTCAGAGGTGGACTCATCCATCACCCAGGCCGAAGTCACTGAGGTAGTTGGGAAGCTCCTCGTTGGTAAGGCACTGGGGGTGGATGAGATACACCCTGAGTACCACAAGTCTTTGGATGTTGTAGGGCTGTATTGGCTAACATGCCTCTACCACATCACGTGGCGGTTGGGGACAGTACCTCTGGACTGGCAGACCGGGGTGGTGGTCCCTCTTTTCAAGAAGGGGGACCGGAGGGTGTGTTCCAACTACAGAGGGATCACACTCCTCAGCCTCCCCGGGAAAGTGTATGCCAGGGTACTGGAGAGGAGAATGTGGCCGAAAGTCAAACCTCAGATCCAGGAGGAACAATGCGGTTTTCGTCCCGGTCGTGGAACACTGGACCAGCTCTATGCCCTCTCCAGGGTGCTGGAGGGTTTATGGGAGTTTGCCCAACCAGTCCACATGTGCTTTGTGGATCTGGAGAAGGCATTCGACTGTGTCCTCATGGTGCCCTGTGGGGGGTGCTCTTGGAGTATGGGGTTTGGGGCCCTTTGCTAAGGGCTGTCCGGTCCCTGTACGACCGGAGCAGGAGCTTGGTTCGCATTGCCGGCAGTAAGTCAGACCTGTTCCCAGTGCATGTTGGACTCCGGCAGGGCTGCCCTTTGTCACTTTTTGTCATTTTTAAGGAGAGGATTTCTAGCTGCAGCCAGGGGCCGGAGGGAGTCTGGTTTGTGGACCACAGGATCTCGTCTAGTGTCAATCAAAATCCCTGTACGACAGAGAGCCATGTTCAGTTCTATTTGATAGGCTTCAGAGGTTGCATTAACCAAATATTGAAATTTTATTTTATTTTTTTTTATAGCGGTGACGTAAAAATCTGAATGCCATCCATCGTTTTGACGGATTATTCTGAGGGTGAGCTATTGTAATCCCTTCTCCTGACCAGTTGGTGGCAAATGTACATATCAATTAGATTAGATTAGACAAAACTTTTACAATTATCAATTATCTTGAATCGTCTATGTTTTTATGTCTATGTCACATTGCATTCAGTTGCAAAAATGTCACAGCAGCTGAGTGTGAGTTGTTTTTTCAAACCACCAAATAGTTCTGATATTGTTAATAAAGGTGAAAAAAGAGGATATGATGCAGTAGAGGATGAAGGAGGACAAACAGAGAACACTGAGCAGTCAAGGACAGCTGTTACAGGACAATCAAGCAGCAAACAGAAGGTATTGTGTTCGGGTGGAAGTTTATGTGGCTGCAACATCTGTAGAAAAGTTAAAACAAGTAATGGATCTGTCAGGGGTGCACAACAAGAGCGATTGAATTAAGTTCAGTTCATTTTTGTTATTTCCTTTTGTAGGAATTATATTGTGTAATATACTGCGTAATCTAGAGTTCAAGCACAAAATATCCTTCCACTTTTTGTGTATCTGTATCTGTAAAATGTGAGTAAAACAAAAAGCCATCATCAGCCAAGTATTATTAAAGTGTGAAAATTAAAAATGTCAGGTAATAATAGAGTAGGACAGAGGTTTTACGACATAATGACAAAAGTCTAGTGCGACCTCTAATGGGCTTGTTTCACGTTGGATTATTTTTGGCATGATTACATGTTGGCCAATGGGCAAAATATCTGACCGTATTGAAAGTTGTGTGCCTTGTCAGAACACCATGTATCAACGGTAAAATTGACAACATGGAAAAGGCGGCAGGTCTACATCCAGTTCTTAAAATACATCAATTATGCCAAAATGCACATATACATACAGTATGTACACACACCACCACGCCCTAATGACAAACGTAAAATATATCTATTCATTATAGCATGTAACAGTGTTAACGCTAACACTAATTCTATTGCAATTACTTGATCAGTTAGTCATCAGTTCTACGTACTTTATTTTCTATAGCATTTTTTATGGCCTTTATTTGAGGTAGATTTTATTGAGTGTAGACAGACAGGAAACAAGATATAGAGAGGGGTTATTGTGATCAGCAGATTAGACTTAAAAATGGGAAAAGTTAAGCTTATTAAAAATATAGAAAGCCATTGAAATGTAGACTTTTGTGAGAAAGTAGCAACATTTTGTGGTTTGACACTTTTTGAGAGCTTGGAAAGTGGTGACTAAAATGTTTCCTTTAAAAGCTGTATGCTACCACTTATTCTCTGTGGTTTTACACGAGATATTTAGTGTGTAATGGTAAAAATCACATTCATACAGAAAGCAAATTATATGACACATCGTATTACAGCATTTACTTTTCACCATGACAATACGTGTAGGCTGTTATTAATTATTACTGTGTCATGCACTAGCATCACTGTAGTTAAACTCCACACGCACATTAGCCCTGTGGCATATATTGGCACATTTTTTCTTTGAAGGCACACCTGTGTAAAGTAGTGTGGACTCAGAATCAGGGATTGGTCTTGTACCATATATCTTAAACTGCATCGTTGCTGAAAATGCTGAAACCTTTAAAGAGTGCAGCAGCTGTAGCAGGCTTCCTGTGTCAGTGGTCTACTTTCCAGCTAGCATCTCATCTTTACAATAACCACCGGGTAAAATCACACAATATACCATGCGATACACCACTTACCACCAGCAAAAACAAAAGGCAGGCCGACAAGCATTAGTCAGCAGGTGGGGTGTGGCGTTCGTGCTTCTTTGGAGACCTCAACGCACACCATTTCCTCATCTGAATTGCTGAGAAAAGATTATTGCCCCCCATTGACACTTACCTTTCTCTACATAGGACAGAATATACAGTTGTGCTCATACGTTTATATTCCCTGGCAGAATCTGTAATTTCTTTTGGCCATTTTTCAGAGAATATAAATGATAACACTTTTTTTACTCATAGTTAGAGGTTGGGTGAAGCCACTTATTGTCAAACAACTGTGTTTACTCTTTTTAAATCATACTGACAACAGAAGTCTTTTGTGGTAGTTGCTGATGAGGCTCTTTATTTTCTCAGATGGTAATTCTAAATGATAACATGCACACAAGTTGACACAATGACAATATGTTTGCTTGTAATTAGTGTGTAGTTGTATATAAAAGGAAAATAAAAAAGGTCAGGTCACACACACACACACACAAATAACTTCAGCTGAAATACAGGACTCTTTGAAAAAAAAGTGGTGTCGCTGTTTCAAGATGCACAATAAGTAGGGACTTGAAGAAAAATTAGCTGCATGGTCGAGTTGCCAGAAGAAAGCCATTACACAAATGCCTAAAAGCATTCTGCTTACAATACACCAGACAGCCAAGAGACTAGCCTCAAAACTTCAGGAACTAAGTCATTTGGGGTGATGAGACCAAAATTTTACTTTTTGGCCACAACCATAAACGTTACATTTGGAGAAGTGTCAACAAGGCCTATGATGAAAGTACACCATTCCTTCTGTGAAACATGGAGGTGGATCTGATGTTTTGGGGATGTGTGAGCTTATTGTTGTCATTATGATTTAAAAAGAGTAAACACAATTGTTTGAAAATTAATGGCTTCACCCAACCACTGACTATGAGTGAAAAAAGGTTTTTGTTTAATCATTCATATTCTCTGATAACTGGCCATATATCACAAAAATCACAAATGCTGCCTTATGAGCACAACTTTATAATGGACAAACTTATTTTGAACAGTATATCATTATTTAAAGTCAAACATGTTTGGCTTTAAAATATCAAAAAAATTTAATTGAACAAGTTTCAGCTCGGGGCCCTAAAACAATTTCCTAGTATTCTTACCTCATTTTAACACACCTTTTTAATCCGGCTGTGGAATCTGCCCATTTTTTTTTCAGTTTTATTGTTGTGGAAGAATTCCACAATGGCTCTAACAAATTTTCTTTTTTTGCCATCCTTGTCTCAACCCCTCCACCCACACCAACCGGGCGCATTTGATAAGTGGTAGAGCGTCATCCTATAAGCTGAAGGTTGGTGGTATTATTCCTCCCTTACCTGGCACTGTTGTTGTATTTTGGGCAAGACACCTAATGATAATAATGATAATACATTTTATTTATTATGCGCCTTTCTGGAAAATCAAGGTTGCCTTACAAAAATACAAAACAATTAAAAACAACAATAAAAACAACAATAATATTGATCCCAGGATATTGCAGTTATGGTGAGAGTGAGTAGGCCTGTCTGAACAGATGTGTTTTGAGTTTGGATATGAAATGTGGCAGTGTGTCTGTGTTGCGGAGACACCCAGACACTTTACCTGCGGGGAGGGGGTAATGGTGGAGTTTTCAAAGGTAATGGAGAAGTTATTGATTTTGTTAAGGGTGGTTTTGGTGCCTATTAGGAGCAATTCACTTTTATTACTGTTTAATTTAAGAAAGTTTGTGGTAAACCAGGATATAATTTCAGAGAGACAGTTGATTAGGGAGGAGGGGGAGAGTGAGGAATTTGGTTTGTTTGAGAGGTCTAGCTGGGTGTCATCAGCGTAGCAGTGAAAGTCAATGTGATGTTTTTGAAAGATGTGACCAAAGGGAAAAGGTTAGATGATGAACAGTAGGGGCCTAGTACCGAGCCCTGAGCTACACCTGTGGTGACGGGGACAGGATGGGAGGTGAAGGATTTGAGTTGGATAAACTGAGTGCGTTCTGAGAGGAAGGAGTGGAACCAAGTGAGGGCTGTGTTTGTGATGCCAATACTTAACCCTCCTTGCCTCCAGTGTCTGTGGCACTGGTGTATGAATGTATTTGGTGATGGTCGGAGAGTCCATAGGCGCAAAATGGCTGCCACGTCTCTGTCAGTCTGCCCCAGGGCAGCTGTTGCTACAGATGTAACTTACCATCACCAGTGTGTGACTGTGGAGTAAAGGAATAGCAGATATGTAAGGCATCTTTTAAAGCTCTATATAAGTACTATATATTCTTATTATTAAACTGACCTTTAGTCCAGAGTTGTGACTATAATTATATCCACCTTGTGAAACAATGGATGAATCCATTCATAATATTTATCTGTTTTTTGCTCTCTTGCAAAGCATAAAGCATGCTCTCTTGCAAAGCATAAAAATGCAAAGAATATGGCACCACAAAAATATATAGTTTGATTTTGTTTTTGCGAACTGTTCTTTTGTTCACATGCATAAGAAAATTGCATACTCCCTGTTTAACATAGACTTCAAAAATTTTTTGTGTGATTGAATTGTGCTCAATGTATAGTGTGATGTCAGCAGACCACAGACTTTTGAGTCAAACATGTATAGTTACATGTGTGTGTTGTGAATTTGCATTGTGGTAGATATTCTGTAACCGGAATAGCTCTGGGTGGAGCAGGTGAACAGTTGTAGTTCGCCACACGTCACATCACACTTCGGTCTGAACTTTTGTCCACAATTTTGCAAGAAGAAGTGGTTAGGTTAGGATTGTTAATGATTGTCGCACTTACACAAATGTGGTCCACAACCCATGTCATTTTCCCACATGAGCAGAAACAGACACCGTGAATAGATGTTTTTGAAAACTCTGTCTTATCAAGGTGAAGTTTCCTGTTTTTCTGCCATCTGATGTATTTCTTCAGTGCCCATCGTGTTTGGGCTTCTTCACATGGAAAGCCATTTCCTGCAGACGACGGTTGTCATACGTCATGTTTGTGTCACCAAAACAATGATGTCTTCTACTGATTGCAGTATACTCTTTGAACTAAAACTACCCTATTAACAAACATGAAAATGCCCTAGAATTGCCAAAGGATTTTTATTAGCACAGTGTTTTACAATTGCAATACAATGAGTCAAGTAAATCAAGTGTCAATGTCTGACAGCACACTCTAGCAGTTTCTAAAATTGTCATGAAAACGTTTGCTGACTTCCACACTCTGCAAACGAGTCTATTTTTAACCTCCTCCAAACCAAACGTGTCTTTTGTTTTTTTCAGGGTCACAACCTTGTAGCTAAACTGTTGTATTTGTCCACACTAACATACCCAAGAGTACTGCAACTAACCTTCCTGAAGAGCAGCGTTTGTGTGTGCTGTATGTCATTTTGTTACAGCTCAAGGTGGTTATCATTTTGCAAACTACAGCTTGTTTTTTTTAAAATCATGATCAAAATAGAGACATGTCATCAACTCAAGGCCACGTCCATGACCCCTTCAAGTTTTTAAGTAGTACCCACTGAAATAAAGTCAAAAGAGAGGAAAACGTGTTTTGCCGTATCCAATATTTAGCCATCTGGGTGCCCTAAATAGAATTTGTATGTGATTACATGTAAAACATTTTATAATACATATAAATACTGTATATTTATATATATATATATATATATATATATATATATATATATATATATATATATATATATATATATATATATATATATATATATATATATATATAGGGGTCTCAATACCAGAAGGAACAGTAGCAGACATTGAGGATGGTTACAAGTACCTTGGAATACCACAGGCAAATGGCAACCTTGAAGAGGTAACAAGGAAAACAGCCACTGCCAAATACCTCCAACGAGTAAGGCAAGTCCTCCTTAACCCTCCTTGGGTTAAGTATTGCCAGTAAGTGTCACGTAGTAAAAACTTAGCTCTAGAGACCGGAGCCATTTTTTGTACCAGGCTGTAAACATGATTTTTTACACCCGTAAAGTCACCATTGGGTTTCTCCTTATATTTCCGCTTTTGGAGCCTTCCCTCTGGTGGACAGCGGTATATCGCCGAATTTCGCTGTATTTTGGCGTATGGCGGCGCCCTTAAGGCCTGTTCACACCGGGACGAATTTTGCGCGCGATATTCGCCGACGTTTAACGCATCGTGACTAAACAAAGGGCGCCAATGTGAGTGTTCACACCAACGCGAAAAACACTATGTGTAAAAGTGTCATTTTTTAAAAAATATCTCGGGTTCGTTTTTTTGGTTTGACGTGCCGCATCAAAAACTATACGACCAATGAGATTAGCACTTTTGCTCACGTGTCTGGAGCTTCTGAAGTTACAGTAAAACACAACTCGGGGGCGCTCAAACACAAAACAGTCTTGCCGAGCACACATACTTAACGGCGAAGAAGACATATACGCCAAGTAGCGTCTACAATGCAGGGAAGAAATAAGACGAAGAAGATGAATGTAGAGTTTCTGGTCTCATTGGTGTCGGAACACAAAGAACTTATTACAAACGCAACACTGATTACAAAAATTACTTGCTCTCTTCTTCTGAGTGAAAAGCGAGTGTCAGAAACGTAAAGTTGCGCAGCACCACCTTGTGTACCGATGTATTTCTGTTTTACATTAAGCGCCATCTAATGTCAGGAAATTAATTTGCATAGTCAGCCAAAATCGCTTGGGTGTGAACACAGAAAACGTGTTAAAAAACGCTGGCGAATAACGCGCACCGTTATTCGTCCTGGTGTGTACGGGCCTTTACGCAACAACCACTTAGGAGGTTCCATGGGAGACGCTTGGTACCGACATACAGTAGATGAAGCACATCAAATGTACAAGTACAAGATGTTCAATCAACCAACGAGTCTCATTTTTATTTTCCCTGTTGCACAATGTGTAGGACCATTGCATTGTGTCCTCCATCACTGTTGCCTTTTGCCAGAGCAGGAGCTTTCATTTCTTTTTCTGAGTGGGGGGATGTGGAGTTGAGAGCATTTCCTGGTTGTACATGCCAATCCGTTAACAGCATCAGGCTGACACAAGTGAGGTGGGTGGGTTTCCATGTTATACTTGTACATTGTACTGTTTTCTGAAGTTGTAGTAGCTTTGTAAATGAGTGTTCACAAATACTGTTACGTCACAGAGGGAAGTTTGACTGTAATCCAGGCCTAAACATAACACAGATTGCATAATGTTTTTATTGATGTAAGCTTAAAAAACAAATGTAAAATATATATATATATATATATATATATATATATATATATATATATATATATATATATATATATATATATGTATATATATATATATATTGCAAGCCAATCAACTTAAAAATATTAGAGCAAATAAATAAGAAAACAATTACTACTGCTCATAATTCTGAAAGAATTATGTAAAATGCTAAACTTGCATCAGATGCCCCAAAAAAGTCTTTATTTTCCTTGTTCAAGATCCTTATATCCAGTTATGGTGTCCCAGTTTACTCTCCATCTTAGATCCTAGGAAATGTTGTCTGACAGCTTATCCTTGCCTAGAAAACAGTGTTAATTTTATGTAGTAAACCAAAAAGTTCTGCAAAGTTCAGTGAGTTGCAAAAATACATGTATAGATGTCTCTACAATAGTGCAAAAGATGCGTATATTAATACAAGATGACTTTTGTGTGAAATTTTAAGTTACAAAGTTTAAGTTGATGACATCATTAATAAAGCACAATAGATGTAGGCAAGGCAATTTTATTTATATAGCACAATTCATACACTGGGTAACTCAAAGTGCATAATGTGTTAAATGTTTATAATGCTTATAATTTGTTCCTTGTAGAATTTGTATGTGTAAATCATAAAGTTTTCCAAAACATTTGATTGGCTGCTATGAAGTCAACTGCTTTTATTATTATTATAAAATCATGTTTTAAACAGTGCATTTAAACTTTTTGGTGTTTCCATATTAATCATCACATGTCTCTTCAGGCCCTACTTCAGTCTGGGTATTGTATTTCTCCAGTTCAACTGTAAAATGAGCTTCTGAAAAGACAACACATTCCCCACAGTACTGACTACAGTAATTACAGCATCTGGAAAAGTCTGTTAGTCTGCTTTTAAAAACTGTAGTATAAAACCAAAAGTTACAGAACTGAAGAAATACTGCGTACCAGTTTTAGTGTTCTGTGTGTGGACTTTCAGATCTACCTACAATGTAAAAAAAAGAAAAAAAAAACTGTGAATTGAAAATGTTGTATTTGAATTTGAAGTGCTCAAACTGAAAGTTTTTTTTTAAACTGAATTTAAAAAATGTAATTTGAAACCAAATGCACTGGTTTGTAAATGAATTGCAGAAAATTGAAAATGAATTAAAATTTTTTAACATTTGTTTTGGAACTGCTTTTCCAGAGATGATAATTCAGTTCTCCAATACCTTCAGTTTAAGTTCTACACGTTTTCTGAGCCGCACATCTTGGTCTTGGAGAGAGCCTTAGATATTTAGCCCAGAGTTAAAGAACTGTGGTACTGTGTAGCTATCGTTAGCATACATTAGGTGGACTTTACCAGAGGAATTAAAATGTGTAAGGCTTTCTCCAAGACCCAGATGTGCGATATTCAAATTATTTTTTTAAACTTGAGCACTTCAAATTCAACATATTCAGTTTCAGTTTCCACTGGCACAAATATCCGCCCATATAATACTGTACTATACTGTCATTTAAGTGACTTCAAACCCAGACCTATATTTTCCATTCTGTGGTGTCAGGACCAGCAGGAGACAGTAATGGACGGTTAACCATATAAAAAAAAATCACATTTTTGCAGCATTAGACTATAGAATAACCCACTGAGCTCCACACAAGTCAAAAATAGCCCTTCTTTACACAGGACCTGTTTTTAACCTGCTCCACCCATCCTGCCTCTTCTTGCGACCTTAAACGCCTGTCTGCTGTTTAGGCAAAAAGCAACACTGCAGAACCTTAAGCTTCTGTCCGCTGGGAGTCTTTGTTCAAGATTAAAGATGAAGGGGTGATTTTAAAGGAAGTGGTAATACTCCTTGCAGTGCGTTTGTCCTGGAAGTAATTATTTACTGGTTTGCTTCAGTTGGGAATGGCATGGGTGTCCCAGGATTGGACAAATTATAGTGCTGATATCAGGCATGATCTCTCATGGTAGAAATGTGGAGAGAAAAATAAAAGAAGGGAAAAAGAGGAAAGGAGAAAACTGCACACATTATGGCCCTCTTATGAGCATTGGGGAGAATAGTAGAGGTGAGAATACACAACCCTGAGGGACACCACTATTACCCCTACGTAATTGCATGACTGGAATGGGCTTAAACCAGCTGTATTATTCGTAATATAATAAAATACTCCCTTCTTTTGCCTCCCAGGGGAGCTCATACCAACATTAGATGTAAAAAAGTAATGTAACACACAAATAATCAGGTCAGAAATCAGTTCCGACCTGGGCCACATTTCCTTGCAGTGTTACAAACCCCATTAGATCTCTTATTCAGCAAAGAACAAACACCAGAACTTGAAAGATTAACCTCCAAATCTGCTTTTACAATGTTAACCCCCCCTCCCCCCCCTCTCCTTTACCAGTGTTTGTATTCTGTCTTGAGTCATTTGAATAGCCATTAACAGTGCATTGTCTCTTCAGGTGATAGCGCTGCGTGCCTCGCGTGTCTAGACAGTGAGATACAGCTATCTAAATGACTTGCGGGTGTTTCGTCAAGCGCAGAGTGGGATTCCTGAGCCTATTGTTTGTGGGACAGAGCCAGGCCTTTATGTGGGCTCTGGGACTAGATAAAATACTGGCATTAGGATGTGTGTTGACTCATTATTGGAAGCATTTGAGGAAACACATGTCCTCGACGATCGTTGAAGAGCCCTGCGATTTCCTCTTGTCGGACAGGAAGTGAGGCAGGTACGTACTGTAACCGACGAAGACAGTCAGGTATGTATCGTCCAGGGAGTGCTTCACGGTGTTGTCATGGAATATACAAGAGGAAGCCACAGACCAGGCCCAGTAAACAGTTTCTACATTTGTGGGTTGAGGTCAAACAGGAGCAAAGAGAGTCCATAAAGACTCATAAACACAGAGAGAGCGGGAAACTATATGACGCAGCACGACTGTGACAAATAATCTAAAAACAATTGGACAGGTTTCAACGTGGCACCAAAAAAAGTTATTGTTTAATACTTTAAAGTGTACTGTGTAAAATGTTTTGGTCCATACATAGTCACCTAAAAATAACACTTGTAAAAAAATCATTGGAAAAAAAGTGACAATTAAAACTCCATTGACAAGTATGGAAGTTATATTGCTCTGTGTTTTTGTTTCTACTGGTGTCTAGAGAGGACAAACTGTGCACCACTTAATGACAAGCACGTTTATGTTTCTTTTCTGTATTTCTATTTAAACACATTCTTGAATAAAGCCTTATGGCATTTATAAACTGAATCGATTTTGTTTCTAAATTTGTAAAGTAAACTCAACAGCTATTATTTCCACTGTCCCAGAAAGGCTACCGTAGCTGAGCACAGGTGGTTAATTGTCCATGATATACAAATTCAGTGTGTAATTTTTTAGTATTGATAACATTTTATGCTCAGATTTTGTTGCAAAATTTGTCCTTTCTTTCTTTTTATCTTGCCTCATCTTAAAAGTGAAAGGTAGTTTAATCTTTACACTCTAACTACCAACAGGCAGTAATTAGAGAGGCGTAGCGAGACCACTGAGACATAAATGGGACAGCTCAGCGTTTTGTGAAATCAATGAGACACACGTTTTGTATAAAAGGTTGAAAACAGACTTTGGGACTTTGGCTTATTGGTGGGAGAAAATGCAACCGATACCAAGGAACGAATGATAAAAGCAACTTTAGTCTCAACTGACGTCTTCCATTTTGTTCCACTGCATACTACAAGAATACATGTTAATAGAACTGAGTGAAATGAGAAAATGAAGTGAATTAAGATCATCTGCCCTTGTCTCCAGTTAGAGGCCTCCCCTCACTCACACAGTCTTATCGCTGCTTGTCATCAAACACTCATATCCTCACATTGTCCCAGAGGAAGGCTGACCTCCAGCTGCAGATATAAACTCAATCCAACCCCCGCCTCCCTCCAAGAATAAAGAGGCCCTGGGGTGACGGGACAGAGACCTTGCAACTTCGAACCCTTAAGATCGTCTTTTTATTTATTGTCCCGATACAAACCGACTGGAACATCCTCCGAACTAATGGGAATCAGTGGTGTCCTCAGCATATTCAGGCCACCTTTAGCCTCTGAGCGTTGTCTTCCTCAGATTTGCAATGCAGCTGTGGCCTGTGTGACGTGTGGGGACGGGTTCACAGAGGCCAGGGAAAGACCAGACTGGGGCTGTTTGGATAGGCCCACAGCCAAGACTTTTTTCTGTGTACTTTCACTTTGAGTGTCAGTCTCGACTCGGGCCCTGTTTCTTTCTGTTGACTGTGTCCTTCTGGAAAGATCTATCATCGCTGCTCTTGTTGCCGGCGCTCATTGTCCCGTAAAAATAACTACAGGACTATTCATCATGAGCTTATTGTCAGTTACATAATATGAGAATGGAAGGTTTTTTTTTCTTGACTACATATAGTGTTTTTATTGCTGCCTGCAGGCTTCCAGATTCTTTTGGGTTGAGGTTTGGAGATGAACTGGATGCATGCATGTGCTTGCGGTGTAATATGTCACTTTGTTTTTCCTCTCTTGTGCATAACAACATTACATACATTTCAGATTAAAGTTAGGTTGTATTAAGGTCTCATTGTGAAAACTGTAAATTCAGTTTAAACCAGTCTATACTTGGGAAGCAGGAGCAGTGAGCAGCACCCAAGCACCATCTCCAAAACCAAAAGTAGCCTCTTCACCTTGATACTAAGAGAATCATGTACAGTATTTTAACTTGTGCAAAATTTAACAATATAAAGTAAAGTATAAGAAAGCATTAGGTTTCCACACTCACGCTCACAGCACCAGTCCCACAATTTAACATCACTAGCAGTATGTCAACAGCACACCACTCCTGACGCTCCTCCTGTGGATCTGCGAACCTGATACATGGATGACCCCCACTTGAAGGTTGTACTAAGTCACTTACAGGATGAAAAGAATTACATAGACTCAGATACATGTATACTCAGTATTATTTGGGAAAACCTCTTTTCTGTACTACCGTACCAAGGAAAATCTTTAAATGCAATGCTTAAAGGCCTTTACACAACAATGCATTTACCTAAAACCCTAAGATTCACTCTCCACAAAAATTTGCAGTCTGACTGAGAGACTGTTTGTCTTTCGTGGCTGCAGCTCTGTTGTGGTGTAAACTGTGACAATGACAGCTGCGCCTCAGAAAGCTTTCAGCTGCTAGCTACACACTGCAAATAGAACAACAAAACAGAATTCTGTCAATTCATGTTTTAACAATATATTGTGATTTTATGGTAAGATATATATAAATGTAGATTTCTCTACAGAAGCCCAGCATGGACAAACCAAACACTTTCACATTCTCATTATCCTCCACCTGGTTTGGGAGTAGAAGTAGAATGAGGGTGATTAATTCAGTTGTAAAGTGCACATTCGCTGTTGGACATCACATAAGTCCCCTTCCACACCTATTATTATTTCTCTTTAACTAGAAACAGTTCTTTGAGACTAATTAAACCCAGGCCAAGCAGCATGAGTGTACATGCTTGAGCCTCTAGTGTAAAACAGTTTCCTGTGAATGTGGTGCAGATAGTTAAAAGGACCTGTGATACTTGATAAGATAAATCCAGCCCCCGCAAACAAGACCTGATTCTCCTCAGCCTCTGCACAATCCCCTCTTCTGTTATGTTTCACAACCTACCACAGCTCGAATAACGCTACGGGGGGAAGTCGAGTTATAAGTAAGAGGATTACACTCTTCAGTAAACAAACCACCTACTACCTGATCATGCTGGGGTAAAGGGTAACTGGCAACAGAATTTATTTTTTAAGGAGTGGTTAAGGCACATGTCCACTGAGCAGCTCTGTTTGGGTTGGTACAGCACAGTTTGGTGGTAACTCCTAATTAGGCAATTGTTTCCACTGTGCTGTGTGCAGGATAGTGGCATCTGCGACATATAAAGGAGATGCCATACAAGTGGATAAACTTTTAAATGAAAATGTGTTGCCATTATTTAAATTAAAAAGTGAGTCCTGGATGTTAAAGGCTGGCAGCACCAGTTTTCTACATTTTAGGAACTCTCTCTTTTTAATGTTAAGTTCTGCTCAAGTTTATTGAAAAAGCAAATGCAAAGTTTTTACAAATCTAAGCTGTTGGTAGAAAACACAAGCTTGGTTTGACTTCATAGTTTGGTGTTTCTTCTTGAAAAATGGATGTTTATTACTTTAGTATTAGTTTAGTTTTATTTAAAAAAAAAACATGTTTTTTTGTGTGCCTATCCATACAAGACCGGCTTTTGAAGGATGACCTGTGACACCACTCCTTTTGCTTAGCTATGGTAGCCTATGAGGATCATTCTGACAGCTATGAACAAAGGAGGTGGATGTATCTGATGGGGATTTTATTGATTTCAAACATACTGTACTGTATGTGTTTGCTTTTGTTGTAGCCATATACTACAGTTTACATCATGCACATTCAACCTAACGAAAATACACAAAAATATACAATGAGAACCTTAACAAATATTTTAGCGTGTTAGGATATACCTTTGATCAGCTTCAGTATCTTTAGAAGTAACTTAAAATTATTTAAATGCTACAGACAAGCGCTTAATCAATAATTAAAGTTTATTTTATCTAAACACTTGATAAACTTTTTTGCGCTGTGCAGAACGTGTGGGGCACCAGCCTGAGGTTTGACCCAGATTACTGTTTTCAGACCACAATTCTCAGTGTTAGGCGACAGACTGTGTGCTGTTTGACGCTATGGTTTCATGTTTGGAGGTGGCAAGACTGACATCAAACCTTTGTTTTTCCCATTATGTGTTTGAGTCGTATCTCAGTGTTTGCATGGGCACCCGCTAAATATGGGCTTCTTGTGTGAGAAAGACAGAGTCAAACACAAGAAGGTCTCTCTGGAAAGTGTTATTCTGAAATACTTTTCCCACGACTTTGTCTTTACTCTTGGTGTCTGCCTGTTTAGTGTCTGTCCCACAAACAACTACTGGGGTTCAGAGTTCTATTTTAGTGTTTCCTATGATGTTTTACAGGTCTGAGCAGCAGTGCCGTCTGGCTTTTGATATAGGGGTTAGGTTTGCAGTTCTCAATTAACAACAGTTAGCTTTTATTTTTTTTTATCTCTTTACATGTAAAATTTTCACAATAAGATTTAGTTTTTCCATTGAAAAGTTTAGTGCTCCAGTGTGTCCACAAATGCTATATAAAATGGCAAATCTGGGTCTGCTGTGTTTTTGCATATTAGTAGTAACTGCTCTACTCTAACTAAAACCAGATTTTTATACAAACAGAATTGTCCTTAACCAAGTGGAATGGGGTTATGTACTGCAGTCAACAAAAAAAAAAAAGAAAAAAGATAAATATTCCTAGTTAAGCTACTAAGTCATAGTCGGACTAAAGCTGGAGAAAGCGCTCTACATATAACAACAGAGCTTAAAATATGTAAACTAATGAGAGACAGTTGAGTTTTAGTTTTCTTTATTAGTTTATTTTGTCCATCTTCAAAAGAAAAAAGAAAGAAACAATGTGCAAACAAAAATTTATTTATGGTATTATAAAAAAATTTACTTGGCCCAAAAGGTTTTGGCTGAAGCTTATGCTTATTGCCAATCCTTTTAACATTTAATTTATTTTACAAACACACAACCCCCCCAAAAAATAAAATAAAAATAAAAACACCAAAGTCATCTTGCATACATAAAGAATGACTAAAAGAAGGAAAAGCTAAATTCATTCAGCTTTGTATAAGTCAGTCTTATATAATTCTTAAAACCTATGAATTTACATATTTTCAGTTCATCAGTTTGACGTTGGGTCTGATCTGTCGTCTGAGTGTTCCTCTGAGCTCGTAAAGAGTAGATTTTATTTTATTTGTCTCTCTGACAACTGTCTGTTTATTTTTAACATTATTTTGGCTATTTTTAATTTTAGTCTTTAATTTTCAATATGTTAGAGTTTATGAATTGCTTGTTTGTTGGGGGATAATAATCTATTTATTTATAAGTCTTATTGGAAGTTTTTGCATATAATAACAATTGGTTTTATTGTTGCTTTGTGTGTTTTTCCCCAGATATCGACACAATATGTCATGTATGGCACTATTAGACACTGTTACAACATGTTCATTGCTTTTGATTTTAAGATTGTGATTTATTTAGGACAGCATAGCTAGAGTTTTTGAAATTTTGACTAGGTTATATGGGGATTCCAACTGAGCTTGTGGTCAATAATGAAATGCAACTAAGAATTTAGTTTTACTTTCCATTTCTACTTTAGTCACTTCATTTCTGATCTGGCCATTTGCAATCATTTTGTTTCTGCTAAATAGGCAGTTGAAGGTAGTCAGTCATTTAGAGTAATTTTTCTATCGCTAATGGCAGAAGTAGGAGTAAGTCACACATGTGCAAGTCACAAGTAAGTCTCAAGTCTTAACCTTAAAGTCACAAGCAAGTCTAAGTCATTTTTTGTGAAAAGCAAGTTAAGTTAAGGCACTGCTTTATGTCAAGTCAAATTGTAGCTTGGTCAAGCAAGTCACTGGCAAGTCATACAAATGTTTGATAAATTAACTGAATTTATTCATTAAAGTTAGTTAAAACTACAGTAGTTATGGACTATAGGAGTTTTATTTGCAACAAAAAAATTAGCAATATGCATTTCTACTCAAAAGTCAAGTCCAGCTGAGTTGTTAATACAATAGAAATCTCAAATTAAGAAATAAATACAATTTCAAACTACATAGCCTTAAATTTAAATGAAACTGAAATAAGGCCAACATAAAAGCATTAAACGAATTAAAATTAAAATCAAACATTGCATAAGACTATTACAAAGTATTAAACTATTCAAGTATAATGTTTTTTTTGCCACCAAATGTCATTCTTTAAACAGACATCCTTCTAATGGAACATGAACATAATCTTAAGTTAGATCTTTTCTTTTTGACAAAAGAATAACAACAAGAAATAATAATTGAATCACACAAACCTTGCACCTGTTTATCAGGTGGATTGACTATTGAACACTATTAATGTGTGTGTGTTTGCGTAAGTGAATGTGTATGATTTATTAATATTTGTGAGTGTGTGTGTGTGTGTGTGTGTCTGTGTGTGTGTGATTTATTAATATTTGTGAGTGTGTGTGTGTGTTTGTGTGTGTGAGTGAGTGTGATTCATTAATATTTGTGAGTGTGTGTGATTCATTAATATTTGTGAGTGTGTGTGTGTGTGTGTTTGTGTGTGTGAGTGAGTGTGATTTATTAATATTTGTGAGTGTGTGTGATTCATTAATATTTGTGAGTGTGTGTGTGTTTGTGTGTGTGAGTGTGTGTGATTCATTAATATTTGTGAGTGTGTGTGTGTGTGTGTTTGTGTGTGTGAGTGAGTGTGATTTATTAATATTTGTGAGTGTGTGTGTGTGTTTGTGTGTGTGAGTGAGTGTGATTTATTAATATTTGTGAGTGTGTGTGATTCATTAATATTTGTGAGTGTGTGTGTGTGTGTGTTTGTGTGTGTGAGTGTGTGTGATTCATTAATATTTGTGAGTGTGTGTGATTCATTAATATTTGTGAGTGTGTGTGTGTTTGTGTGTGTGAGTGAGTGTGATTCATTAATATTTGTGAGTGTGTGTGTGTGTGTGTTTGTGTGTGTGAGTGAGTGTGATTCATTAATATTTGTGAGTGTGTGTGTGTGTGTGTGTGTTTGTGTGTGTGAGTGAGTGTGATTTATTAATATTTGTGAGTGTGTGTGTGTGTGTGTGTGTTTGTGTGTGTGAGTGAGTGTGATTTATTAATATTTGTGAGTGTGTGTGTGTGTGTGTGTTTGTGTGTGTGAGTGAGTGTGATTTATTAATATTTGTGAGTGTGTGTGTGTGTGTGTGTTTGTGTGTGTGAGTGAGTGTGATTTATTAATATTTGTGAGTGTGTGTGTGTGTGTGTGTGTGTTTGTGTGTGTGAGTGAGTGTGATTCATTAATATTTGTGAGTGTGTGTGATTCATTAATATTTGTGAGTGTGTGTGTGTGTGTTTGTGTGTGTGAGTGAGTGTGATTTATTAATATTTGTGAGTGTGTGTGTGTGTGTGCGTGTGTATTAGTGCAGAGTGTATTGTTTGCATGTGCATGGTTGTGTTTGCAAGTTTGATATTTTTAGGGGTGTTTTGTTTTTTATGCAGTAATAAATAAAAATGAACAATCAACAAAATAAACATAAAAGAACAGAGACATACAAATCAAGTTCCATACATATACATATATAATATAATGTGAATAAATATAATGAGGGATACATTCTCATTCTATTATTTGAAATTTGTCTTTCCTGCTTGTCATGTACAGCCAGTGTGACCAGGTGCTCACCTTGACAAAGGCTGCAGTACTGTTTTTAAAGTATTAAAGCCATTATGATGAAATAAAGATTTTTTTCAATAACATTCAAATTTTTTGTCTAAAACATTAAGTCTATCACACAACTAGTACACCTATAATAACCTTTGACTAGCCAAGACGTTAGCGACAGCTGAAAACAGTGGGACTCACTTCGCCACTTAGATTTTTTGTTTGGATTTGACATTTTGAATGAAATTCAAAGTGGTGGTGGTTGTATTACATATCTTCGTGTTGCAGGCTTGCACACTGCTGTTCTTCTCTACTCACTGTCTTGCACATAATTCTTGTAGCCGAACTTAATTATTTTTGACATAGCCCCTTCCATGTTCATTCACAACTGCTCTTACGTTGCTGCGTCACGTGGTTAGGTTGCAGTGCGTTCAAAAACAGAGATTTATTTAACAAAAGATAAGTTATTTCGGGTTTTTTAATTCAAGTCCAAGTCAAGTCTCAAGTCATGAACGTCAAGTCAAAGTAAAGTCAAGTTTTTTTATTAATATTTATCAAGCAATTCTCAAGTCCTAATATTTGCGACTTAAGTCAGACTCAAGTCAAGTCATGTGACTCGAGTCCCCCCCACCTCTGGCTCAAATTAGTTTTTAACAGATAGCATTAGTCACAAAAAAAAAAAAATTGTATAAACAAGATGGTAAATGGTAGACGACTGTGTGCTGTCAGTGAGTGAGTAGAGAACATTAGTGAGTGGGAACTATTAAGCTGCTCCATACAAGCATTTAGGCTACAGCAGCTACAGGCTACAAGCTAAAATATACTGAAAGCTTAGAATGTTATTTTGGACAAAAAAATAACATCAATCTAAAGTAGATAAGGCTTCTATAGCTCTCTTAGATCACATTATATTATATTGAGTCCTGCAGTGATGCTTTTAGCAACACAGGCAAAAACCCTACTATTTACTATGTTAATGAATATACTGTGGCTGTGTGAAACAGAGCCTAAACAGAGTTCTGACTTCTGACAGAAACTTTTAATGGATGCCTCTAATTTTCATGAAACATTCAGATCTAAGCTCTTTAACTTTTATTTGAATGTGTTAGGAAATGTAAATTGCAAACAGATTTGCCATGCCAGTTCTTTTGCTTCCTGACCACATGCTCGCTTTGTTGTCATTCTTGTATCCCACTTTGCGGTTTTCTTTCCCTAAGAACTCTTGAACTCATCAAGTCTCTTAACATTCTTGTTGGCTTAAGAATGCACACAGAGACAATCAGACTGCGGTCGTTGTGATTGGCCATTAACCACTGTTCTTTCAATCGTTCACTTCTCTCCAAAGCACAGAAAACTCTCAGTGAAACAAAGTCCACTTGGGCCATTTTGTATTGTTTTTTCCTGTGTTTTTCTTCACTGGGCCTCTTGGCTAAATAAGGCACTGCTTTGTTAGTTTTGCCTTCCTTTTGGAGGCTGGGAAACTGAGGGAGAGAGAAGCAAAAATGTTCAAGACAAATTATTATATTATATATTATATTATATATATATATTATTATTATTATTATTATATAAGAATGTCACCATTCTTTGTATTTTTAATCTATCTGCTGAAAGGTTAGAGGGAAGTGGACTCCAATTCTGAAAAAGTTGCACTGACCTAACTAGAGTCATCAAGTTTGAAGACTTCCATGAGGGCGGCAAGGAAAATGTGTTAAATGTCTGTTTGACAGTGAGGAGGCTCGGGGATTTCATAAAACATGCTGACTTAGTTGATGGCCTGAGGGGGCTGCGGACTAAGAGGGGCTGGTGTGTGTATAGTGGGTGCCTCCCTCTCTGGTGGTGGTGCGTGGGTGGGAGGTCACGGACCCACCCTCCCATGGAGCACGGGCTGATGGAGGGAAAATAACAGGGCGGCCTGGCCTGAGGGGGAACAGAACAGTGCCACCCTCTAATCACAGCTCATACCATATGGACAAAAAGTGTGTACAGCACATGCCTGTACAATGACATACTTGCTTTGTAGCCTAACACGTACAGGATGCCAACACAGTAGCTAGTGGACGTATTTACAAAGAATTGTTTTTAGCATAACAATACTTTTACACATGGTTTATCTAAGGTTCAATCATGCTTCTACAATTAAAGCTCTTTATTTCACTGCCTTAAGATGATGTGGTGTGAAATTCAGATGGAGGGCTACTAAAGAACTCAACTGGTAATGTTTCAATGTCCTAATGCTTTGTGTGGTTAACTTGTTGTTCCGAATGAGGTCTCAAAGTTGTCCACAAAGGAGAAAAAGCTACAAACTCATAACAAAAAAGTTGTAGCCTACGTATCCGTATTTTTGTTGGTTTTTATTAATTTAGTCCAAGGATATCTGGAGTAAAAGATCTATTGATTCAATATTCTTCATTGGGTAAGGATCACATCCAATATATGATTTTCTATAATATAAATATATTTAGATTCTTTCTTGAAACAACATTACTCACTTCCTTTTATCTCTGCCGTAGCTGCTGTTTACTTCCTTACTTCGGATTTTGTTGCACCCTCAGAATCACGTGGCTGCAAACAAGCTGTTGAAAATTCTGCCTACATAAACTTAAAAAGAGCCACTTTAGCCCACTGGAAAACTGCATGGACACAAAGTACGTATAGCACTTGCCTGCACAATGACATATAAGCTTAGTAGCATAGATCTGTTATGTTCTATTAAATTCTATGTTAAGGAATTCAAAGTTTGTTTTTAATGGTATAGCTTTTACCTGTCAAGGTGTGGTCATAGCCTAGTAACATATTAGCACACCAAACCATTATAGGAAACTTAGGAAAACTTAGGAACTAAGCTGTATACGTAGAGCTAGATTATAAAATATTTCCGTTTTAAGTGGGACATTTACATGTGTTTTCAATGTTTGAGTTTAGTCAGATGAAAGCATAAATCTGAACTCCCTTTTAGCCATGTACGGTAAACATAAAGACTGCCATGAGTAACACAACTAGTTATCGCCTTGAACTCTGACCTTACGCCAGTATGTTAATTTCTGGTGTAAATAAACCTATAGCTTTTTGAGTCTGTTTTGCAATTGTTGCCTAGCTAACAATAGCAGGCAGCTACAATAAGAAAACGCTTAAATGCTTCACTTCTACATTTAAAAAGCCAGCTAGCTTGTGCAGAAGGTAAGAGTTTAGCTAACACTATGCACTTTGAACAACACCATTCAGTACACCTATAAAACATATGTTCACACAAGAACCATAAGAAACATGATGAAGTGTTGTGGTTTTCGTTGGTTAAACTCTGTGAACCATGTGTGACAGAAAGTTAAGAGGAAACATATGCTAAAACATTATGGATTCTAGGTACCTTTACCCTAGCCTGGCTCCGCCCTCCTACGTACTTCCGCTCAATTTCATTTCGCTTTAGTACTTAGTCTGGGATTGCTGTATATTCTTAGGTTTCCAGAAATCAATTTTTTGTAGGACCAATCAGCGAACAGAGGGAGTGACTTGTTGTTTCCGGTCGGTTTCGGCGCATGACATACGTCACAACCACACGTTAGCGATTGGCTATGGCAGATCCTGAGTGACTCTGGGCAGATCCAATAGTTTTAAACTTCAACAGAGTTCCCGCATACAAGGAAGTAAACGCTTGTCAATGGAGCGAGGCCAGACTCTCTGTACAAATGAAATGTACGAGAGTCTGGTAGAACCAGGCTACCTTTACCCACCCAGTACAGAAGCACAGGGCCCACTACTAATCAGGTAACAAATACATTTGAGACAAGCTTTTATTCTACTAAACTAGATAACATTGACAGACTGGTAAAGCACTCACGTTTTTGCTAACCTCACCGACGGACGTTTGTGCTATTCTTACAAAACGCCCCTCAAAATGGAGAGAAGACAGAACAGAGACCCCTTAAATAGTCTTCTGGGATTAACCCATCACTTAAATGTTACTGAACTGTGGTCAGAGAAAATATTTTGCATTGGCATACAGCAGTGATTTATAGCCACTTGGACTTCAAACAAATTTGGTTTATTTGAACTTGTAGCCTGGTTAACTTCCCCTTTCACATAACTCTTCTGTGTCCCAGGCTTAAAAAAGAGAGAGAGAAAGAAAGAAAAAGGATTTGGTGGATTTTCACAAAGCTCATGTTGCACAAAAGAAGGAATTCGGCAGAAAAGATGTAGATGATGTATATTTGGTGTAGCATGTGAGGACTTTTAACAAAGTGGGATTGAGGCTTTGCTGCCAACCAACATAAAGTGTAAAAAGTGTGGACGGCTGCGCGCAGCTGGTTTGAACTGGAAAAGGCTTGATTTGTGACCACTTACTCAGGCTAGACAGCTTCTCACATTGGACAAGTCATCCCGTCCTTTCAGAGGATTTATTTCTGCTCGTCTCTGGGCCAACTGTTAACAAGAACGCTTTCCTTTTTTTCCATACAGTTCAAAAGTCCTCATCATGACGCCTGTGTTTGTGCTGGAGTAAGAACTATGTGTGAAGTCTGACACAATCGGATTAGACCACCGAGGCCTGAACTGTCTACACAAATTCTTCTGGTCCACGAGTAAGATTTATAGGTACCAGGGGTGCAAGGGGATGATCGGTCCGCTCAATGTCTTCATTGTGCTGGGAACACGTGTGCTGCTCGGGACAGTTTTAAAGGCATTAAAAAGGCCAAAGGAGGGATAAAGAAGTAGGGCTGCAAAGCAAAGAGGCAGAAACACAAATTGCAATGACATTAATCAGAGTAACATAAGATATAGCCAACGTAATTGACTACAAGGTATGAAGACAAAGTAATAATGAATTTGTGGGAGCTGTCACATTCTGATTATCCAGATGGAACATGTGTATATACAGATGTAGGTGTGCTATAAAGTCATCTCCAGACAAGTTTAAGGAGAGAATTCAACACTTTTCCAGCCAAGACCTGTCAATTAACTAATTCACACAAGTCACTGAAGTCACTGCCAAATACAAGGCCACCACACAACACATTTTTTATTTAGTCGACAGGTTTGTGCTCAGTATCTTTATAAAATGTTGTATTGGTATTTAAAAAGGTCACATGCCACAAACTGTCATCTCATCGTCATCATCCATTTTGCAGTTTAACAAAGAGCTGGTCATTTCTCACAA
Source organism: Neodontobutis hainanensis (assembly GCA_024349245.1). Lineage (NCBI taxonomy): Eukaryota > Metazoa > Chordata > Actinopteri > Gobiiformes > Odontobutidae > Neodontobutis > Neodontobutis hainanensis. Next base: position 228,529 of record JALDNG010000165.1, on the reverse strand, counting down.
TAGTACTAACTTCCTCTGTAACTCACTGTCACTTCTGCTGGGGGTTTCTGGTATTATGTACCATGTACTGGACATAGAGCATTGTGTATTTACATAATCGTAGTCATTACATTTTACACACTAAGGCTAACTTCATGTTTTCTGTGCAGAACAGATCAGTAAACACTCTTTCCCTTAACTTCCAAGATGTTTTGACAGTTCAAAAAGAACAAACAGAAGATAAGACAGACTCCATTACAATTGTGTTTTTCTTGGCTTTTGAAAAGGGCAACAGCTCTTTTGTAAAGCCATAAGAAATTCAAGGCAGTGAGCAGTGGCTTCTTATTGACATTCCTTTGGTCATTTTCAAAGTTGATTTTTCTCTCAAACACACCTACATTCAGCTGTCATAAATCAGCCCTAATAGCCAAAGACAGTTAAAATGTTCCCACTGGATGCCATAAACAATATTAAGTAATTACAACCAAGCTGCGGGGCATGTTGGGGCCTGTGCACACATTTTACTGTTATTATTAAGATGACACTGTGAGAACGAAGGGTGTGCACCGTATAAATGTTGTAGTGTAAAAAAAAAAAAAAAAAAGAGGAGCAACATGACATAAGGAAGCGAATTTGAACCTGGCTGGCCTAGGTCTCTTGTTTCTCAGGACTCTAGTGATTACCGCTGTCAAGTGGAGCGCTGTCAATAAGACTGCATAAGTGAGGCATCATATTCACATGTGAGCAGGCTGCCACCATGGACTTTCCATCATTAGACACTCAACAAAAGGAAGGATAAAGGGAAGCTGCTGCTGGTCACCATGCCTGCCCGTTAGCATTGTGACCCAGGTTTAAGCACATGTCACACCATTTGCTGCTGTGGTCACCTGTGGTTTAAGTTCACATGCTATACATGCCCTAGAGAGGGCTGTGTTGGAATACACACCAGCCATGACCATCCAACATTATGTGTTTCCTGCCAAATGTGATATGGGTTCATTTGAGGTAATGCCGATTTTTTTAAGAAGACTCATGAGTAACTGTGACTAATGAGTTGACCTTTCTCCCAATAAATGCAACCAATGCACTTTCACTCCTTATACGCAATAGTCCTTATATTTATTATATATTTAGCGTTGCCTTAACTTGTTTTCAGATTGTTAATGTGTAATTGTTATTTCTATGGTACTATTACTTTTTTCTGAAGCACCTTGGCTCAACCCTGTTGCTTTCTAATGTGCTATACAAATAAATTGGCTTGGCTTGGCTTAGAGGTAATAGATTGAGCAATTCCATGTAGAAAATCCAATTACTCCAGTTATTATTGCAACACTTCTGTTAGAATGGCGCCTTTTATTTTGATATTTAATTCCATTATTTCTGTTTTTGTTGCTTGGTTTATGTGGGGACAAGGTCTTTCTGCAAAAAGTACTTTTTGCAAAAGCAGAGAGATAGACGAAAATCACGTGCGCCTCATTAAATACATGAAATTAAAGCAAACGCACCAGGACACACGTCCTCTGATTTAAGCACAAGGCAGAGAATATTTTGTATCAAAATTTATAGTCAATGCAGAAATGGGACAATATTGAGTTATTAAAGGTGATAAAAAGAGTAATTTAAGTCTTAACTAAATTTGTAGTTTCTGTTATTGTTATTCAGTATTGGGAAAGTTTCCGTCAGATATTATAAACCCACAGGGCACCAAAACAATAGCATTCCCAACGCACAAGTGTCCTGTCAGCATGTTTTCTCCTGTCAGATTAACACATTACCACGTCACATGCTGATAATTGTTTGGATGCTTTTGTCCTCTCTATTTGGAGGTTACAGGTGTTTCCTTTCAGCTCAGGAATCCACAAGACACAGCACTTCCCACAACACTTTATACTCTATAAATTTAAGATGCAGTTCAGTGATGACGTTATGGCCTGATCTGCATGAGGCACAGCTTTTAGTCTGTGTAATGTGTGCACCTCTTGCCGTAGAAGTTTTAAACTAGTGCAGTACTTGGCTTTCACATAAATTCTCAGAAAAAAGAGTGATCCAACCTGCTGTTGTGCACAGCCTCAGGCATTTCCACAGAAAATTATTATATTCCCAAAAAAATACCCGCTCAAGACATTAGCTTTGAAAAACCAGCGGAGCAGCTTTGGGGATTACAACCGTTTCCAAAATAAAGCACTTAAAAATCTCAGGTTATAAGTTTATGTAAATAATGGCGTAATGTTTTCTTTCATAAAGGTTTTTTGTACTTGGTGTAGCCCTGTCTGTAAGAACAAAAATATGAATTGAATCAGAATAGAGTTATTCGACATAATACCTGTATAAGCTTGGGGCTAAAGTCTCGTCATAGTTTTCTTTAATTCTTCCTGTACCTTTGGCCCATTTTTCTAGTTTGAACTTGTAGAAATTGGTTTGTTTTGTGGGTCATGCCAGGTTGCAACCACATTTCCAAAATGGAATGTATCAACACACTTAAGAAAGATGACGATAAACCACACTGGGCTTTGATAGCAGGACATGGTAATGGTTGTTCATTGCTAGTGTGATATCTAATCTACACTACAGTGTTATGTATAGATGTTTGACATCATGCGTTACTAACTTCCACATTGGCTAAACAAAATAAGTTAGAGTTTACGGACTAACACTAACACTAAGTCTAGTTGTAAGTAAACGAGTGGTGTGATTAAAGCTTGTGCCTCACAGCAAGAAGGTTGGAGATTTGATCCTTGGCTATGTTTCATATGGGTACATATGTGTGAGAGAGTGAATTACTGATAGTGAATAAATTAAAAAAGGACTGGTTGTCAAACGGTCTGTCAGGAAAAGTCTGTAAAGGTCATTTACACAACATAATAATGCAAAAACAGAAGTAAGAAGAAGTTTTTAAAGCCAGCCTTTTCTGGAGCAGCACTGAAATACAAATTCTATAACTATATTATCAGAACATGAGTTTAGGAAGCACAAAACACATTGTTGTTCTATTGAATGTTTGTAGACAGCAGCCAATAGCTAGAACAAAACAAAAACACATTGTCATTTTTGCTGATTAAGAACACTGTAAAAAAATGGCGAAAACGCAACAAGACCTTTTTTGCTTCGGGCGAAATGCGTTGTCGAGGAAAGGGCCTGCGATTAACTTATTTCGGCCTGTGGGTAATACATGTAACTACACAATCTTTTCAAGGATATTATAAAAACTTTTCACTCTTTGTTTAAGTACTATTCAAGTAGCAGAACATTTAAACTATGTATATTTCCATTAAAACATGCCTACAATCCACTTTGGGGCCCCAACCCACCATTGGAGAAGGCCAGTCCTACATAAATTGGTTCTGGAAAAGCAATTATTTTAGTCTTAGTAATGGAAAAGATGAGTTTGTTTGACACACCTTTCCTTAGGCACCTCACAATTTCTAAACAGGGTGCTTGTATATTTAAATGAAATGTCACCTTCATTTAACCCACATGTCTTTAACCTCTCGCCCTCATGCACCTGTGATTTATGGTCTCACCGCTGCTGTCTGCAGATCTCAGAACAGTGCTGTACTTTGGGTCAGTGGGGCCCTAGTGTTTGGAACATGTGGAAGTTGAAATGCAGACCCAGGTGCTTTTTTTCTAAATTAAATGCCAGAGCAGGAATGTCTCTGTCAGCGCTGCACTTGTCCTCTGGGGAAACCCGTCAAGGAATGTGTCAGGCCTCACAGCTGAAGGTGTCAGGATCAGTCGACCTGCTGGGAAAAACATGCAAGTGCAAGTGTAGAGAAAGTATTTAGACCATATCTGTTTATAATTTAAAAAAGAAAATGATAATTTAAGTTTGAAAATGGAAAACATTGGTCAATACTGTTTTCAGTTGAGCTTCCTAGTAGAAGTCTAATTATTTTCTGTGTCTACAACTGCCCAAAGAGAACAAGGGCATCCATGTTTCTTAACTGAACACACTCTCGCATGAAGTTGTTTATGTACAAGTCATGTCTGTGAAGTTGAAAGCGACCTGTTCCCACTGGATATCTTTATAAACAACACCGTGTCCCTGAGGGCTTCTGTATATGGTCTAGAAAGAAGGGGTTTAAGTTATGGAATTGTAATCTGCCCTTTTGCCATGACGTGAAAATCTACACACCCCACCTTTAAACATAACTGAAAATGGATTTTTCATGGGACAAGCAGATATAACAATTTTACACTAAACACTAAACATAACTGTCAACATTACCCTCACAATGTCAAAGTGGTTAGCACTGTTGCGCCACAGCAAGTCGAGTTTGACTCATGGGCCGAGCAGTTCCGTGTGGCGTTTACATGCTCTCCCTGTGCTCAGGTGTGTTTTCTCTGTGTACTTTGTTTTTTCCCACCAACACACATCAAAAAACATGCTGTAGTCTCCAGGGTGCTCCTGAGTAGGTACCCACTGTCCAAATGGAAGTGTTGAACACAGAAAATTAATTTTCCCACAAGGAAATTAAGAATAACTTCAACTTAACTTTAACCTTAAGTGGCACATTTTGCAAATGACCTCAAAGTCAATTCTTGCACTAAGAGCTAGACACTCTCATTAGGAATATATTGTCAAAAATACAGCAAAGGCACGGTACAACAGAGAATCCTCACTTGGGCAAAAATGAGAAGCAAAGTGAAACAAAATCATAATATCTCAATTGAAGCTTGTTTTTGTCCTGTCATATCAGAAAAAAATAATGCTTAGTTTTGTACTTTGTTGAATAAACTCAAACAATGCTGCCACTGTTGGCCTCTTCTGGCTATTGCATTGTGTAATTGAATTATTAATTACATGTGTAAACTGATGAATTCCACTTCTTACTGAAATATTTTATTTATGTTGCTTCTGTGAAGACTTTCAGAGCCCAACCTTTACATGTAGTTTTAAATACTTTATTTAAAAAAGAAGGCTTTTGTTATGTGTCTACAGTATTCAAACTTAAAAAACGCTGTGGTAACATTTGTTGTTAAGTTGTGCTGTTTGAGTTTAGTTAAAAGAAATCCTTGGACGCATCTTGATGTCACTCAACTGTTGATTATGAAAGGCCTCATGTTGAAAGACTTCCATGACCTGAACGTTGCAGCCTTTGCTCTAAATACACACCAAAGTACCCTCCAAGGTCACGACCCCCAACTGCTGTGGGACCAGTTGCTGTGGGATTGCTTTACCCACCACAGGTCAAGGGTTATAGCATGTGCCCGCCATTTGTTTCAGATGTCAGCAAATTATTTACTGCGGCCCATTTTATGTCAAACCAAATGTCCCTTGTGAAATGTACAACGTGTGAACACAAAAAAAATCTCACGAAGTATGTGAGAGGCATGGGCTTTGCTTCCGTGGCAGCTGTTTGGAAAGTTTGACTCAGTAAAAATGTCCCGGTTCCAGTCTAAGCAAACCGTCTTACAGGTGGTCCATTCCCAGAGACTTTGGAGCTCCTAAACCTGATGTAAAACTCAGTGGGTAATGTCCTGCCACTTGTATTTACAGGCCAGAACCTAAAGTAAAGCATCATTGGCAGGAGTCGCTCTACTGTCTTTCTACCCTCTTGCGTGAGGGGGATCTTGTCTTTTGTATTTTAGTCTAAACAAACGTCTACATCCCACATGAGTTTTCCAGTAAAGTGAAAAACAGGTTGTGTCTTGCAGCTGAGGAGATGGCAGAGACGATGTGAGTGGACGATGAATATCACATCTGAAAAACACGCCTCATTGTATAAAAAGCAAAGTAGTTCACCAAACGTTTTGCTGAATGTGGTAACTCACAAAATGTCATATTAGGCAAACGTGCCATGCTTTAAGGTATGAAACACTTTTGGGAACTGTACAGATGTGTGCCACACTGCTAGTGCGAGTGCAACATACTACATGCATGTCTTTGAACCAGTGTCCAAGGAGAATATGCACTTATTTGCATTAAGGGGGACAGAATATTAACTGTAACTCCCTCCTCATATGTTAAAAAAGTATTTAACAATGATTATGATTAACTCCATTACATACATTATGTCAGTGTATATTATGTTTTTTCACGCATATAGAAAACATGGAATATATAAAAGGTCAAATAATATATGTCATGGATGCTTGCTAGAACTGGTCTACAATTGGTCCATCTCATCTTTCACCATTAAAACAAGAACTGACGCCTCTTTTGTCATCTCTACTTTGTGGTCGGAGTGCCTGTCATTATAACATCACTCCATTACCTCCCTGACCCCTGGCTATCAGTCATTGCCTTACTCCTCTTCAAGAATAATCACATTCCTTCCATCCCTTCCATCCTCAGTCCTCGGCCACAGCTCTGACAGTAACTCAGGGACCAGCCAACACTCTGCAGACAAGCTGCTGGATACCAAGGACCGCTGGAAACTTCACTCCGCAGACATTTGGCTCGGACGCTGGAGTCTGTGTCAAAGCAAAGAGAGAAATATGCTTATGATCAACTAGGTCAACTATGAAACAATTCCAGTGTGTGTGGTTTTCTTTAATGAGTGTCAGTTTATTTGAAAGTGACATGACAGATATTCCAACCCGAAACTGAATTCTACATGTTTATATGAACAAGTATCAGCACCTCTTCAAAGGGCATGGGGAGCTTTTCGTAGAAACTTTAGCCATCTTCATTTTTGCGTTAAGAGCTCCCTCTACAGGAAAAATAATGACCACTTCAACTCTCTTCATGTTTGCCTAATTCAAAAGTAAATATATGATAGCCACTCATAAAACTTCAAATATTATTAAGCTTGATAACCCACAGCATTGTACAATACACAATTCCAATATATGCATGTCCCTAATGATCATAAGGTGTACTTTTAATAGTTTCTTTCTCATAGTAAAATGCCATGTTTAATGTTCAAACAACAATAAATGCATTGGGAAACTTTGTGTGTAAAATAACACCTGCTCATATGTTTTTATTTCATGCAAAGGTTCATGAACCTTCAATAATGAGTGTAAAATCATAAACATATTCATTAGTGCAGGTGGTCTTGGTTTGAAGCACAGGTTGTAAAATGAAGCAGGAAGCAATGAATTTAAAAGATGCATGTTTACCTTCCAAAAGTTATCCAATTGTTTTTGTTTTGTTGAGATATTTTGGTACCTTTACTGTGAACTGCCAAAAAACAAGGTAAATCACTTTAGGCTATCGTAAAGTGTGGTTTAACAATGCAATTCCAAGTGAAGCTTGGTTATAAAATGATGCTAAGTAAATAAAGGTGAATTGGAGACCAGATGCTTTTACTTAAACCTTTTTTTTTTTAGAATGACCTGGATAATTTAACCTTTATTTACATTTACATTTATTCATTTTGCAGACGCTTTTATCCAAAGCGACTTACATTGTTCTACAGTAATTACCAGTGTTATAGCCACTGGAGGCAAGGTGGGTTAAGTGTCTTGCCCAAGGACACAACGACAGTATGAACTGTGGGGAAAGTCCCACTGAGATTACAAGTCTCTTTTGCAGGGGAGACCTGGCCTTATGTGTGTTTGGGGGGGACTGTTGTACATGTTTTTGGTGGTAGGGGAAACCGGAGTACCCGGAGGAAACCTTCACAGACACAGGGAGAACATGCAAACTCCACACAGAAAGGCTCTGTCCTGGATGGGATTAAACTAAAGACTTAATATTCTAGAAAAAAAAACCCAAAAAAGAAAAAGAAAACTTGTTTTAAGATATGTGTGTCAACATAATATGTCCATACATTTAAGCCCAGGCAATCTCAACAAAGTCTTGAGCAAGCCTCTCTCATGGAACCCCTTAAAAGGGCCTGAGTAAGGGTGCCATCCTACAGGCTCCAAAAGCAGAAATACAAGGAGAAATCCAACGGCAACTTTACAAGTGTAAAAATCATGTTTACAGCCTGGTACAAAAGTTTTTATTACATAACAACTCTGGAGGAAGTGAATTTTTGATTAATACGTCCGTTTATGCTAACTGAAACTATTGTTTGACTATTTAGTAACAGCAGAAAACCCCGGATGTAATGTAATTTTATTGCCCTGTACGGCCAATATTGGTGAATGGGGGAGCAATGAACTCACAACAGCCATGTTTATTTACAATCTATGGTCTTTAAGCTGTAATATAGCTTAATTAAAGTGAGTCTGTGAATGTATCCAGTACTAGGGTGACCTCATGTGGCAGGACCCAAAGACAGTTGGTGGTACTAAGTATTAGTTTGGAGACTCTGGTTGAAGTTGTGGAGACAGACGGAAGGTGACTCATTTTAAACATTAAACTTTAGAATGGCTTGGTATAACTTTTTTTTTTTATTTACCAAGAAATTAAAATTAAATTAATAAAACCATAAAATAGGCAATAAAGGGAGTTAAGTACAGAATAGTGGCTACCTTAAAAATAAAGTGGATAATTTGCATTTTGCAAGATTCTGACTTTTCTTTAGAATTATAACCTTTTTCTTACACATTTCTACAACAGTGCCATAGACACTGGAAAAAAGGAGGGTGAAGTTTCTTGTCCAAGGACACAACGAAGAGAGCAGTACTACCAACCTTCTGGTTACAATAAATAGTCTGCATCTCATAGACTTTATCCTACCATAAATAAAAATAATAACTTGCAAACAAAAATATTTAAAATTAATGACTTTATATAGGCTACCAATTACTACTACTGTATATATGTTACAGTTGTAGGCCTCGATGGGACACAATAGGCTACTCTACTTAGGGCCAGGTTTCCCGCCAAACAGTAAGCAAATATCATGAATTGACCAATAGGAGATTTGAAACTAGATCAGCTGACTCCTGACGTCATTAACTTAATTACCCACACCTGCGCTTTTGATTCCTTTCGCTTTGATAACAAGTGCATCCAGGTAAAATGCATTATCTTTAATAGCCATTTAATAACCTTTCAGATAATGTGTGTAAGTAAGATATGTAGGCTATATGACTTCTATCTCAATAAAAACGTTCGTGCTGATGTAAAGTGTAATGTTTTATGGTCCTAAACTTACCTGCTGCGACGTGTGAAGCGGTTTACTTTAGCGCCACAAGATGTCGCCGCGGTGTCAGTATGAACTTTGTGGTGAAGACACTTGTTTTAAGTTTTAACCTAATATTTCTTACATTATGCTTAAACAAAAAAAAACTCAAAACACACAGGTCGTCTTTGGAATTGTGAAACACGCATAAATATAGGATACAATAATAACTAATAGATTTGATAAAACTAATAAACGCAAGGCAGAATAGCTTGTTCAATTAGCCTAACAATTAGCCCATCTCTTGTAGCAATAGCAGTGTTGAAGTAACAGTGTTGGAGGTCAGTTGTAATAATGAAACGGTGATGAGTAATAAAAATATAATTTATATATACACTTTTTGCAGGCTAAATGCACATTATAGGCTTAAGGCTAATCTGTGGTCTTTTTACACAAAATGTGAGTTTTGGGTCCAGAGCTGTAGCTTAGAGGTGACCCTGGTCAGGAACCAGGAATGTTTTGCAAAAAAACAACAAAACTCTGAGTGCATATCAATTTAGCTATAGCCTATGTACACAGTTTATGTAGCCTTAACGATGAGATATCGTCATGTTTTCAATGTCTTCTACATTTGGCTTCAATAAAATTTGCATTTTCCAGATTATTTTAGTTGCTTGCCCTAGGATGCCTTAAGCTAAGCAAACACAATAAGCTATATGAAACTGTCTCTTAACCACATCCCTGGTCGAGTAGGTTAAAGATGTATTTTGGTGTCAAATACTTTATAACTTTATTTTTTTATTAACTCATATTTGCCTTTAAACATAAATCCCATTAGTAATTCTATAATAATTCCATGGTATGCTGTGAAGACGGGCTGGCTGTCACACAGATTTTCACAGTCGTCAAATCTTGCCTCGAACAGCATTTTGTAATGTTGCACATTAAAAACACAGCTGTGTGTTTCATTGTTTAGACATAACTGCGCTTTTATGGGGGTTATTAATAATCTTATTTAGTAGCCTACTGTTTCATTAGGTTGAGTAATTTTACCAATTATATTTGCTGTATGTTTACAGGCCGAGAGAATCCTACTGAACATCAGAGGCGTTTCTACAGGCTCCGGAAGCCACGGGCAAGAGGTACCCAGGGGGCCCTCACTCATTAAAAATGAGGCACATAAGGCATTTTAACCCATTTTATGAGATTTTTCCCGACAATTAAGAACCATTTTTTTAATGTGAATAATAGAAACAGATATCAAAAAAGAATCCTAAATGTAATGACATTGTATTGCTCTCTAGCATTGTGACAATGCGCAGGGGCTCAGTGGTAGAGCGGTCGTCCTTCAACTAGAAGGTAGGTGGTTCGATTCCCACTTTCCCCACAGTACATACTGTTGTTGTGTTTTGGGCAAGACACTTAACCCACCTTGCCTCCAGTGGTGTTCCAGCTGTGACACTGGTGAATGGAACCTTAATTGTAAGTCGCTTTGGATAAAAGCGTCTGCTAAATGAATAAATGTAAATATAATAAATTAAGTTATAAAAATAATAATGAATGCATAAAATGATACATTAATACATTATTGTGCAGGCAATAACTAATTGTCTGTTATGCCCACCCTATATATATATATATATATATACATATATATATATATATATATATACATATATATGTATATATATCCACACACACACACAAAGAACTGGCTGCATTCATAAGTTTGTTCTAGTGTCATTTGTGAGCCTATAAATGTTGTGTTAATGACTAGCTCGGCTCATGAAATTCACACTGCATCCTCCCTTTAAACTGTGTGTGTGTCTAGCTCGGCACAGCTCCACGTTTTTCTGCCTGTGTTTCATACAGTTATGATACCTTAAATTACACGTATTATTATTGTCCGGTGCGCTGCCAAGACTTTAACAGGCTCAAGATGAGAAGGGGGGGCATTAAGTGAAAACAAACCCAGTGCTTTGAAGCCGCCTCAGCCTCCCCCGACCAAAAACACCGGCTGGCTTATTTTTTTTTATAACAACAGATCATGCGAAGGAGGCTCTGATAAGAAAACATTTCAACTGAAGTAGCCCCAGACCCATGCAGCCTTGGATTTGACCTGCGCCGAAGTAGGTTCATTTCTCTCCACAGTGATCTGCCGAGATCCCTCCAGGGCTGTTTGGTTCCCTCCAATTGCTGCTGTTATTACTCCACGTCCTTGGTGGCAGCCCACGCTCACACTCATCCCTCTGCCACGCAAAAACAAACAGGATCTCCAAACGGCTGCTTTTGTTCCACTCCACTTTTGAGTTGAATATGAAATGGCTGCTGGTTTGAACAGTTTCATATTGCAAAGTTATGAAATAAAAGTGAGGTGAAAGTGTGAGATTGTAAATGTAGCACAGGGAAACAGTCAGGGTCTGATTTGACAAATCTCAAGTTCATCTCTGTTAGGCAGGGTTAGTCGTGACTTAAAATTAGACAGCACTTAAACATTGTAATCGTTTAGACAAAGTCCTGGTTAATCCAGTGTTAGTACAGTTTGTTATGGTTTATTGCATGGTTGTTTCGTTTAGTCTTAATATAGGCCTATTCTTATTTTAGTTCTGTTTATTCCTGATCTAGACTATGTTCAGTGTAGTTTACTCTGAGTTTAGTCCAAGTTTAGACCTGGTTTAGTTTTGGTTTAGTCATGGTTTGATGCTAGTTGTTTTTTGTTTAAGACTTCTGTCAATTTGTCCTAGGTATAGGTTAAGTCCTTGTCTTATTTTAGTCCAAGTTGGTTTGTTTTGGTTAAGTTCTGGGTTTAGCTCTGATTTTGTCTTCATGGTTTAGCACCAGTTATGATTTTGTGCCAAGCTTAGTCCTTGGGTTGGTCCTGTTCAGTCTATTTATGGTTTAATGGTAAAAAAAAAATCCAAATGGTTATTTCTTTCTTTCAATAAATCACAATTTCCTGAGTTGAAATGTGTCTGTTAATTTAATCTGAGTAAGGACTACACCAATGTCTCTGAGTCAATAACAACCGTCTTACACTTTATACACACATGTCTTGTGTGTCATAATAAACCCATCCTACTGCTCTTCATTCAGGGCGCGTCTCTCCTGGAGCCCGTACCTTGTGACGCTCGCACTCTTATTGGAACCACACAGTGTGCGGCCTGCTTCCAATCTGCAGGACATGCGTGATGAATTTGGGAAATGATGTACAGCTCTCTGGTCCTCTCCAGGCCACCCAGCCCGGACCCGGACAGCCGTGCCGCGGGCCATCGCCGCGATTAGAGGCAGGAAATGTGGGAATCCCCAACAAAGGGCTCCATCATTAAATACAAACAAGCAGTGTCTTCCGACAATAGCCCGCTCACCCAGCGCCCCGCTCCACACCGCGCTCTGCTTTCAAGTCTGAGACGTGAAAATCCAACTTTGATCCGGTATCAGCGCCCTGCTCTCAGCTGGCCCGCATTATACCAGATCTACTCCGAGTCTGGCCTAGACGGGGCTCCGCTAACTGCACATCATTTTTTTACTTTACACACATAGTATTGCTTCATAGTAAACGTTAAATATGAAGGGAGGACACTTTTTGACTAATGTCTTTTAGTTATATTTTTAACTTAAAGTATATGAGCTGAGTTGTGTCCAACTTAAGTGACTCATATTGCAGTGAGCTTAGTCCATCTTATCCAGTCTCGGGCACAAATAGTTTAGGGTGTCCCCGCCCTTCTCAAGGTGATGTCCTCTGTCCCTACATCAGGACATGGCATTGACGAGCCTCGTGCTGACTCCAAATTCCCTCTGCGCTCTTTTGCTATAATGCGTGTTTTACGAATGTCATATAAACCTCCCATCACCGCTAATTCATAATCCAAGATGTGTATGATATACATATAATTCTTTACATGCCTCAGAAACTTTTGGCGGTGTAGTTATATGTTTGAGAATATAACACTTGTATAGGCTGCAGTTAAAGGCCGCGAGCGTATATTATTAAAAGCTGACTGGAAAAACAGTCTATAAATAGTCTGATTAGAGTCTGGTGCCAGGACCTGGCTCTGGGCTCGTGCTGGTCCAGGCCTCCAATCTCTTTTGCTGAGTTTTGATTGGTCAGGGTGCTCTTCCTCGTGCCTGTGTGTGACATCACATCCCTCCAGCCGCAGCCACGCAGCGCACTCTCAGGATGCAGGACTCCACCGAGGACGCACACGCTCTTCCTCTGCTTGCACCTAGCCCGTAAGACCGGGACCAGGACCACGACCTGAGCCCAGACTCAGACCTAAAACTAAAGGATATCTCACAGATGCACGCGCGCTAAGATCTTCAAGAGCTTGACTCCTTTGTGACGGACATGCGTCGTGCGTAAAAGTGTTCTGTGGCTGTAGTTCTTGTCCCACCTGCCGCAGGTGTCTGTGCTGGTCCCGGGCTCGACTATGAGCCTGGTCTGGAGCCATGGAGGACGTACTAATCGATGTTGTGGGAGAAGGAGTGAAAGATTCCGCGGAGGACAGGCTCGTGCCTCTGGACGAGTCCAGCCCAGAGGCTGCCAGTGAGGACCGGGACCTATACAGTCCAGCTCCCGCCTGCCCGCCTCCCAAAACCAAAGGACCCACGTCTGTGAAACCGCCGTACTCGTACATCGCTCTGATCACCATGGCGATCCTACAGAGTCCCAAGAAGAGACTGACCCTGAGCGAGATCTGCGACTTCATCAGTCACCGCTTCGCCTATTATCGCGAGAAGTTTCCGGCGTGGCAAAACTCCATCAGGCACAACTTGTCGCTTAATGACTGCTTCGTGAAGATGCCCCGGGAGCCCGGGAACCCGGGGAAAGGCAACTACTGGACTTTGGACCCCAACTCCGCGGACATGTTTGAGAACGGCAGCTTTCTGCGCAGGCGCAAGCGCTTCAAGCGGCAGCATTTCCGCTTCGAGACGCTCAAGGAGCAGCCGCTGGAATCCAGCGGGCTGCCCGGCTTCACACATGGTGCCTACGGGCTGGGAGCAGGGACACTACCGCTGCCAGGACTGGAGCTGTACCCCTACCTCCAGCACGCGCCATCCCCGTGTCCCGCCGCCATCCCGCCCGTCAGCAGCCTACTGCCAGCGCTGTCAAACTTTTTCTCCCGCAGCGCGCTCTCTGCCAAAGCTCTGCTGCACGCGCAGCCCATCGCGCGGTGCTCGTCCTACTCGTCTCCGCTGGGAACCGGTTACGGGCCCCCGCTCTTCCACCCCGCGGTCCCGCCGTTCCTCTCGGTGCAGGATTATCACAAGATCCACGAGGAGCGCGTCGCGGCCGCTCTGCCCAAACAGTGACCGCAGCGCGCTCACGGACTCTTCTCAGGTAACGGACTAAATCAGGACTATGTCCCGCTCTGAACGGACTGACTCCTAAAAACGCTGTACATAAATGTTTTTATTTTAATTTTTTATTCAGCTCTGTTTTATTACCATGAAATAACTTTGTTTGTGAAAGTATTTAAATGACGTTTCCTTCGTTTTTTGTGGAAAAAAATAAAGGTGGATATTTAAACCTTCGTTTACTTGCGAAATTGATTTGTTTGGAGCGCGAACCACAAATGGCTCACTTAGTGTTTCATGCAACTGTCAAATGTGAAAGCGTCAGTTTTTGTGAATTATAAATAAGTTTTTCATAAAGCATGTCAGGCCTTTATAATCAAAGAGAATCAGGGCATTAATCTGAACTCTGTGATTCCTTTCTCAAATATTAGACAAACTGCTGTGACGTTTTATTAATAACATGATATAAATTTATGATATAAACAGGATCTTGGTACGTATTGTCTTTGAAAAATAATAATCACATAGGCCTCAGTGTAGTCGTTGTCGGCCTGTCCTGTTCTTGAATTTCACATGAGACGTTCAGGTGCAAGTTGGTTACGCTGGATTTCACTGTGAAATCTCGATGCTGCGCTCTACGTGTGGCCTCTGCTGCTGCAGGCCTTTAAGTCCAGGGCCAGACGCTCATCTTGTGCCAAACATTGGGTGATCAGATGTGAACCACACGTTTGTTAATAGAATGCAGGATTTAGTTGTATCTGTTTAAATAGTTCCACAATAAAGGATTATCAGTGTTCAAATTATTGCCGAAGAAAGCTATAATATGATTTGTAATTGTCGCTCTGAGGGTAGATTTGCCCCACAGACGTTGTACTATTTGAAGTAAAAGTTAGGCTAAGTAACCTACATTTTGACAATCTGTCAATTTAGTGTCATTGCCCATTTGACTACTCTGCACGTCTAAATTAAAATCAATTATAAGAAATTAAATAAAATCCGACTGTATTATAGTGCGTTCAAAACCTCAGTTTGGCCAAACCAACATGAGTTTGTATAAATTCAAGGCATTTATGTTGAACATGCTAGCCTTTTCCCTAAAACCTTGCTACATTTTATAATTATTTATTATACACATAAGTATAATTCCTATGCCACCAAAGACACAAACTTAAAATAGTAAGTAATTGTAACTAAAGTTAACTAATTACAAATGTGATATTCAGATCAGACTTGGACTGTGAAATTAAAATAATGTAATGTTAATACTAGTTTTATGATGTTGGGATTAAATGAAAATCAAATAAGCCATCCTTTTTTGCCCACTTCCTGAGATATGAAGACATTTGTAAAATGATTTAATGTTTGTACTTCTTATTCACTAAAAACTGAAATGGCATCAAATGACAGCCTCTAACGTAAACAAAAATATATTTAATGGTATCCTTAAAATTAGTAAAAATGGGATTATGAAATCATGCTGTGTCTCATAACTCATAATCTACTTTCCATATCCTAAATTGAAGGACGTGATTTATTTTTGTTCTCTTTTCAACTTAAATCTACGCTTTACAGCAAAATGACAGTAGTCAAATAATTGCAGGTTGCCGAGCATGGAAGTATTTATTTAATTCTGCTCTAAGTCTGGTTTAGATGGATTACTGAGCTGAGGCTGTTGGACGGGCTCACGGTTCATACCACACACTTGGGTCGACTTTAAGAGACTTATCCAAATGAAGAGATTGTTACCTGATGGTGCTTCGATCACATTCTTCCACAAACCGGGCCTTGTTCTAATTCAATTTGGTTTTGAGGTTGGTGGAACACAACCAAAAGTCTAATATTGGCAATTGGTAATCTCAAACATTGTGGCGAGAAGTGTGGTCAGGCTTATTCAAGAAGATTCATATCATACGCAGAGCTGTTATGCAGTTTTAAAACCATGTCTGTAGTCATGTATTTGTATTACATTGCTTAAAGTGATCGCAACAAGTTTGTAATAATTGAAAGAAAATTTGTCAATTATGAAATAGTTATCAAATACAAAGAAACATTTACATGCACATAATTCAGCTTCAAAACTCAGCATTTTTAAATTGTCTATAAGGTGACTAAATTATGGAGTCAACAGCATGTCTAAATCTAAATCTGACCATTAAAAAATAATCTGCTGCTAAAAACTACAAGCCACAATAACTGTGCATGGATTTCTTTTCCCTAAATTCCTTTTTTTTTAACCTGACTAATACAGATTACTGTTGTTTTATGTTGTTGGTCTAAAGGCATCAATAATAGTTCATTTAGATTAGGCATATTGTGTTTCAAGGTTAGAATCCAAAATATTGTCACTATATAATATAGTAATTTCAGTTGGGCTCAAACCTTTTGCATTTGGTGCCAAAACTTTATTTTTCACAAAACATCACACATTAAATTAGAAAAAGACAGTATGGATATAATCAAACCTACATTTACATATGTACAAATTGTGTACAAAGTTTGTCATGGTGCTCCTCAGGATTCAGCACCTCAGCCTCATGGACCACCACGGCTCATGACACACCCGGATAATCAAGAGAACCTTTTGTTTTTGCAAAATTCAAACCAACATTCTACTTTACCTCTTTTCTCACATTGTTCATATTGTTTTATGAGCGGGTGCTTCTCATTGGTAGGTTACACTCGTAGTGCTGGATGATGGTTGTCTTGCACACGAAAAAGGATTGTTCCTGAAGGGAACAATCCTTTTTCGTATAGGTATAGGTAAGTGTAACTTACCTATACTATACTATAACTGCATTTTTTTGGGTGAGCTCACGGCTTAGTGTCTAAAAAGGCAATATTCTTTCTATCAAATATAAATTGTGAGGATCTTGAGAAATATAACATTTTGAGTACAAAGTTCCATATTGTTACTTAAAACAATTGTCACTACTGTTTGTTTAAAGCTCATCCCTGCTCTTCCAGCATGTTGATTTTTGAAGTGCACCACAGTTTGAACCAGTCGGGACCAGGGATTTTGAAGAACTAAATAACAGAAAACTTTTATCTGAGCAAATAGTTTTACTGAACTTTCTAGCGTGTTAAAATAACCCTCACTTGGGCCCATATTCCCTATTGCTTACTTGTTGTTTTTGTTGTTTTTGTTATAAATCACAGTACCCACACAGCCTAATATATATCCAGATGAGCTCTGAGCAAGACCTTTATGTGTTTAATAAGCTCAGAAGACATTTGATGATCTAAGTTTCCCATGGTGCTGGGAAGGCCAGGATTAGGACATAGATAAACACTGAAGCAGACTAACACTGTTGCAGCGACTGATTGGCAGCCAGAGAGGGGAGTTGGGGTCAGTTTTTGGGGAGGGGGAGTTAGTGCACCTGATAAAATAAGCAAGGCAGACACTCCAGGCCTTTGTGTGGAGATTGGATGAGAGTACATCAGTTTCCAGCTCAAAGGAGGAACAAGATGCCAATAGACCTACTTTGTGCGTCATTAAATGTGACATGCTTTATTAATCTTCAGTTGCAAGTATAAAGTAGAACTTGTCTTACAAGTTCTAAGCTCTTTTTTCTGATTTTCCACTTTTCCATTTGAAGTTCAAAGTGCAGTAAAGTCTGCAAAGGTTATTGTGTTCGGGTGAATATGTCACCAGAGAGGGCTTCACTGAAGGTCATATAAAGAATTCATTGGCTGTAGGTGAGCTGAATCTAGGTTTTATGTTGAGCTGTAAGTGTAGCATGTTACACCACATTCTGCAATGTCCATGTGAATATCAGCTATGAGTTGTCGTAACTCATGTGGCTCTGATGTGGAGCTCTTGTCTGTGGGAAAAGTGTGTGGACTGAGTCAGAAGTCCATTCATGCCGAACAGTGCCGCAGTTCTTTCATTCTCCACTGCCTACGCCAAACCAAACAGGCAAGATAAACTCATCGCTAAAGCACCCGCCTGGCTCTGCCTCACCAGCCACAGATCTAAACTTCTGAGGCAGAAAAAAACAATGTATTTGTTCTTTTTATTTTTAGGACAGTTAAAAAGTTTACCCAACTCACATGGTCAATTTGGAGGATCTTCCACTAAAAGCATTTGCAATGGGCAGTGTACTTTAAGAGGAAATCCTGGGTGATGATTGAGATGATGTATCTGCAGTTTTATTCAATCACAGCAAAACCATGTTGTATAGATTTGTAAATAATCGCTTTGTTGTCAAACCAAGAACACAGCAATAACTGACAGTACTGCAACACCATTGGTCCAAACATGCAGTGGGTCAGGAGAAATAGCATTCCCTGGAGGAGTACATGGATCTTAGTGACTTTGTGAACTCATACTCACATAAATATCACAAGAATCCATCTCCTTAAATAGGCTGTGTGTGTAGACTGTAGGTCCATGTTGGAGCAGGTAAAAACTAGCAGTACAAAGGATTTATATTAATCTTTTATAGTTTAGTAGATTATGTTTGTTATCAGTGGTCTCTTGATTGTTTTTTCTGTTTTTAAAACCATATTAAAAGTGACAGTTACAGTTGGGCCTACGGTGATTTTGTACATTTCCGTACTGTACAGTACCATATGAAATGTAAGATACAGAAGTTTGAATTCTACATTGTTATTGCAAAATGTGCAAATGATTCTGTTTTGTGTAGCCACGTGTCACATTTTCTAATACAAATAACGTCGAATCAGTTGAAGGTGGGAAACATTTTTTTTAATAACTCATTTAGCCACATGTGAATGGCTAAAGAACAAAATTTGGCTGTGGTGCTATGGGTTACTGACCCCTGTACTGGGGAAAAGTGGTGTATTCTGTGAGGACCCCTGCAAGAGAAAAAACAAAGTCTGTGTTGTTTCAAGTGCTCTGAAATGCATAATTTAAAGCACTTCTTTTCTGAAACATTTTCCACTCGGTTTTCTTTTAATGTGTGTTGAAAGCCAGCATTACAAATCATCAGATTGCCAGCCACCATATTTTTTCAGTTTTTTACATGGCTGGTTGTCCAGCTGACAGTTTGGATATAAATGTTAAGGTCTTGCGGTTTTAGGTTATCATGTGTAAAGCTGACACCTTTCTGCTCAGGCGGGTCAGTGCCGGGGTTTTCTCTGCACTCACTTCAATATCTGATTTTCACAGGCCTCCTTGGCGTTTGCTTTTCCTGGCAGGGACAAGCCCTGCTGCCCTGCTTTGGAGAGTTATTTAATTATAAATCTTCCACCCTCCTTTTCGACTCCCCCCTCTGGCTCCCCTCTTTCAGTGGTCTTTGGTTTACCTGCCAAACCTAGTAAAACACACCACTGCAGGTCTCATTCCCGAGCATTTACTATGCACTGGCTCGGTGAGGAAGAGCACAATATGAATGTTTTATTTTGTAATATTATAATTTTTTTTTTAGTAAAGGACCCCTTCTAGCCACAGTGCCAACATATGACAGTGACATATAGCAGGAAAGCCACCCAGAAGCAGAATGATCTCACACCTCAGCCACGCGCGCACTAGCAGTGGAAGAAAGAGCAATCTGCAGCTGGGGGTAGAGGCGACAAAAAAATCAAGAGACAATGGAGAGCAAAAGCAAAGAAAGTAACTGCAAACACTAGTTTTAGAAAGCAAAGCAGCATCTGAGCCTATGTCACTGAAGCAGAAAGAAACACACTTTTCTTTCACACCATTATTACCTTAGGAGAAATACATCCACTGCTTTAGGACTTTTGTTTTGCTTGTAAAGTAGCCAGTTAGTGCATCTCATCCTTTTTAATACCTTCCTGGTGTCCTGCTGTTCCCCAGCTGGCGACCTCATGCCCCTGCTTTGCCCCATTCGCTGACTCTGGCATTTCTCTGTTTGGAGAATGAAATAACCAGCCTGCAATCCAGATTTTATGTACCGACAACTTAGAGTTGCCCAGCCTCCAAGAATTCTTGCTAATACGTTTTTTTGTTTGATTTACACAATCTCTAGGAGGTAAGGTTGGCATATAACAACCAAGGACTTTCTTACTGGTCTTTGCTTCTGTGTTATAGAACACAGTTATGTGGAGGAATCAAGGAGACAGTGGAGTAATGCTAAAGGATTAGCAAAACATCAGCAAAGTTGTTATTTCTGCAGGACCCCATTGACAATATAGATCAGAAATTTGCATCAATCTATATGTTCAATTATGTACCAAGTCAAACGTTTTATCCATTCTTTGGTCATGCATACGCTTAAGAGTATTATGTATCAAGTAGACTACTATGTATGAAAATATAAGCAATAAACCACAAAATCCTTGCCTTTGACTGACTGTACTATTGTATCAATGTACTGGAAGATACACAAAGCACCCAGATCAGTATCTTTATTAGCAATGGAGAAGTTGGACAGTGCATCTCTGGTTGGAAAGTTAGATTTAAATTTGAAGACTGCATTGGGAGGGTTCTTTCTGGTATTGCTGTGCTGAAGCCAGAGAGAGAACTTTGCTCACCGTTTACAGGCCTAGTGAGATCAAAGGCAGTGGGAGTGTGATGTCACCCACGGCAGCCCCTAACCCACTTATTGCACTAAATGAGAGCCATTAGCCATGCAAACACAGGCTTATAACTCTCTGTCATTTCATCAAAAGCCGAGCAGGAAGCACAATTAACATCTGGGCCAAGATGTGTCAGAGAGGGGTCAAGCTCTAGTTTTTGTTGTACAGTCTGAGGCCTGCTGGTATACTGCCTAATGAGAGTCACTAACCCTAACCTGACGAAGACTGAGTGGTCTGCCTTCCACACCAGGCATCACCACAGGATCTGAGCACATTTGAACACAAGCCAGCTAATAGCAACTTCTTTCTCCCTTTTCCCCTCAATAATAACGTCTGCAGTGGCATATTACAACTTGGAAATGGATTTTAAGAGGGAGTAGAAAGTGGTGCCAGAATGGGAAAAACATGGATTGGCTCAATGGAGGCAGATTATGTGGGCATGCCAAACCTCACGCTTTGTAAGAAACAAGAAAAAGACCCTTTTTACATTAATGCTCAGAGCTGAGGACCAACCGCATAGTAGGGAAATCAAAAATCCCACCCAATTGCAACAATGACAATTCCAGGCGGCGGGTTGTCACCTCATACAAACCATTCTCCTTTGTGCCTTGGGTGTCACCAGAGTAAAGAACACTGGGTGCTACAAGGCTGTGAGAGACAGGGGACTGCTTTTTATCGATGCTGCAGGTCTGTGTAAAGCCAATCCCCAGCCTTGCAAACATCCTCTAACAGTGGCACAAATCCACTAATTCAGGCCTTTGTGTTCGGTAATGGCTGTTGTGCCGTTCTACGTAGATGTGATGTGATAGGATTGATTGCCGGGACTGCTTTCTAGCACCGCCCTGCCACCCAAACTGTAGGCCCAACGAGCTGTTCATCCCATGTTTCCTCTGTTGGTGGTCTCTGGTGTAAGCTATATTTTCCCCTCACTTCTCCCTCTCCCTCTCTCTTTTATAGCTAACACAAAATTGTTCCTAATTCGCTGCTGCTAGAGGGGGGTAATTTGCGGCTTTTGGCTGAGTGTCGCAAGCCCCAAATTTGAAAAAGCTGCTGGGTTTTGAAGGCGTTCTGTGAAAGGCGATAGAAGCAGTAAGAAGTCAGAGAGGGTCCAAAGTCAATCAGATGAATGGAGCTTGAGTAAAAAAATGCATTAACATAATAAGCCTCAAAAGGCAGAAGACAGCAATGCAATAAAAGTTGTTGGGTAATATAGGCCTTGGCCACAGATCATTACGGCTCTTCTAATGGAATGAGGGAATGGTTCTGAGATTCCAGCCTAATTCCATCTGTGTTAACACTTTAATCCAAATATCTTGGCTGATATAATTTGTCTTAAGTTTGTAGTTGTCCCTCTGCAGCTCACTCTATGCAATGATCTTAATATTACAACCAAGGTTCCCACAGGTCTTGGAAAACCTGGAATTTAGCCGACTACTTCGTAAGCAATAGCAAAGTCATTAAAAGTAGAAGGGAAAGAGTTATTAGTTTCACCTTACAAATTGTAATTACAAAGGGTTAAGTTGTACGTATCTACATACATCTCAGTCAAAGTGGGGGCTCGTCTGCAATAAAACACATTAATTCTTGTTTACAGTTTTAACTTGTTGCTAATAATGTTATGGTGAAAACTTATCTGGGAAATGGAGCAGAAACTCTTGCAAAAAGCTACATTTTCAGAGTATTAAAGTTTCTCTTCTTCTGAGCTGATGCTATAAAGATGAGCAAACAGGAAGTCACTGAAAGTGCAGTAGAGCGTCTGGATCTATCTTTACACCCAACCCAGAGGTGCATGTTCCCAACGCAAACAGGGGCCCTGCGATCCCTTGTGGCCTTGTCAACTCTCTGGCCCTGAGAGGCGCTCATTCATTTTGATTAACGGCACCTTCTTCAGTCTTGTTCCATCCTTGGTGGTTCCTCGGGGAAACGCTCACATGGATGTTTTTTTCTTTTTTATCCCACATGGTTTTTCGCTTCCACAACAGCACGTCATTACCCGCGTGTTTAAACACTTAACGGTTACAAAGAGGAGGAGTGAAAAAACACTCGCAAGCAATGAACAGTTCTACATTTACTCTGTATCACTCAAGGGAGTTGTAAAGGCTGCCCTGGGAGCCAAATGAAGTCAATAAATAAATTTGGCTGTTGTCACATGTCTGGCATGGCTTGAGAGGAGTTCAGCCTGCGGGGCGGCCCACCATGTTGAAATGAAGGGTGATAAGTTTGGGCGGCCCTGCCGAATTAGACGCTACAAGTTGCTGAGTGCCAGAGACTAATGAGCCCAGGCTTGCTTCAAGATGAATTCACAAAACACTTTATGGAACTAAACCACAATTTGTAGAGAATCACAATGCCTGCTTAGCCCTGGGTGGGAGACACATCACAACAAAGAGGAGGTCTGTTATTTCATACAGATCATCTGATAAGGATGCTACTCCCCTAGAGGCTTGAGCTTACAGCAATCAATCAAACAGACTCAAGAGGAAAGGAAGGAACATGCCTTGTATGATCACGTCAAAAAACATCCACAGTTTACATACTCGTTAGCCTTATAGAAGTAGAAAATGTTCTGGTGATTGGTAAAAAGAAAGTACAATTCTATCAGAAGTCCTCACAACAAACAGGAATCCTTTCTGACTTTGAATATAAGACTGGGCTCGAACTGGTTGAATACACTTTGTCTCAGTACATTCTGGTCTCATGACTTGGTCTCTGTTATTATAGATACCTGTCCATCTTTAAGGTGAGTTTAGTTAGACTATGCTCATAGCTCGTTTATGACATCTATTTGGATTTCTTTGAGTTTTTGCACAAGAAAGATTTGTAATCCACAGTGCTCTGCTCAGACTGTTGCTGCATTAATGAAGTCTCGTTGAATTCAGCAAAGTGAGAAACTATTCCTAACACAACCCGCCTTCCAATGAGCACAATGCATTATACGCTCAGGTAGACTAGCGTTTTTCTTGAGATACCAAAAATACAACTATGAATCTCCTTATCCACGTCTGTTACTTAGATTAAGTGAAATTCAATTTACTGCAATCATTTCAGCTGCTATAGAGAAGTATTTCAAGATTATATAGCATATAGCAAATGTTTTAGGCAGTTGGCAGATGTAACCATTCCCTGAATGTTTCAAATCACTTTGTATAATGCTGCGGCATATGTCCTAAAGAAAAACCAAGGAATAGCCATTTGATTTAAGAGGGGACAAACTCCCTCAGAAATCAGTTAAACATCTGCAGCTCATACAGAACTCAGCAGCTGGTATTCTAACCAAGACAAAGTCATTTCATTCTCATATCACACCTGTTCTGAAGTTTCTGCACTGGCTCCAGTTCAGATCAGAATTGACTTAAAAATTCTTCTAATAGTGTACAAAGCTCTTAATGGCCACACTCTTCTCAACATTAGCGCTTTACTGACTCCAGACTTAGTCAACAAGAGCTCTCCGTTCCTCAGCAGCTGGTCTCCTTGTGTCGTACTTTGTGCTTTTGCTCATTATACTTAAAACAAATGGAACTCACTTCCAGACAGTATAAAAAATGCACCAACAATAACTTCTTTCAAAAGTAGACCCAACACACATCCCTTCTCACTTGTTTTTGTCTCAATATAATACATATGTTCATGCTATTAATTAAATATTTTACTATTTATTACCATGTAACTATTGTTTCTTTATTTCTTTTTTTCTTCCAAGTTTGTTATTTGTTACGACTTTTGTGTCTTTTCTGTAAAGTACTTTGAGTTACTTCGGTACAAAATGTGCTCTATAAATACATTTTCTATAATTTCTGGGGGATACATGATTGAGAGAAACAGATCATGTGCATAAGCTACTTTTCCAATGTTTCAATGCAATTATATCTTAAGATATAACCGATTAAGTAATAGCCACAGCAACAGTCTGGTAGATCCCTTGGTTATGGGTGGCCCACTCAGAAAATCATAGTCATTACGTTGTTGCGTTGCATCATTGTGTCTCTAATGCGCCTATTGCACTGTTGTCCCATTTGTCTTAGATGTTGTTTGGAAACAAACAACTATTTATTTCACAATTTTACAACACTAATAACCTCCCTCAAATCTATTAAAACATGTTTACAAGTTTGTCAACTGTACCAAGTGTATTAGTCTAATACTGTATTTGTGTAGAGTATAGTCCAAGTGCCAATACGAATGTGTTCTTGATAGAATGGGTAACAAATTAAGCATACTTTGTTACTTTTTACTTCTGCTTAAGAAACTATGAAACTGTAATGCACCAGGAAAAGCAGTAGCAGCTGCAATAGTGTTTTTCCAAGTTAAAGCCATTGATCAGTACGAGTCCGTAGAGGCAGAGGGGAGGAGGGCTTTGCCATGGATTGTGGCTTAGAGGAAGCCGCAGGTGTGGGGAAGAGAAAACACAATCACATCTCAAGTCAAACAAATGGGTCTCGGCTGATGGAGATGGATGGAGGGGTCAGCATTCCAGTCCAGGTTGGAGATTTGTGCGCTTAGCCCCAGGTCCCGTCTCTGCAAGTATACTGCTGGGCCAAACATCTGGAGAGACCCGGGGTGCAGAAGAAATGCTGGACAGGACAGGAGGGTAAAAAACGGGATGAAGTGAGGTCAAGGGAAAGGGTGAAAGATGTTAAAGGAACGTTTAAAGGACTGTTTATCTTAAAAGACTATGGACTCCCGCTGAGGAGGTACCTACATAAGTGAGATCCGACGCTGGGGGAAAGTTTACACACTCCCCGTCTCTGTCTTTTATTCAACATTATCTCTTCATCTTATGGTTTCCTGAAAAACAGACAGCAGTAAAGCAGTCATGTAAAATGCATGAAAAATATATTTGCATCCTAATATATATAAGGATTTCAGTAAACAGTGACATTCAAAATTCTTTTAATTAATGTAAATGTATTTAATTTAGTCATTATGTTAGGGTGACCATATGTTTATGTCTCAAATTCTTAGTATATGTCTTTTTGCAGGGGCAATAAGTTTGAACAATGAATGTATCATTTTGCCCTAGGGTTGTTGGTGCCTGTTCTTTTTGTTAGCATTGTTTTAGGAAAGATCATCAATGATAATGTCCTAGAATTGTCCTGAGTACTTCTTTCGAGAATGGAGTGTTAACTGTACATTTTCTGACATGTTCCAGGCAGCTGAAGGTCAGAATCTGCCATAAACAGGGGAACACTGTAGCCCACTCTGCTGCCATCTTTCAGCAAGCACTGGCTCAAACTGACTGCTCCAAATTTCAGCGTATTTTTTTTCTTCATCCTTCCCCAGGAGTCCCATAAAAATCTGTTCTGCTGGAGTTTTTTCTGCAAGTCAGGGGATGAGCTGCAGCTCATAAAGGGAGCAGTTCGAGGGCACTCTGAGGTCTAGGGCTCAGTTAAAGGCTGTGGCAGCAGCTCTGGTGGTGCTCAAAGATATAGAGTTGTACACCTTGGGAGTATTTGATCCTTGTGAGGAGTGCACGGCCTGGGGAGGACACGCTCTGTAAATCTGCCTCCTTCTGTTGTGTTCTCTGAAACGGCAGCCACAGCTTGTAAAAAGACAAAATAAAAAGCACACATGACAGGTGCCAAAGTCAGGAATGTGGAAGAAGTGAATGATGACATACTATTACTTCTGCAGCTCTTCCCTTTTCTTTTTTGCTTGCCTTCCACTTTTCTAAGCAGTCACTATATAAAATAGCCTTAACTCAAAACAATAAAAATGTAATTTACAGTAAAATTAAGCAACAACTAATGAACAACTAATATTATTCTTAAATTCTTAAATTTAAATTTGTTAAAATTTCACTCTTTAATTATTTTTTCAAAAAGTCTCACACATTTTAGACTCTTTTCAAGCTACGGCTAATGCAAATATTTACTTTGTGTGAATTTCTAATGATAACTTTAATGAATGGGCTAGTGTTTTTTGTATTTTGCAAGCTTAAACATTTTTTAACCTTTAATCTTAACACTTTTCTACAACCCTTTTATAATGTATCATGTTTAATCCAAAAACAGTACAAGAATATTCATGATTGATTACTGCTTTTTGGAACTGTATTAAAGATTCAAGGCGTATAATTAAACAATTAATGTAGCCTAATGTTACCCCCCCCCCTGTGGATGATTGACAGATGTGGTCGACAGACTCGCCTGCTGCTAGCTTTAAAAGACCCACTTTCAAAAGTACGTAATAAGTTCGGGTCTGTAGTTAACCAGACCACCTACAATGTGTTCCACTAAAATTGCATGAAACTGAGTTCGAGAACAATCCACTTTGTGAATTCTACACGTTGTCCTTGCAAAGCACTGGACTTTATACCTATAGCTTCTTCAAAGAGACATCTTTTGAGTTTTCCTGTTGCATGCTTAGACATTGAGACTTTTTTCTATTTAGTTGAATTGACAATGTCAGTTTATCAGTTTTAATGTTGTGTCAAAATAAATAAACATTTGATTTAATTTTTTGATGTAGAGCAAATGTATATGGTGTTTTTATTTAAAATCTTTGCTAACACATTATTATAAGAATACATTAAGTGAGTATCAGTAGCAGCATTATTTAAAAGCATTACTTTAGTCTCACATAAGCTAACGTATAAATAATTTTCCAATATTTCAGTATCTTTACATTATGTCATTGTTATTCGCATATTTATTTTTGCTTTACTACTGCTCAATACTGTGTATTTATTACAAAGTGTTACCAGAACATCTTTCATAAATGCATCCAGTCATATTTTGTCTGTGAGCCCACACTAGTTGTATACATATGTGTGTTTTTCCTGCTGATGGCACAGTGGAGGATTTATTTGAACAGATGTGAACTCTCAGTGCCAGCGGTGACCTCAGGTCCTACTTGGCTACACTGCGGCTGATCTTTCCGCCTTGGAAAAATAACACTCAGTTTAACAGACTGACCCGTGGAAGCAAAGCTCGCTACAACACTGCATCGTAAGTCCTGGAATACAACTACATTTCCTCTCAGTGTAACCTTATCAGCTCATACCTCACTGCTGTGTGGAGCTCGTTTTGTCAGGTTGTGTCCTTGTCTGCTGTGAAATATCTCAGTTACAGTAACCAGACATACAGTAAAACCAGAAGTTGTATTCCTTTCCAACTCTGATATACAGCTATGGATTTATACTCTCATTGACTGAAAATGGAGTGTTTTATACCAAATGCAGCACACATTAACAACAGCAAGCATGAGTTAGGGGAGTGCAGAGGTTGCCGACAAGAGCCATAAAGGAGGTGAATTTATGTGTCGGAGCGATACAGGCGGGAGGTCAGAGCCGGAGTGAAGCGTGGAGGGTCGTCAGGGATGAAGAGACAGCAATGTTTGGAGAAAGGACAGAAGAGAGCAGCGCTAATTTATACGACGCTAATTGGAAACAGCAGAGTTGTGCACCTGAAGCGCACTCTTGAGCTCTGTGGCCAGTGATGGACTGAGAAATGTGGGAGGGTGAAAGCAAAAGGGTCAGTGTCGATGGTAGTTTTGTTGTTTTGGGCCCAGTTTAATGTGTGTTTTTAACTCTGCCTCCAAGAAGTTTCTACAATATGTTTCATTATGTATTTCCACACTTAAGTCAGACATGTTAAATTTGAGCTTTTTTTGAGTGAGGTTGGTTAGAATAAAGCAGATTTGACCAATTTTATGCCCGCAAGTCAAAGTCTACATTTAGAGGAATTTTAGTTTTGGTTACATTTAGTACATTAGTACATTATTTACATTTTCCCAAGGGCGGCAGTAGCTCAGTAGGTAGAGCAGTCGTCTTTCAACCGGAAGGTAGGTGGTTAGATTCCCGCTCTCTCCACAGTTCATACTGTCGTTGTGTCCTTGGGCAAGACACTTAACCCACCTTGCCTCCAGTGGCTGTAACACTGGTAATACTGTAGAACAATGTAAGTCGCTTTGGATAAAAGCGTCAGCTAAATGAATAAATGTAAATGTAAGTTAATGTCCCTAGATAAATTCCACATTGGAATCACATTGCAGTTAAGGTCCTTAAGTAGGTCGTGACAAATGACAAGATAAGCAGTAAGAGAGAAGTATGTTCTGATTTATTGTGTTGTTATATGGACAAGCGATACAGGTAAACTGATTATTGTATAACATTTAAAGCTTCCACACTTGTCATTAGTTGTTAAACCCCGCTCATACAAAACAACAAGAATGTGTGATGGGATTTGTGACGTCATCCTGGATATGTACGTACTGTGTGTGACATGTCTCTACCACAAATAGAAAAATAGTATGTGGATCCAAGGCCCAAACACAGAGAGAAAAGTGTGTTTAAAAAATATATCTGGTCAGATGCATGTTTTTTATTACTTTAAGAGGATGCATATTCTGTTTAGAAAATAAGCACATCCTATTTTGGTTTAATTTTTGTATAACCTGAACTTGCCACTGGAGACCCAAGTTTGTGTCCCAAAAGGAAAGTCAACATATGCAAAATTGATATTGTTAAGAGAGCAATCTGATATGTAAATAAAAAAAGACTGTAGTTTCAAAATGCATTGCATATTTTGGTTTTGAAATAATTCCATTAGTTTATTAGAATGATGATTATTACTATTTTACATGAAGCCCATTGTCTTCCCCAAAACTAACCATGTGCACTTCTTGCCTTAACTTGAAGTAATTTTTAATTGTTAAAATTGTTTTATTTATTTGGGACATTGTAAGTGCACTATTTTTTATTTTTTTTACACTCTAACTTTACACATTACATTGTTTAATGTAATGTACAACTTGGAGATAATGTTGAGAGTAGATTGCGCTGGTGGGATGAATGGACGATGGTGTCATTGTCAACGGCCGTTTTGTTGTTTCAATTCCAATTCGGTGAATGTTTGTAACAGTGCAAGATTTCAGGATGATATGTGCGTGTCTGAGCAGAATTAGTCTTTCAGGTTCTCCGGGGGTTCATGTTGTTGTGACAGTCTCACACATTTACCCACAGCCAAAAGCGAGGACCACCCTGCTCCACGTTTCAATCTGACACGATCCAACATACGACATGGCTGGACCTGAGCTGTCTTAGCTTCCTAGTTAAATAAATATGACAGCCTTCTCTGATAATTACCTCCCTGTGACTGTGTTGAGTCATCGCATCCGTTAATTATCAGACAGACCATATGAATACACAGATCCAGTTTTCAAATCCTGCTGAGTTTGTGATGTCTGTAATATTTCAGTGAGTGATGGTGTATTCAGATGTTGGCTGTGACTGGGGTTTGGCATCGAAATGAAAATGAAGTAATCTTGGAATTTAGATTGGAAAAACATTGCTTGATGTACTTCATATCTGCTGGATCTGTTTGTAGTACGGGGGTCTTACTGACAGAGTTGGGTAGAGTAGTCAAAATTTGCACTTGAGCTATAGAATTGTTACTTTAAATAACATTACTTAATCAGAAGTTAAAGATGTGCACTAAATTGTTACCACTTGTTGTTATTGCTAGGCTGTGTACACCTGCAGTTTGCTTCTTTCAGTTTGAACCAAAACAGGACCAAATGGCACAATAGAGTGAGCTTTTCTACAGAGACACACTAGATGGCGCTGTCAGAGGACAGCGTGTGGTTAAGGACTCTGTCTGATTGGACTGACTTAAACTTTGTGAAGGAACCAAAACCATGTCTGTAGAACTGCAGCCACTTCCCTGAAAACTCCACAAGCCTACTTTAAAGCCCCTTGTGGCTTGATGTTTTGCCGCTGCTCATTGTATTTTCTTTCAACAGACATCACTTGCTATTAAGTAACATGATTTTAATGTCCATGTGCTGTTCAGAGTTGCTTTAGAAGTGAGGTGCTTCAGTCTACACGGCATGGTGGCAGAGTGGTTAGCACTCTTTCCTTAAAGCAAGAAGGTCCTGGGTTCAAATCCCTAGGTAGGGTCTTTCTTTGTGGTGTTTGCATTTTCTTCCTGTGTCTGCATAGGTTTCCCTACCACCAAAAATATGTACAATAGTCCCCTGTCCTGAAATATGGGGCCAGGTCGTCATTGTAAATTCAGTAATTCAGTATGTTTAGTTACTACTACAATCTTGTTGCTGTATGGCAACAGTGCTAACCACATTAACCCCATGAGCTAAAAGTTTATTCATTATATATAAATTAATTATATTAAGTTACAACTACTTCAGCCATAGCATGTAAGTTATTTTTAAATATAAAAAGCATGTTTTTAGGAAAAATACCTAAAAAAGCTATATTTTTTTATATATCAAAAAGTTATTCAAGTAAACATATCCAGTTACTGCACCTCTGCTTATTGTTAGGGCCATTCCATTTTGGTTCTATTTTCAAAACAGTGTTCTGTGTGCTATTGAACGGGTTGTTCAGCATCACAATACAGACTTTATTGTATTAGCAGGATAAATGGATACATACCCAACCCCACATTCTAAAAAATCAGGAGTGGGACATATGGTGAGCATACTGGTGGAGTTTTGATCACATGAAAATACAACAGGATTTAGATGTGGTAGGATCTGTTTTGTTTCCCTTTTAAGGCGTGTCAGTTGTCTTCCTTGCATGAGATTATCTGAGAAAAACTCTTTTTCTACTTCATCACCCCCCTTGATTGACGAGTCAATAGTCTGCACACATGAATGAGTGCATGCAATCCATTTGAAAATGAAAGCACCGAGCACTCAAGAGCACAATCCCCTCTGGCACTCTACTGTAGTGGTAAGCACGGAGACATTTGTCCCTTCAGAAGCTTTTTCCACCTAGTATCTATTCTAAGGACCTGACTCTGTGCGCACTTAAAAGCCACCACAATCTGTCGGTTTTCTCTCACGATTTGTCTCTCACACACGTCTTCTCTCTCGGCTAGCGCTGGTGCTCAAACCATGCACAAACTGAAACACATTTCACTCCATTATGGGAATCTTTCCACATATTCTTTGATCGCCATTTATATGGCATGCATTCTGCCTCAAAACTGTGCACTGAAATGGCCCGAATACATTTGTGACATTGAAGAGTTTGATATTAACCATGTATCTATTGTACAAGTTTTGACAGACAATGTTTGAGGTTTAAAATGATGAGCTAAACACTAGATTCATTGCATGTCAAAATACACTAGCTTATCATTTCCACATTGGGGGCCAAAGTAAAGACAGAGCAGCTGCACATCTTCATCTCATTGCTGCGCCGCTGTCATGTTTACTCGATGTTTTCCTCGCTCCTCTTTTCTGCAGGATGCGTGTGTTCAAAGGGACCACAGAACAAATCAGAGGCCCGTCCCGGCGCACCGATGGTCTGTCTCTCATTTTACATGGAGATTGAAGGCTATGGGCGTCAGTGGAGATCAGGGGGCCCCCGGTAGCACCCGCCGCCCTGGGGCCTCTGTGTTTCCACCGCATGGGAGCTGGACCGTGACACGCACCAAACGGCAAGCCCACCGCAAGTGCCTCTTCTCCGTGATCTGTCTGGAGCATGCATTCGTCGGAAAAGCCCCATAGGCCGCGCCTGCATCCCTTGTTAGCTCAAGGTCGCGTGTGTGAGTCCAGTGTGTGTTTTGGGTTTGGTGTTCTTTTGAAAATATATGATATTAAGCCTGAGAGCATGAGCAAAAAAGAAACTCCTGTACTTAGTTGTTGGCCTCAAGAGGAACAAAGTAAAAAACAGGTTAGAACTAATAATCCCAACCATTACCATTCAGTTAAAATGGATACAAGATGGATTCACACATCTTGTAGCACTCTATTACACAATAAATTATAAACTGATCTGAGACAATAATATAAGATAACACAAATATAACAATAATAATGTAAAATACAGCATCATTATACTCCATTGTAGTGCCATTCTTACATCATTTTCAATGTTAGTCAAATGCTATAAATAATCCATTATCATAAAACATTAAATCATTTTAAATGTTTTTAGACTAATGGACAGTGATATAACATCCATACAACAATACTGAAAGACTTTCAATTATAAAAATAGTTTATACTCTATAAAGTAATCTCTATATATAATATTATACGAGAAGTATACCTGTAAACCCTTTTTCTTTCCCTCATCTCCATTTGATGTGGAGGGCTGCATGAGAGAAATTAACATTTAAGCTACGTCACTTAATGCCGATCAGCACTGCCAATTTTCTTATGCCACTTTCAGCCTCAACAGGCTATCCTCCTGCAGCTCTAGGCTGAAGATTAACAGCTGATCTCTGGTGTCTACAGTTAGCTCACTCACTAGCATTGTACACACTGATTTGGATTAACAAGTGTCTGGGTACATTATCTTTATGCATACTGCTCTAAGTCATCCTTTTACTTCGTTTCTGTTATTTTAGCAGCTGGGTCGGACAGGTCAAAGCTGATACAAAAGAGGTTCTATGAGTTCTATGTTTGAGACGAGAGGCTCGTGTTGCTATGACATAAATAGCAGTGTTGTTTTGAGGTGCTTTGGTTTGTTAGTCATTGCTTTCTGTAAAACAAGCGTTTATTGCTGCAACATTGCTACATATTTGGACCAGAGTAAACCAGGTCTAAACTAGGAGCAAACCCAAGACTAAATCCAAGAATCAACTAGAATTAAACTGAGACTAAAACAAGGACTACATTAGGATTAAATCAAGAAATAGACTCAGTCTTAATTAAAGTAAATCAATTAGGCCTTTACAGAGACATAACCTCTAGCTCAAGAAGAAAACAAGCACTAAATAAGAATTAAACCACAACAAACCTTGTACTAATAACAAATAAAAAGGGACTACAACGGTTTTAAACCTATTCCCTTCCCAATAAATGGTTCACTTAATGACCCTCTGCTTCAAATCTAGCTTCCTGCAGTAAACGTTAGACATAGTCTAAAGTGGTGGCATGGGTCGGCTCCTGAAGAATGGGTATTATGGGTATGTAAAAACTACAGGGCAACAGCAGATCTATTTCAAGTGGAGGTTTCACAGCTGAGACATGTTTTCAATCTTCCTTCTTGTCTGTCTCCTCTCAGACCTCTATTAAGCCCCCTCAGCTTTCATACGACAGCCATCGCCATCATAACCGACATGACAGCACATGGACCTGAGTGACATTTGATGCTTATGGCAGGAGCGAGCGCAGCCCTCTTTGTGACTCCCATTCATGTGGTAAGAACAGGGATTATGACTTGATCCAATAGAGCAGAAGTGGAGAAGACTGGGCTCGGGTCATATCTGCTCTGAATTAAGTCCGTGTTGCAGCAGGAATAATACAGTCACCTCCCCCAAAGCCTGGTAATACTACTGATTGTTTGTGTGTGTTCAGAGCCTGCGACCAAACCACAGCCTGGTGTCCTTTACAGAGAAAGAGGGGTCTCCGCTGACGGTTCAAACACAGCGCACGGGCCCCGCTTCAAAAGGAGCCCCAATCATCGCACCCACTTACAGCCAACGGCGCATGTCACTTAATGTGGACCACGCTATTCATCAATTATGGTGGGCTCAGGGGCCATCCAACACTCGCCGCAGCTCCACAAGTAGTGAGTTGTCTTGTGTTCTGACTGAAAACCACCCCCCACTGTCCTCAAAGCCCATCTGTTGCAGAAGACCGCTAACTTCTCAGAGATGTCATACGAACTATGGCTCCCTTTCTTCTTTTGTTCTGTATCTGGACTCCTTAGTGTTGTCGAGACCCAACCAAAGTAACTAAGACCTGAGTGTACTAAGACCAGAGAGAATTTAAATATAAAATATTGTCTCCCTTCAAACCTGGCACTAAAATATAGACTGAATCTAATGGGACCAGCCTTGTTGCAAAATGTGAATGTGCTAAAGTCCTGTGTTCGTATTCCACAATAATGGCCCTCAGTAGAGACAGTGGTTATTCTATTTGCAAATTGACGGCCCTAAGTATGTCACTGTTTACATCCCATTTTGACATTTCCTCTATTCAGCATTAGCATGATTTTGGTGGAAAGGAAAACTACAGTGTATCTAATTAACAAATGGGTGAAGCATTTTCATTAACCTAAATAAAACAGGCTCTTACCTGCTACAAGCTCTAAAGCAGATAAGATTTTTTTCCTAGTGTATAGATTTAAAAAACAGCACAGGAATAGCTTACTCTGTTGTTGAGCAATATTTCTACTTGAATACAAAGTGGCTCTCGCTTTTCCTCTGGTCTGTAGGCGACATTCAGCAATGTTACATTTCATTTCTCATCCTCTGAAACAACGTGCGTCTTTGCTTAGAGACAAACTCAAGTCTAAACTGGGTATCAGAAACTCTGTCCATTTACAAATGAAGTGGTAAAGACTCAGAGCTTGTGCTATGGTTGTAATTTACATCGTGACACATTCTGTCAGCGATATCACTGCAGCAGTAGGCCTGCTGTGTGAGAACGCTGCCAGAGTAGTGTTTGTGAGTGTTGGCTTAAAAACAAATACATCTTAATGAAGTTATCAGATAAAAGACATGCAACATGCAAACTTGTGCTGCTAAATACAATTACAAAGGTACAAGAAATATGAAACGGGTTTGAAAACAAATCCAGATAGAAGATTGACTGAAATGCCAGATTAGACAGGAACCGTAGACTCAGATGAAGATATCCTCTTAACTCCTATCTATTAATGAAGGAGGTGGCTGGGGAGGAGGAGCAGATGCATTCATGTAGCGTGCCATGTGCAGAAGTGCAGCATGTATATCATGTATAAACTGTATAAACAATCAATTCAAATGATTGGAAACTTAATTGGACAGAAAATATCTCGCATAATGCCAGAGACAAAGACAAACCAAGAGAGTGAGGGACACCTAAAGGAGGTTTTAACACCAGTTATTCATAAAGTTTAAAGTAGTGAAGGCAGCATTAGTCATGTTTTCCTTTCTTTGAGGGTAAATTGAAAGATGCTGTGGTTATGACAATCCCATGGGGAGGAGTAATGTTCAAACAAAGTCACCACATACGACATGCTAGCCTTTAATAGCCAATAACAGAGGTATTAATCAAAAATCCCTCCATACAGTTGTCATGAGAAAATAAAATGGCTTTAGAAGAAGGCTGTCTTTTGTAGCAGGCTGTAAACATGCTTTTTTCTCACCTTTGGCTTCTATAAGAGGCAAATACTTCAGGTGGCATTTCGTCCTCAAGGTACCACTAGAATTAACGTCATCATAACTCACTTCTTCCTCTTTCTAATGGAATTGCCATCCTCGTCCATCCTCACCCGTTTAGTTGTTCCATAAACTTTCTGTGTAACAGGAAACATCATGCAGCAGGCTAATCCACATGCCTATAACACAAACACACACCAGCCTGCACCTTAGGCTCTCACACAGCGCATCTGTCCGCTGGCACGAGAACTGAGCCAAACTGCAAGCCATTTAATGTCATCACACACTGACATGTTGCCAGGGGCCATTAGTCAAGCGCCAGTGCCTTTTGGTATTCAAGTGACAAAACGTATGTTCAGGTTGTAACAGTGAAAATAAATGACACAAATGTGGCGACCATATTTGGATTTCCCTTTTAAGAGGCAGATGACGGCAGGAAGGAAAGTCGAACGAGACCACACATCGTCTCCAGAGTCAAACTGCTCTTTCTCCCAGGACTAAAACAAAACTAAACCTAGAGTCCTCACCTCAGCAGCTGTGTTTGATTTTGTATTGGCATTGTCTAGTCTTTCTTTCTTTCCTGTTGGTTTTTCTATCATTCCCGACTGCTTGTTTTATGAGCTACAGGCCTGTTTTTAGGCAGATTATGATGTAAGCTGCTTTCTTTCGGCTGCAAAGTACATTTAATTGTCACCACTTACTGACAATAATTTCTCTATTATTTCCGTTTTTTGGCCTTAGA
This sequence comes from Neodontobutis hainanensis, assembly GCA_024349245.1. NCBI lineage: Eukaryota > Metazoa > Chordata > Actinopteri > Gobiiformes > Odontobutidae > Neodontobutis > Neodontobutis hainanensis. The sequence continues at coordinate 191,987 of JALDNG010000165.1, read as the reverse complement.
TAAGAATACACCATAAAAGCTCATTTTATGGGGACGCAAAGGCTCAGGGGTAGAGTGGTCGTACTATAACCGGATGGTTAGCGGGTTGATTCCATCTCAAAATAATATAATAATAATATAATAATTGTGCTATTAGAAATTTGACATTTGTTAAAAGTGAGTACTCACTAGCTGTAGGTTATCACCGATATTAGGACAGTACAGTGAAGCTGAAGCCAATTTTAGTTTTTTTTTAATTAGCCTACCTTAAAGCTGCAGTGCCCAATTTTTTGTTTTCATCCCTGTCTAAGACTCCACCTCCTGCTTCTCTTTATTAAAAAAGTAAACCCGGAACAATTTTTTTCTCCACAAAATACTAATACAGTATACCAAACTGAGGTTTAGCGCTTAGCATTAGCTTAGCGTGCCACTTTAGAGTCAGGACGCTAATTATCTCTGCCTCGTTAAACATTATGTGCTTGAATTAACAGTATTTCTTAGCATTTTACGTTGCCTCCCTTTTCTCTGTTGATATTTTTATTTTTTGAGGTTTGACCAATAGGAGCGCTCTTTTTTTTGAGCATGTGGTTTTCTCGCATGTGATTGGCAAATTTTTTTCACCCCGGGGTAACTTGTTCAATCTCTTATAAAAAATAGTAGATGGCATCATAAAGCCTCTTTTTTCACAAAAGATTGCTTTTACAATAAACTACTGTATTTGGGGTTTAAACCATTTTCCCAACTAAAAAAAAAATTCAGGTACATGGCAGTTTAGAGGAGGTCAAATGAGTTCAAGACTCTTTGATACTGGTAAGTACCTGGAAACCCCTAAAAATATAAAATTTGATTATCGTACATTGGGTACAAAAACTTTGGTGTCATGATTGCATGATTTAGTCTATGGTTTAATGTACAGTAATGATTTCTATATTTCTATCTGTATCTACACCTAAAGATTAAATAAGGTTTTCTGGTTTATTAATACTTCATATTGATTCAATTACAATAGCTTCAAGATATATTTGGAGGCACCTTTGAGCAAAAAAGTTGTCAAAAGTCAAATGTGTGTAGGCTTTCAAAATATAACACATGCCAGACGACTTTTAGCCAGCATGCCTAGAAGCTCTTCAAATAGAAAGAGAGGAATCGGGAGATAATACTCATTGTCCCAAACATGAAGCAGGAGGAGAATAAACAGCATCATTTCAGATTTTAAAAAAGTGTTTTATGTGCATTTTTTAAGCCCATTGGTGCTATTTTTATTTCAGTGTGTCTAAAGTATAATGTTAGCTTGTGTATACTTTTAAATAAGAAAAATACATGACACATGAAATTATTAAAGTACAATATACATTAATTTTTTTCACTTAATATAGTAGGTTGAGTATTGTGCAGCTAATAATAAATATCACTACTGTTTTTATTACTTTACACTTTTTTGAAAAGTAAAAGGGATCATTATTAACATTTAAATAAAGTTGTAGTAGCTGATGAAATATATAAATAAGTATATTAGGATGCAGTTTTCTAGTAAATGTTTTAACATAAGTCTAACAAGACTTCAAATTCTGTCTACTGCTAACTACAGTAAACAGAAGATGAATGTGACAATTTACATGGACATTGTTTTTATAAAATAAAAGTAGTGAACATCACATGAAGTTAACACACACAAACACAAAATGCATTTCTTGATTGTTTTTCCACTACCCATAATATATTTAACACTTTTTATTATTATATTATACAATAAATATCCCTTCTTATATTGTATTTAATTCTATAGTTAATGTTAAATTGAAAACATACTTCTCTCCTTATTTTGTTATTGTCATATTTGATTCATTATTTTTTTTGTCACAGTCGGAAGAGGAGAGCATAAACAACTGCAGGCGCACACGCTCGCACAGGAAGAAGCATGAAAACAGCAGTAATGGGAAAAAGATGAGGCTTTACAGTGAGCTCACCCAGCGAGTGCCGGAGAGGAGAACCGAGGAGCGTCTGCTCTGCTGCAGCCCAACAGCAGCACCAGCAGCACCAGCAGCACCGCCGAAAAGGGCCGGGAGCACAGAGAAACATCCGACCTCAGACCACGCTCCTCAAAAACACTCAACAAACTGTACACAGAACTTTTCATCGAGTCTACATATTCTCATGATTTCTGCAACAGATTTATTGAGCTAGTTCACACTGACAGTTTTTGATATTTAATTATAGTCTTGATACTTTATATTTACACTATTTTTGTTTTACAGTTTTATTCATATACTTTTCACACAATCATTTTAATTTTACATGTGTCTTTTTTTAATGCCACAGATTTATAAATTTATTTATTTAATTTTATATGATTTTTTACATTTTTTTTTTCCACACGTCATTCTTTCTTTTTTATTTCTCACACATTCTACATGTATAACTCTAACCACATTGATTTCTGCAACATAGACAAATCATTATCATTCAATTAATTTCCCTTCCTTTATTCAACTTTATATCCTATTTCTATATGTCTGGCCTCTTTTCAAATTGAATGAATCTCCATCACTTGCAGTTTTTCATTGATTTCTGCAGCTGAAGCCTCTATGTGCCATTCAGGAAAGACTGTGTCATCTCTGTTTCTTTCCCTTTCTCTTTGCTGTCTTTTCCACTCCACAGGACGCAACAATAACACTGAGAAAAAAAAAAAAGAAAGCAGAAAAAAACGGACTCGTCTCACAGCGGCCGGCCCCGAGTCCTCCGTGGGACCACAAGGGCCTTTAAAACAACATCCCAGCAGCGAGGGGCAGAGGAGCACGACTTCTCTGGTTAATGATGGCTCACTGGTGATTTTCTCAAATGTTTGTTCAGATTTCGGCTTTTCGCTTAGACACACAGGCACAAATCAACCACCTCTCCTCCTTCAGGCGCAGTGGCCGCCGCTGTCTGCACCTCCAGGGACACACAACTGCTTTTGATTTGTGAGTTTTCTCATCTGCAATACCTTCCACTTCCAAAAGAAATCTCATTAATTTCTTTATAAAGCCAACTCCATCATTGTACACAGTCTTATCCGTGATGTGTAACCACTAAGACTGCATAATATTTGGACAGGTGCTCTCTTATATACATCGACTTGAAGGGTTCAGTGTGCCGTTTCATAAAAAGAAGAAAGAACCTTGGAGTCTTAGTCAGTGCCATAATACTCCACTTCATACTCTATGTGTAATCCCTGACAATAAAAAACTGTTTAGCACCAATTTTCCTTTACTTTTAAACCTGCATTTTCCCCCAGTTTCATACAACAGTGCAGTCCACATCTGGAGGACAGATGTAGCCCCTCGCTGCTTCTCACTCACTCTCTCCCCACTCTCTCTTTTTCAGGGAAACATGAGAGCCGGGCTAATTCGCTCTCCGTCTAACCCAACCTCCCACCCACCAAACCCCAGAGCTGGAGTCGGACCACCCACATTCGGAAACGCCTAGCTGTTTCCCGAGAAAGAGAGCGAGAGAGAGACGGCCGGCGGCAGTTTACAGAGCAAGGGGAGAGAAAGAGGAGAGACGTAAGGATGGGTTAGGAGCCACGGTTTTAGCAGAGTATCAATTACAGCAGTGTCGCAGCACAACCTGCCATTGTGAGAGGAGCTGCTGCTGCATTTACTGCTCAGATGAGTTTACACAGCACTAATCCTCAGCCTTTGTTCTGCACACCACAGCTTTCTATATTCACTCTCAACATAACACTTAAATTCATCTTTTAAGATTAGAGCATTTTGATGCAAATCTAATATTCTTGTGTTCAACTTCAACCAGCGTGCACCTTTTTTACTTTTAAGTGAGGAAATAGTTAAATTAAGAAATGGCAAATTGTCATCAATTATCTGTAAAAAAAAAAAAAACAAGACCTTAAGACGTCATCTAAACTTTATTTTAGTATTTATTTTTGGGGCCTTTATTTGATAGTACAGTAGATGGACAGGAAACTGGAAGAAAGTGAGGGGAGTGACTTGGGCAAATGACCCGACCAAGAATCAAACCCAGGTCTCCCGCGTATATTTTTCCATATTACGTTTTTAAACATAGCACAGAACAAACAATTCCCCATTTTTTTTCTCAAAATATGCAATTTACCACCTAAACATAGTCTCAACCTCTATGTCTAGATCTCCACAAACGGACAGAAGAAGCATCACCTCAAACCCACTCAGACATTATGGCTTTTCTAGCCAGCATCAGTAAGTGGTTTGTATGTTTTCAAAGCTTCAGGTCTGAGTCCTAACAGACAGAGCAATGCACGGGTGAGGAGTGTTGGTACGTGTTCTATTAAGTGAGCTACCCTTCATGTGGGCTTTATAGCAAGTAAAAAAAAACACAACTGTTTACCCCATTTCTATGACTTCAAAATATGATTATTATTTTGTTATTTGAAATATAAGGTGTTTGATGACATTCAATACAAGAAGCAAAGCAATAATAACATTCAATTCAATAAATGTACAAAGTCCAGCAGGTTTTACTGTTCTATATACTATTACATAAATGTTATTGAAAACACACCAATTGTGATTCTGGGCATATTTTATTAAAACTCCTTTTCACATTTCCAAAATAACACTTTAGAATCCATCCTAAATCTGATATTTTAATTTTAATTTTCCTTGTTTTCAAGGTTTTTTATAACTGTATAATTCCTGTTGTATTGAATCTTTGTATTTGTGTTCGTAGTTCAATCTAGAACATATCTATGTAAAATTTTAAATGCACTGAACCATAATTAATGTGTTTAAGTTTAGTGTGTATAGGACCACCAAGGGCCCACTCCTTTAACCTCCTAAATGTCTGTAGAAACAAACAAATATATAAGACAAAATGTGGATAGACAACATCAGCTTTATTTGCCTGATTAGCAAAGTGTGGCTTACGGTTTAACTTTTCTTATTAAAAGGTCTATGTCTCCCCCACGTGGACATTTACTAGAGTTGCAACTTAAAAAAAAGATGTCTAGTTCTTTGCCAAATCTTTGCTACAGAAGAAGTATCTATAGGGCACTATATAATGTAATAAATACAATACATGTTTCATACATAGCTTGTTTCAAAAGTTACTTAATATTAAGGACATAACAGGTACAGATCATTTACTAAAGGTGCTTTTGAACAGGCTCACTGTCTACAGTACAGTGTATACTTGATAGTGAAGCCAAAATGCTTTAGCTACTGCAGTTCACTCAGTCACATGACCATATGACTTGGAAGACTACAAAGTAGGGCCGCACAATGTCATGCAAGTACATTATATTCCTCATTACAATATACTGTACATATTACACTTTAAAGTACTTGACCAATCAGATATCAGATAGAGCCTACTTTGTAGCAGCAAATCCAAAGCAGGCAAATATTAACACATTTCTTGATCCTTTATGAAATAAAAAAAAAACATTGGGAGTATCTGTAGCTCACCACCAGGATCTTCTAGCTCTCGTTTAGGTATGTATAATTCTCAAGTGTAAATTCAAACTATCTCCCATGTAGCCTCATGTTCACGCGGTATTTCAAGTAGGTGGCAGTTGTCTAATCAAATACAAATCCACTGCAATATGGCATTTGGTCATTCATTGATATTTCACTGATATTCATAACCATCACCAATAATAACACCATCTTTTCTATAAAGCATCTTTTCTATTTAAGCACTTTTCTTAAAACAAAGAAAGAAAACAGCTTTAAACTAAATAACATTTGTGAGCTCAGTAGGCTCCTTTTTAAACTCTAGCATCATGCTTTATAATTAAATCCATGAGTTACTGAGGCTTAAAGGCTTATTTCAGATGATACTGTGAATAACACCGTCTATTTGTTATTTTCAAAAAGCACTGATACAAGGTAAAAGCAGATGAGGCAGAAGTTCAACCCAGTGGAGTAACTTTAAGATGCAACTCAATACAAAACACCCCTGATCACTCTTTTCACTTAGTCTTCTCTGTTTTCCTTCTGCCCACTTCTGTAGCCACCGACCCCACTGTGGCCCCTACCATCCCTCCGAAGGGCCCCCCCACTACCAGCCCCACCAGAGCCCCCATCAGTGCCTCCCTTCTCACCAGCATGGGCAGCCTCCTCATCCAGCCAGTCAGCATCTCCCAAAGCCCCCACAAGAAAGACGGAGGTGGACCCGACGCTGAGACGCTGCAGGGGAAAAGACCGTCCAAAACCAAGTCTAAGTCACCTATACTCCTCTCTGCCTCTTCTCTGTAAACATCCTGGTCTTCGACATCGACTCCGTCTGCTTGTCTCTGTCTCATTATCTCCACTTGTCTGTTCTGGATCCGCTCCTCCACGTCCCGGTACAGTTCGCAGCTGAAGTGTTCCGCCTGGCTCTCCTTCACGGCTTGTTCCACTTTGGCCAGCAGCTCTCGGACAGCTTCAGCCTCTGGTTCTTGTCCTGGGGAAAGGCAATATGGACCAAAAATGTAATCTCTCTAATACGTTCTCACACAGCAATAATAAATTAGATTTTTCTTATGTAACACAGGCTTTGAAACAGACAACCACTTCCATAAGCTGCAAGAGAAAATGGTGCCTAAATAACTACTAAACTACTATTCATTGACTACAATAAAACATAATCTAAACACACACATATATACTTTACGATCATAGATCTGTGAGAGTATAACTAGAACAGCACTGCATGAATAGCATATTGTCAACGAATCATTGGTGAAAAAATAGATGAGAAAGTTTAGCACATACTAGAAGCTTTTTAGTTCTTTCTGTAAAGTTTGTGAAATCTCACTTGGCCTTTTGGTTTTGGTGAGAAATGTTGGTATGAATCGGCATACAAGGCCTAGGTTCTAACAATTAAAAAATGCATTAGCCTTTGCATTAGCCTCTATTTTATTGTCTTTGTTAGTTACTGAATGTTTGATCTTATTTTTCTAAATTTGAAAATAACAAGCAAAGAAACAAGGCAGTTTCTGTGTCAATGAATGTTACTGTCTTGTGCAGCATAAGGTTTTTAAGCACATCCACAAAAAGGGCTTTAACTTCATTTTAGGGGCCGAAAGTTAAATCTGTGGTAGTGTTATAATTACATAAACATTTATTTGTGTTTCTCAGTATTATACAGTATCACTAATGCACCTGTAAGACATTTGGTGGGACAGCATAAAAACTCAAAAAACAAGCTGTTTTCCGCAGTTTCAGTGTTAACACAGATACTGTGTTCTGCCTTTGAAGGACAGTAAAGTTCAAGAAACTAACTGTATATCTATATTACCTATTGTCTTAGCCCATATCTCGCATGAAAATGTATCAATATATCTTAAAACTGCACCCTGGCCCAGCCCTACTGTAATTCTTGCGTTCTAAATTGGAAGTGCATTTACTTATGGCCTAAATGTTAAGTTGTCACATACTGTAGATACAGTCTGGTCAGAACAGCTTACACTCTATCAAGATAGTACAAAGCTCCCTCCTCTTTGACACTGAGTGCTAACAGCAAAACTGAAACGTCTGTTCTCCGTCCCTGGGTCTTCTATTGACGGGAAATAAACTTTTATAGCCACATCCTCTAAGTTTTCTGCCCATCTTTCACTGTGACTCCTCAACACAAACGTGTCAAACACTGACCCTGCCGTGGCTCCAGCGTGTGGTAGCGGTCCCCACATCTCTGCACCAGCTCGGCAAGGTCCTTCCGCCACGTCATGAGGTACTCCTCCAGCTGCTCGTCCTGGTCCAGCTCCTCGGTGTGTGTGAACAAGACAATGGTGTTGTGGCTGACGGCGGCAGGGCCCAGCAGCTTCTGGAGGACGTCCAGGGCCTTGGCCTCCCCATCGGCCGGCTGGTTCAGAGGGAGACACAGCAGGAAGGCATGAGGCCCGGGACTGGACAGGGCCAAGAGGGATGAGAGGTGTCTTCTCCTGTCCTCTAGGACACAGGTAGAGCCGAACCATTCTGAGCTGGACACAAGGGTCACCTGTGGAGAAGTCAAGGGGTGAGCCGAATGACTCCAAGTAGAGGTAGTATTTTGTAAAACAGGAAGAAAGGTAAGTAACTTATTCTCTACAACTTTGGAATTACTTTATAGAACATTGTGGTAGGAATGATCAGTAAAAAAATATAAAATTGACATTAAGACCTCGTCTAAGCCTTTTCATTTAAGGATCCTAACAGATGAGGATGATCAGGTTGTGGCAATATGCTTTGGCCAATTCCAGTGCTCGAATATACAGAGGGCTGCTCCTATTGACTACTGCAGCATAAATAAACTTTCCCCTTAAAAGCAAAAATGTTGCCTTGTGGTTTTAGCATTTATCCACTCAGCTCAAGTTCAGCTAAGGTCATCAAACCAGAGTGAAGACAAAGTAAGATCGAGCTTCTTTGGAATTTGAATCCTGAAGCCATCAATGGTTTATTTATAGTTTAGTCCTGGGTTTAACCATTAAACATCTCATCTTACTTTCTTGGTGCTTTTGATTATGGTTGATATATTTATGGCCCTTTTGTGATTTTTTGTATCCAAGGGACTATTTTAAAAGATCATTCAGCCATTCATTCTCTTCCGCTTATTCCCATATTCCCCTATTTAAAGGACCATTGAAAACACAATTAAAATGACAAGCAGGCTTCTAGACTGCCATTAATACAAGACAGTTTTAGAAACAGACAGAATGTCCTTTAAACTTTTCAGTGTCACATTGCCAGACTTCAAGGCCTAAGGAAAAATGTTAAACGTTGTTTGCTAGCAGTAGGGTAGTATTCCTTCAAATAAAATAATTTGTCATGTTTCCAGGTATGGTCTGTTTTTGTCCCTCCTTTTCAGAGAACAGCCCTCTGGGAGTGTCTTACCGGTCTGTCTGCAGCCCGTCCCGTGTGTTTACTACATTCCTGGGTGATGGCTCCCTCTGCGTCCTGCTGGGGGTTCTGCAGGCCCAGGATGGAGCAGACCGTTGAGGTCTTCCCTGCCCCGGCCCGGCCCAGCACCACCAGCCTGAGCTCTGATGACAACACATTAGGGTATACTCATTATACACTCATAATTACCAACTTACCATACACATTAATTGTTCTATGTGCACTACGCCTTTCTAACGTTAAACAAGTAGGTTGGAAATCACGATATTAGTAACTGGAGACCTCTAACACTTAAAGAAGTAGAGGCGTGTACCAAACATCATCTGAACCGCGCCTATGGCTTCTCTCTGCGGCCCCACACTCGGAGTTTTAACCGTAACTGTTAATTGAGAGAGAGTTGTATCTTACCTGACAGAGAATCAGATAAAGACATTTTGGATCGAGGTGCTCACGGGCGTCTTTGACGTTGAATTGGTCAAAAGAGCACTTCCTCAATGGTTTCTAGAGTGACTTTCCTTTAGACAGCTGTTCGGGGCAGGGCTTCAGCAGATAGGCCAGCTCCGTGCAGCGGGCATGCGCAGACTCACATCCTGTTACCTACTCCAGAGTTTAACGTTTGACAGAAGAGCCTATGTTGGTAGATATTGGCCTTATAAAACCCAGTTTTTTGTTTTTCATGCATTTTTTATTTCCCTAGTGTTATTTTGATTTAGTAGGCTAGCATAATAAAGTAACGCCATTGTAACTAGCTCCGGGTCTGTTCATTAAAAACATTCACGTTGTACTGCTTGGTTCAGCTGGTCCACATCTTACTTCATCTTGCTGAGACTTACAAAAACTAAAGCCTTGTCTCTCTGCTTCCTGAACCTGAGAGCCCAGTGCCTTTGATTTTAATATACTACTTCGCCCACACAAGCATTTCTTTTGAGGACCTTAGACTCCTGTAAATATGAGCTCCTGTTGCAACACAAAACGTGCATTCACTAGTAATTACTTCTGTCATTATGAATACAGAATACATGTTATCAATATAAAGTAGATATTATTACTTATAACGTTTTAGCTAATAAAAAGTTTTCAACTTAAAATTTTTAAAAGTCCCTACATTATTTTTTTCACAATCACACAAAAAATAACAATTGTATTTAACTTCAAAACAAAGATTTTAGTTTTTATAAACAATTTGAGGGATTTGTCTTGCCCCACTGCTACCGTTAGAGGCTCCACAGGGGCAACAGGTTTCAGTTCAGCAGAATAAAGTATCTGGATTGAAGGTAAAATAAATAAATGAAATCAATGAAATAAGCTAACAAAGACACAGTGTTAGACATAGAAAATGACTATATTTATTTTCGTTTTAGATTCTTCAGTTTGACTTGAGTGTTTCTCACACTCACCTGTGTTTCATCATCTGTAATAATGACAGCACTTTTTTACATATGATGTAAAAATGTCCGATTTAACATGTTTATGCAAATGGTATAACCTCAAGTTCCTAAACATTTTCAGTAAAAAAAACAGTTATACATTACCATTTTAAAACCTATGCTTTAACAAACTGACATATACATCCACACTCATACAAAGCACACATACAGAGACTGTAAGGTCCGGTAAAATGTTTTCTTTTAAAAATACAATAATTAGAAAATTAAGAGAATACAGTCATTAAAAAATACACTATAAAACACGTCGACACTACAAATATGGAGGTTTTAAGATTCCAAGTAGTGGCTTAAATTTGTTATTCAGTCCCGAAAAGAACTGTCCACAAATACACTCAGAGTCCTGGCATGATGTAGGCTATGTTGTCCAACGTATTAGACTGTTAAAGAAAAGACAAGTGTTAGAAAAGTGTTGCCTTGCAATGTTACAAGCTGTTGTCAGTGAGTAAATGTAAATACTGTACCAGGACTTTTCGCGGACAGCCATTCAACTGTGGTATCTGCGCCGTGAGACATGTCAGGGGTCCTAATGCACATAAGATGGAGTCTAAGAGCACAGACAGACTCCCAGACACCGCCACCATCCCCTAAAAGAAAAATAACATGTTAAAGCAACGCTATGTAACTTTTTAGGCTGTGTTAGGTTTACGAAAATTTAAATAGGACTGTAAATTTTTTATAAATATCCTATTTATTGTATTTTTTGAACATGTAACATGTTCTGACTAGACATGTGACCTCATGAGATGGAAGTATACTCACAGTTTTTTACATACATATTATATACACACACATATAAATATTTTTATCACTCCCCTCATCCCCTGAGGTAACAACAACTATTGAAGGGGCCATCGACCCGTCCTTCGACTGGCGGGTGTGTGGTTAGATCCCCGCTCAAAACATCCCAAAACATCATAACATCCTGCTCTCCGCCACATACTGTCATTGTGTCCTTGGGCAAGACACTTAACCCACCTTGCCATATAAATAAGAAAAAAAAAAAAACACAATATAATGAATAAATATATATCCTAATATATATTAATTTGTGGATTTGCTTGAGCTAGAAAGAGCTACTGAACATAAATAAAATGTGCAAAAGGGTAAAGTCTGAAGTCAGTAGAGTATATTAAGTGTTGTTCACTGTATTTGTATTTTTATTGAGCCGAGGGTTTTATGCACCCTCTCCGGGCACGTTGAGTTGTGAGGCATGCTTTTTTCACTTGTAAAACTCAAGGGTGTGTGGGTAATGTAGTCTCTGCTCTCGTTGGGACAAATTAGGAAGCGTGCAAAGTGAGGGGCGCTCTGAAAAGCTGCAGCACAGGCAAAGGATTAAAACCTCTATTAAAACAGATGTCCAAATGAGCGCTAAAAGCACGTTCTGGGCGCACGGCGAAGTGGCGGTACTGAGTACCGAATATGAATACCGGCCCACTTAAAACACTGTGTAACGTTATCTGTTGTTCTTAAATAAAACAAATAAGCTGTCCTCTATGCTTGTATTGAAGTTTCGAAAAAGGTGAGTAAAACAAAAAGCTATTATAAGTATTATTAAAGTATAAAAAATTTAAATGACAGGTAATAATAGATGAGGACGGAAAATTTACGACTCCGTCCTTCAAAATGACGGAGAGTGAAAAAGTCTAGTGCGACCTCTGGTATCATACATGGTTTTGGTCTTAGTCTTGACTCGCTCCTGCCCTGACATAGTCTTGGTCTCTGAACAGTGCGATCTTCACTACAACACTAGGAGATTCCATAAGTCACATAGACACTGACCTCTGTTTCCTGGAGGCGGTGTCCGATCAGTGACAGAGACTCTCCCAGCAGCTGTAGATGAGCCGCTGCATCGATGGGATCCACATCCGGAACTCGGGCCGGGGACAGGGACATGGTGCTCTGGGCTTTGTTTGGTGACACCATCCCCACTGCTGCACCGGTCACTGTTGGGAGCACACAGAAAGAACATTAATGAGCAATACATTCAAAGCTTTTGCTTTTATATGAGATTTTTCATCCTGAGTTACCTTTTCCTTTGCTCTCAGCTGAGCTTTTGTGTTTGACTGTGGTGGCCTCAGCTTTGTTCTGCTTGTGCTGCAGGTACTGAGCCTTCTGCCTCCAAACCTTAACAGAATATTAAGAGGAAGTTATGTCAAGTATTGACTTTTATTTATATATATATATATATATATATATATATATATATATATATATATATATATATATATATATATATATATATATAGACATGCATGAAGTACAGCTATAAAAACTATGTTGTAAACATGTGACAATTCAACATTAATACATGTGTCTGATTTCTTTCATTCTTATATATATATATATATATATATATATATATATATATATATATATATATATATATATATATATATATATATATATATATATATATATATATATATATATATATATGTATATATGAAATAAGAGCAAAGACTCACTAGTTTGTCTTTCTCTGGCATTGCCTTCCACACTTCTGCCAACTTCTTACTGAGCTCACCAAAGACTGAGAACCAAACACGCAAACAGAATGAATAGCTGATTATTATCAATTTAAGAATCCTAACAAGACTTTTCTTTTTAATAAATACTCACCTAAACCTGGTTGTTCTGCATTTATGTTTACTCTGTACTCCTTACAAAACACTTGATATGCAGTTGTAGTCTTTTTCTTAGGCTAGAAAAAGAAGTATAAGTTAACCTTAACCTTATGCTTTGAACTTGCATATTGAATAAACATGACTCTACTTTATCTTTGTCTTTCTCGTGTTTCTCTTTGTCTTTCTCCTCCTTTTTCTTCTTCTTCTCTGGTACATCACTGGCTGGGTGGTGGTGTGGAGGGATGGGTGCAGTCATGGCGTACATGGGGCCGACGGCGCTGTGTGTGACCGTGGGATGAGCATGGCTGTGTCTCGACGATTCTAGAGGTAAGAAGAGCATTTAAGTTATGATAATTATGTCCATGTGGATGTACGTTTGAGCATTAACATTCTTTGAAACTCGCCTCCAAACCCTTTGCTGTGCTTCTTGTCTTTCCCACTTTTGTCTCGGTCCCTGTCTTTCTCCTTGTCCTTTTTCTTTTTGCTTTTCTTGCTCTTCTTTTTCTTTTTGGAAATGTGCGTGCTGTAGGAGTCATCAATCACAAGTTCGCCTGCCTCCAGTTCGCCTCCAGATGAAGAGCTGTCATCCCCCAGACCTCCTCCATAGTGACCTTAACAACAATTTACATATTAGAAACTACAGCAACCATGTCACCTTTTTACTCTATAATGAACTTTGACTGCAACTATACAACTGCAAATTCACACGGGACTGTTTCTATTGTACTTTATAGGTGTATGAAAGATTGTAATTGTGAAGATTTGGCGAAATATGTGTTTCCTAAAGATGGTAGCATGGCAGTATTTAGGGCATTTGCTTACTTACTGAGAAAAGAGACTTAATAGAAAAATACCTTCCACCTCCACCTCTTTCCCCACGACTGGCAGAGGCTCTCGAGTCTGCTGCGCTTTCTTCTTTGCAGACTTTACCAGCTGCATCCGCTCTTTATCCTTCTCTTTCTTCACACTTCCTTTTGAAGAGTGCGATGAATACGGAAACCCCTCGATCTCCTCTTTTTCCGGCGACATGATGAGCTTCATCTTGAGCCCGTCCGCCTCCCGCAACGTCAGTGGCTCCTCTTTGGGAACTCCGCCGTGGAACAGTGACGACTTTGAGAAAGAGGAGTGTTTTTTAGAGGATGAGGAGGATGAAGACACGGGACGGGAGTGAGAGGTGTGGCCACTTTTGCTCCCGCTGCTGCAGCTGCCCTCTCGTTTGCGATCTTTGGAGGAGTGGGAGGAGAAGGAGGGGTAGGAAGGCTTTTTGTGGAGATGAGGGCTGGGGTCAGAGCCTGTTGCAAGAGGAGAAGTGATGGCCTGGAGAAGACCCATGGCTGTGTCAGCCGGGTGTGAGGAGGAGGGGGGAGAGAGCGTGGGGGAGCGATCGATGGACTTGTGCTTTTTCTTGTGGGGGGGTGGTCCGGAGCCATCATGATCTAACAGAAATAATTACATGGTTAATGTGCATAGTCATAGGCAACACATTAGGGGAAAAATAACAGGAAACATTATTAATAAATAAATAAATGGTAATTAATACAGATAAATACATTTAATTTCATTTTAACAAATAAAAATGCATCATTGTTTCTACTGGAACAGTACAGGTCGTGTTAGTTGATAGACTGGCCAATTATTTTTCACTTGTTTTTAACTTAACTTGAGAAACTCTTACCTCTGTAATAGTAGTCATCGCTGTGTTTCTTCTTCTTCTTGTGAGAGTCAGTTCCCATCATGAAAAGTTCTGAATCCTGAAAATGACAAAAGCATTTCAGAAGTGTTCAATGTTAAATCACAGTCATGTTATGGGGTAGTCTGTGTGTGTGGCCAAAGCTGCTGGAATAGGCTTCAGTCACCCGCAACTCCATAATGGGTCTAAGTGGTAGAAAATTAATCAATGAAATATGAATGGCAATATACACAACACAATAAGGACAAGTGTAGACACGAGATACAACAAGTTAATAAAAGGAAGAGACAACACATTATTTACAATTCATCTGTATTGCACTGAATCTAATATGTATAAACGATATTTCACTACAACCTAAACTAACACAAGACTAAATGCACAAATGTAAAGTAAAACCCGTGTATTAACAAATTCATATAGAGTCATGCATGGGTCTCCAAGCATGACATTAAAGATTTTTAAAAATGTTTCTCCCTTGACTACCGTTAAAAACTTTTAAAAAAGGTGACCATGTTATCTCCAGGCTGTGAATATATATCAAGTCACTTTACCTTGGTTCGTTTCTTTGAAGACTTGCGGACCTCTGCTGCAATCTCCTCTTCCTCCCTGAGCAAATCTTTGTATGACCTTCTTTTCTCTCGTTGACTGCGACCAGCCACAAGTCCCCTGTCGCCCTCCATTCCCAAATCTGCAACACAAAAAACACAAATTACAGCATGTAGTGACAAGTGATACACTTAACTGCAGTATGTAAAAAGTACCTATATTGCCCTTGATTTCTTCAAAAGCCATGGCACCTGAGTAAGCGTTTGTGTCACAGGATGTCACAAAGTGATGTTGAAATGATCTGCTGTTGAGGAGGTATCAAAAAGAAAATGCATGTCCAAGTGCTGAATTAAAACAGCAGTAGAACTTTTTCTAGAATTATTATCTATTCACAAATTTTCTAACTGAATTACTATTAACAATGAAAAAACATTTGGTTGATCGTTTGCTTTATTCTTCATCTGTCCCACACGGTCACACATCTTTTAGAACTGTCAAGTCAAATGTAGAGGGAAACAGCCACAGTTCAGGAGAAAGTCTATTTTAATTTAATTTCACCAATATGATTTGTAACTTGTTACCAATAATAGTGTAAATTTAATTGTAAAGTCTCTCCCGCCTTCTTTCGTAAATATACACAAACACACCCCCTCTCATTTTGTTTGGACCAGCTAGCTTCTGTAGTCTTAACCAGATTAGGGTCCGCGCTAGCGGGAGCGGACCTAGCTAGTCGGTGACATTAGCACAGGCTAGTCCGAGGCTCGTCCACACGCTAGGCCCCGGCCAAAAGAGGGAAAAAAAAAGCATTGTTTCCCGTGTGCATATTGCGCTGCTCATTTTTAACCTACAGTGGCGTTGTAAAGTGTGCAATTTAAAAAACACTTGGAAGACAGGACAAGATGAATTGTTTTATTTTAATACCTCTAAAGGGTGTCCAATTTACGCGGGTCCGGTCGCCATCTTTATTTTCGCCGAAAACAATACACGCCTGCGACTGGGAGGGGGTTAGGCGAAACAGCCAATCAGCGAGCTGCAAACTAGATATCATTAAAATCCTCAACTGTCCTAACAAAATGCATTATGCATGTAATGTAAAGGAATATGAATGTGAGTCGCCATTTCTTAACGTTTATAAGTAACCATTTATAACAATTAAGTATATTAAGTATATTGTAATAATTTTGAGACAGGACTATTTACTCTTTTGGTCTGCATCTTCTTTAAAAGTCATCCTTGCACTGGCCCACATACAAGTGCACAAAGGCCTTTTTGGCATACACCAGGTACAGCCGAGCTGGAACTCGGTCAAATCCAGATTCAGATCACTGTTGAAGCAAAGATATGCAGTGATGAAGGCCACAAACCGACTCATCAGCCTGTTCAGATTGGTGTAGGTGGACCACTCGATGTTCAGATTCCTCCGGCAGATGTCGTAGATGTCCACAATGAAGGCACAGTCTGAGTGCTCCAGTGTGGTGTGGGAGGTCAGAATAGAGTTGTAAGGCTCCACTACAGCAGTTAAAACCTGGGGAGCGTGGTTGATGGAGAACTCCAGCTTGGACTTTTTGCCATAGTCGACAGAGAAACGCTCCATCAGCAAAGAAGTGAAATCAGAGCCTGTGCCACCACCAAAACTGTGGAAAAAAAAAGGAAGCCTTGGAGACCGGTGCACTGGTCGGCCTGAGGAAAGTAGAAACAAATCTGAAACCATGTATACATTAAAAGATATAGGAAAAAAATCTTTCAACTTCTACTTCCTGCCCTAATACTATATTATTTTGTATGTATGTACATTGGGCAGCCAGTAAAACCAGGTCTTGTCACTGGGCATCTGAATGTTAGGCTGGCAGTACAAGATAAAATATTAATAAAAATAATAGTAACATGGTATTTTTTTTTCTTGGCCATGTCTTTGGTTAAGAGGAGTGGTTATAATAAGCCTGAAAGATAATAAAATGTAAAAAATAAAAAAAATTACTTTAAGATTATACAGGCAATGTACCTCACAAATATTGTGCAGAAAAAGTTTGAAACGTATAGTGAAAGATATAGATTTATTGCCTCAAATATATCTTTTTTTCAATCACAAACAGATCCAAGTTTTACAAAGCAAATTTACAATACAGATAATACATGCAGCACAAGAGAAAAGGCAACGTGACACAAAGACATCTGAAAACCTGAATCAACGGTCAAAATCATCCTTAAAACAAGTGTATAATATAATATTTACTGAAGACGTTATTTATGACAGTGAAAAGACAAAAGAAAATCCATCACTGAACACAACTTGTTTCCGTCTAGTACTGTGTCTTTTTATTAAATTACTAAAGGCATACTTATAGGATTTTGGCCCTGCTATACTGAACAAAATGGACCCTCCTGTGTTTTTGAACAACAGAGAGCAACTTAATAACCCCAGATCTGGATGAACTGAACTTTATAGTTTGTTACAATGGGCTAACAATGCTTATATTTGCAGTTTTTCCTACATTGTATGCCTTTAAATATTAAATAAAAACTTTGATTCCAGCTCTCTACGTGCCTTCTTTTCTACCTATCGCCCAAATTCTGTTTCTGTAGACTGAGTGATGTAAAACTGGCCAGTAAATCGGTCACTTCATCCACCTACAAAAGATAGAAAAAAATAGAATGCGAGTTACTTAAATTTGTTCCAACATTATCATTGCGTGTCATGCATTCATGACAAGCAGTTTAGATTGGTGTCTCACCTGCTCTTTAGTGCGTGTGTGTTGCAGCTGTGTCGATATGTGCTCCAGTCTCTCTTTTGCTTCACTCTGACCCATCAAGTTTAGGTATTCCCTCAGCATTTGAATAATCTGAATAAAAGCCATATACAGTGGGGATTGAAAGTTTGGGCACCACAGGTAAAAAATGTAATTAATGTGCATAAAGAAGCCAAGAAAAGATGGAAAACTCTCCAAAAGGCAACAAATGACAGATTAGACATCCTTATAATAAAGTCAAAAAAGTTAGATTTTATTTTCATTATTTACACTTTCGAAATCACAGAAAACAAAAAAAAGGTGTCTGCAAAAGTTTGGGCACCCTGCAGAGTTAATACCTTGTACTGCCCCCTTCGGCAAGCTAAGACCTGACAGTGTCATGGATTGTTCTCAATCATCGTCTGGATAGACCAGGTGATGTCATTCTCAAAGGTTTTAAATGCACAGACTCATCTGGCCTTGCCCCAACAATCAGCACCATGGGTTCTTCTAAGCAGTTGTCTAGAAAACTGAAACTAAAAATAGTTGATGCTCACAAAGCAGGAGAAGGCTATAAAAAGATAGTGAAGTGTTTTAAGATGCCTCCTCTTCTGTTCGGAATGTAATTAAGAAATGGCAGTCATCAGGAACAGTGGAAGTTAAAGCAAGCTCTGGAATACCAAGAAAAATATCAGACAGAACGGCTCGCAGGATTGTGAGAAAAGTAAGTCAAAACCCATGTATGACTGGCAGACACTGGAGTTGTGGTACACTATTCCACTATAAAGAGATACTTGTACAAATATGGACTTCATGGAAGAGTCATCAGAAGAAAACCTCTTCTACGTCCTCAACACAAAAATCAGCGTTTGAAGTTTGTAAATGAACATATAGACAAGCCTGATGCATTTTAGAAACAAGTTCTGTGGACCGATGAGGGTAAAATAAAACTTTTTGGCCGGAATGAGCAAAGGTATGTTTGGAGAAGAAGGGGCACAGAATTAATGAAAAGAACTTCCAACTGTTTAGCACGGGGGTGGATCGATCATGTTTGGGGTTGTATTGCAGCCAGTGGCACAGGGAACATTTCACGAGTAGAAGGAAAAATGGATTCAATAAAATTTCAGCAAAGTGGCCTTCACAATCTCCTGATCTCAACATAATTGAAAATCTATGGATAGACCTTAAAAGAACAGTGCGTGACAGACAGCCCAGAAATCTCAAAGAACTGGAAGACTTTTGTGAAGAAGACTGGGCAACGATACCTCAAGAATATAACAAGAATTGAAAGACTCTTGGCTCGCTACAAAAAGCGTTTACAAGCTGTGATACTTGCCGAAGGGGGCAGTACAAGGTATTAACTCTGCAGGGTGCCCAAACTTTTGCAGCCACCACATTTTTGTTTTGTTATTTTCACAGTATAAATGATGGAAATAAAATCTAACTTTTTTGACTTTATTATAAAGGATGTCTAATCTGTCATTTGATGCCTTTTGTAGATTTTTCCATCTTTTCTTGGCTTTTTTATGCACATTAATACAAAATTTTACTTGGGGTGCCCATACTTTCGATCTCCACTGTATAAACAAAGCTGGTTGTAATATTATTCTTAAATGGCAGTACAATACTCCTGTTTACCTGTGTGACTTCCCCCCTCAGGTTTTCTAAGCTCCGTGAATCTCCCTCTTGCAGAATGTTAAGCTTGGAGCGAGCCAAATGTAAAGGAGTCCTGCCTGCTCGGTCCAGGGCATCAACACGGGCTCCTTGAAACACAAAGAGGACGACAGTATTTAATTTACAGAATTTTACAAAGCCACCACAATAATACTTTAAAGACACGGGTAGAAGGGTAGAAACTACACTAAACAACATGGGCCATTCTGTCTTACCGTCTCTGGCTATACATACAGAGATATCTTAGATGCACAATTGTCTGCATTAGGGCCAGAGCTTTCAGTGTTTAAAAATGTAAAGTGAAGATTGTATCTCAATGGTTAGGTAAGGTAGAGACATGTAACCAGGGTAAATAGAGCTATTTTTAGATCACAGATGATGTCTTTGTGGTATTCGAGCATGCTCGCTTTTGTTGCATGCTCATGTAACAACATAGATGGTAATAGCCGCCATTGGTACTGGTTTTCAAACAAAATTTGTGAACTTGCAAATCGGCACTTTTAAATCACAATATAATGCTAAACAGTTCAAATTTCTTAAACTGTTCACCTGTATCATTTAACCTTCAATCGAGCTGGAGCAGCAACATGTTTTCAGCTTTTGTCTGTCTGCTGTGTAAACGCCTCAGAGGACCATTTCAGTAAATATTAATAATGCTAACATTCTAAATAAGGAAACATACTTTTAGCATAAAGCTAATGTAGACTCTTTGGGTGTGTACACACTTTCAATGTTTGCTTCAGTTGAAACAAACTCTGGTGCAGTTTACTTGGATAAGTGTAAATAATTTTGTACAAATCTCGGGCACAGTTGGTAAAGCCTACAAACATCTAAACATCTTTTAATTGTTTATATAATAATAATTTACATAATTTGCATTGTGTAAAATGTTGTAGCCTATTGGAACAAATTGGTCAATACTAAGTTTTTAATAATATCACCTTTTAAAATAATCATTTTATTATCTATTTGTCTACCTTATGAACTATATAGATTCATAAAGGTAAATATTTTATACATTCCTAGTTAATTTTGGCACATTGTGATTTATGTGCTTCTATATAAATGTTTTTTTATGTTCTGACGGCTGTCCCAAGGATTTGGTAACTTTATCCTCCTAACTTACTAATATGAATTTGCATGTAATAAAACACAGCCCTCTTTGTTAGTATAAAAAATGTATTAAATGTCTTTCTTTGCTGTTGATTGCATTTGTAAAGAACTGGAAAACCTTCTAGACTGTAGTGTAAATAATATTCCGGTTGTCTTACCTCCTTTCAGCAGTGTGGTGATTACAGGCACATGGTTGGTACAGGCCGCTGCAGAAACACACATCTCCATCAGCATCCAACCATACATAACTGGCATTTATTGAGGAAAATGTGTCTGTTCGCTAAATGCTGAACACAGTTTAAGGAATTGTCAGGCAAATACAAATAGAGCAGTACACTGTCTTATGTCCTTACCACAGACATTGAGGTAAAAACAAGAACACTTACCCAAATGGAGAGGGGTATTTCCCAGACTGTCTCTCTGGTTAGGGTCAGCCCCATAGCTCAGCAACAATTGTACTAAAATGACAGCACACACTTATTTGCCATTTGGAAATACCTGCACATACTGTATGCACAGTTTTTTTTAAAGACACTAAAAAGGTCTACAGATTGTGGCTGCAGCCAAACAAAGAAAGTTGCTCATAGTCTAAAATCTCCAAATATCAATTAGTCAACAATAACAACTTTCTGTCACAGCAGCTATAATTTAAAACACTTTTCATTTTGACTTTTGTAAATTCAACTCTCTCTGAACACTGTATTTCTTCAGAGCTGTAGAGCCAACAGTAATAACTCAATACTAAAAGTAAAATGTGTGACTATTTGATCAATTCTGTCAGCCCTACTATAGACATTTTGTATTTTTCTTTTGTACATTCATTACAATTCAATGGCCAGTCCAAACCTACCAATGTTTTCATTGCCATTGCAGGAAGAGAAATGGAGGGCTGTTCTTCCCTTGTCATCAGCCGCACAGGGGTCTATGTCATCTTCCAACAGCCTTCGTACTGGCAGTGAAAACACAAACCTCACTTTTAGATGAGCTAACCAGTTATTCTAGATATTTCCCATCCCATTACTCATACCTGTGTCGATGTCATTGCTATTGGCGGCTTCCCTCAATCTTTTCACAGCTGTGAAGAGAAAGAAAGCAAAGGTTATGCAAATATTGCATTTGGTTGCTTGTGAAAAATGATGCTGCTGACAGGGTCGGCGTGGGCTAGCTGGGTGTAAACTGTTAGTGTACCATTCAGTGCATCTTAACAGTCTCTTGTAATCTGCAGCATAATGAGATGAAGCTCCATTTTCTCACATTGTTTAATGATGGAAATGGTTAGTACTGTCTAACACACTGGTCCAAAATCTACCAATGAGTTGTTAATTAAAAAAGCCAAAACCCACACATGCACATGAAAGCTGAAAAGACTTGTATTTGTAGCCTGTATTTTGGCTCAGTGTGGTAGAGTGGTTGTTCTGTAACCGGAAGATTAGCGATTTGATTCCTGCTCACCCCACAGTTCACACATTCATTGTGTCCTTGGGCAAGACTCCTAACCCACCTTGTGAACAATGGTGTTCCAGCTGTAACACTGGTGAATGGAAGCTTAATGTAATTTGCTTTGGATAAAAGTGTCAGCTAAATGAATAAATGTAAATGTTGTACAAAATGGCACCTGTTGCTTAAAATACAATTCTGTATGATAACCTGAAAATACTACGCTGCAGTATCTTAAGACAGAATATACCTAATATAAGTTACATAAATCCCACAGGCCGTTCTTTCACTTCCCGTTCCTCATTGTACCACTGCCCAGAGGGGACAAACTGAGCACTGTTCCAAGAGAAGAACATGCTTTTATTACACATACAAAATCTGGGCTTTTCCCAAAAATGCCCAGAACTGCACCCACATTTAGCTAGCCACCTATTTTGATATATTAATATTTTAGCCTAATCTATTTTCTACACAATTTTTATAATTGTGTTATATAACGTTAACTCCTCTTAGCTATCATAAAATGTATATTACATTGAATTAAAATATGTGTTCCAACATTTATATAACCATATAGTCAAACGATATGTTGGCAACATTAATTAACATTTGATTTACGGCATTAGCTTTATTATTGGCAAAGTGTGTTTAAACATAGATCAATTAAATGACGGTCTGGGTCAGAGTAATTAGTGACTTCACAAAATCTGGCATTTTTTTTTTTTTGCTTTTCTGGGAGGTGAGCGATGGTTCAATGCTCCAGGAACTTGCAGTTTTGACCATTGGGACTTTGAAGACCTTTTATAACCCACACCGGTTAGTTGTAAAACTCCACCTTTGGCATTTGTAGACCTATAAATATAAAAAGCCAATGGCTCTACGAGTCGACCTTGAATAATAGCCTACGCGTTGTTGATAAATGTCAATAATTAATAGCTGGTAGTGCACACTCTCGTGATTTTTACTGTTCAACAATTCCTTACCATATATATCTTTTCCTATTGGACCCAGGTTGTATGCAGCTCTGTGGTGCCTCCTGTTCCTGCCGCCTAGCACCTTTCCGAGCTTGTGGCCGCCTCCGGAGTACCCCTCCGCCCGTCCGGGCTCCCACAACAAGTGCAAGTACCGCAGCTCTTTATCGTCCATCTGTCCCACTCGACCCAGCAGCACTTTGCTCTCTCCGAAGCTTACAGCGGTGCCCACGTCTTCCATCACGTCCACGCTGCCCGGCTGCTGCTGCTCGTGCTCTTCCCCGTCCCGCGCTTCGTTTTCCGGTCCTGGTTCGAGCATGTATTCCCCCTCGGAGCTGGACCTGTCGTTGTCCGAGACGGTAGCAACGATGGGGCTCCACCCGTCCATAGTCTACAGCGACATTTGGGAGGCGTTTTTTATGCTACAGTCGTTCCACAAAATGTTGTCCACCCCCGAAGAAGCATATTATGTCTTCGCATTATTGTAAATTTTGTATTATATTCTTTAACAAGTGAAGCTAGCTTTTCCTTCTAGCACCAACATGTTACCTATTTCCCATTTTCCACATAAAAGTAGTAAAAGGTACGCCCATTGTTCAGTCGACAGCTTCACAAGAATGTCAGCCAATGAGCTTCTGCGTTATTGAACTGCTCTCGACCAATGCAGTCAGCGAGACTAGGCAGCCACTGTACCGTGACAATTTCCCGCATGCGTACTGCACACTTGAAATAGAAAAGGCCAATGCAAAATTACCGCGTATGACTTTATTTTTTGGTACATTTAGTATGCATAACAATTGACTGACATCCCCCTCCACCAATTTAATATATAATTTTACAAACAGTACCACTGTAATAAAGTATTTACATATTATATTTTCAATGATATGAAAAAGGCACAAAAATAATGCTCTGTTATAAGAATACACCCGCATTCCATGTACAATATGACTGGTAATTTGAAAGAATTGATTTTGAAATATCAGGGGACACAATGGCCTCCAGTGATATGCAAAGATTTCCCAGTAATACCATAAAAATGAAATATGTATTTAAACTACAATTTGTAAAATTGTAGTTTAAATAGTTTGTTTTTTTATATTAAAAGATAAGAACTAAGCTAAAATTTTAACAAATAATCTTTGCTGTAAACAATACTGTATGCAATAATATGTTTATTAATTTTCTTCTGCTTATCCTGTTCTGGGTTGTGTTCTAATATCTAACTTAAAGTGCAGTAAATACTGATTGTATTAGTTTATTATGGCACATATTATGGGATAATATGGGAAACACTTATCAGCACTACCTTTGTCAAAAATATTTGGTCTGGCAGAGAAATAGGCTTAGCTTAGGGAAAAGCAAACAAAACATTCAGAGGTCAAGTTTGAGTCCTGAAGACACGGAGGCTCCAGCTTGTGCCAGGTAACTGGGGAATGCACTGTCGGCCCCTGGGTTGTCTTCGCTTTGCTCCGGAGGCATCACCACTGCGCTATAGTCTTTCTGTCCAGGCTGACCGCTGTGTGCGACACCCTGCCCCTTCAAGTACCCCTGGCGACAGACCAGCGGTGGCTGGCGGTGGGTAAGGGATAAACGAAAACAGGATTCTACAAGAGGAAACAGAAGGTTTGTTTTACAACGTAATTAAAGTCATTTCTACTGTTGACTAGAGTCTGGCTTCAAAGTGCAACATGGATAAGGGCATAAAGAGGCTGGTACAACATGAGTATTTCAGCCTGGGATTCAATGTGGCTAAAATTTAGTTTGAAGGATGCTGCTGGTCTTTTCCAAACCACATGTAGTCCAGTTGAACCTACTCCGGAGACCTCTGGGCCCTGTACTACAAAGCTGGATTAGGATATGTTTAGGGTTAACTCTGGGTTTTCAGTACAACAGTAGCACAAATATGTCATTCAGCCACATCGGTGTGATCATTGGCCTTTAAAGGTGAACTAGCAACACACTGCCCACCTGCATAGAAATTCCTGAGGTCAGCCTGGACACAGTGTTCGAGGAAACGCCGCAGTGGTTGGACATGAGATATAGGACTGTCCCATTCTGTGAGGAAGTCCTCCACTATATGATGGACAGCTTGGGGCCTTGGCAACGGCCAGCCATGTGGGCGGCGCATCATTTCATCCTCTGGGGAAAACAGATGTTAACTTCTCACACAGAACTGAGTACCTGTTAGTAGAATAAACACTGACCAGTAGGAAGTTGGTCATAGTAGTACAAAACCGGATGTAGAAAGTTGGATTTAAACGCTCTGGTCCAGTCAGTTTCGGCCCTGTTACGCCCGAGGTAGTCCATCTTCTTTTTACCGTACTGCATAACCAGAATTATCAGTCCACTGGTGACTTTATGTCCAGACAGAGAGGAGAACTGAGGTAGGGCCTGAAGTGGAAACTCCTCCAGGTATTCACAGTGAGGTCTGAGGAGAAAACGAGAAGACAGTTATAAAACAATTATTATACCAAAATGATAGCGGTTAGTGTCAAAATCTTTTCAGCCCACCCTTTAAGTAGCACTACATCCCCGAGCACCTCAAACATTTGGTACGGTCCGGAGGCTTCGTTGGCCCGCTTTAGAATCCAGGATTGTAGCTGTGTGGTTAACAGTTTTGTGGATGGCCAGAGGTTGCCATGGTACTGATTTTCAAGAATACGATGTACTGCTCTTACTGAGAAGGAAAATCCATATGGTTAATCTAAATGTCACACACGCATTAGTTTGAACGTGCATCTGGTCTACAAACTGTTTAAATTCTATGATGACCGAGTATGCGTACAGTGCTTACACTTGTGTATTTAGGGAAATATATTTTATATATATATAATATATAAAATATATAATATAAAATACATATATATAATATATAATATATGTATTTTAGGGAAATATATGAGAATGCAGTTTTGTCCTTTTTCTAATACAGTACATTCTCCTGTAAACCTTTTACCATGACCACATTTGTGTCTGTCTCAATAGACTGTGCGTAAATTCAAATGTTCTTCTGCTGCAGTTTCACCTGTGTAACGGAAGCCATGGACAAACCCTCCGGCAGAAGAACGGTAGTCTCTGGAGTGGGCCGCAGTTCCTAGCACAAACAAACCCGGCGTGTTCTTTCCTTCAAACCAGGCTGTCAGGGCCGGCAGCCTCCCTCGGGCATTCTCACTGTTGGGTGGGCAGGCAGACCTAGAAATATATGGAAGAAAAAATATTATGATAAATACAAGGAGATGCTGATCAGATAACAATTTTTTTTCTGGACATTCTACCTGTCAAATATGCTGAAATTGAATCGAAACCCCAGGCAGCGGATCACGTGGTCATAGGGCTTCCTCATTGAGAAGTTGTCGATGTGATACCCAGCCAGTTCCTCTGAGGTTGCATTCGAGTTATTGCTTCCATTTTGTACGTACTTCTTTAATGTCAAGTACAGCTTTGCCTTTTTGTCTTTTCCATGTTTGGGTCTCCTTTTGCCCTCCTCAGTTCGTTTGGTGATGGCTATCTCCTCCAGACGAGTCTCCACCAGCCCGTCCAGGGACTTGAGCTGATACGTGTCCAGGACTTCATTGTTCACAGCTCTGAAAATGAAGACGTTATTGATTAATGTACAAATACAATAAACTTGCACTACCATTATATTTACCAATTTCCCTATACAGCTCTGGAAAAAACTATTTATAGGTATGTGTTTGGGTAAAATTAACATTTTTGTTTTATTCTATACACTAATGACAATATTTCCCACAAATTCCAAATAAGATTATTGTAATTTAGAGCATTTATTTGCAAGAGGATAGTGATGACCACAGAAGTATTTTTTATATACTTTTCTTTATTAAATAAGATTTGGTCATCATTCTTTGTTCATGGAATAAGCAGGGTCTCCTTTACATTGATGACCAACTGTTGGCCCAACCTACTCTAAAATGAACCAAAAATAGATTATAATATTATAGCATTGCAGTCTGTTCCATTGACCTGAGTTTGTGTCTGTCAAGGAGAGTCTCCAAACTGCGCAAAATATATCAGACTTTGTAGTGACTGCTGATTGCTGGTGTGTGACTCAATCAGCAGAGATGAAACAGAGGAGATTTTCAGATGAAGGATTAGCAAACTTCTGCAAATGTTTAATCAGCAACAGTAGCTAATTATGGTTGTTATGCTGAAGTCTATTGGGGGGTGTCTAAAAATAAAAAAGAGATTGCAGCCACTTTGAAAAACTAATAGAGGGCTGGAGCAGATACAGTATAAGTATTAGTTTAGAGACTCTGGTTGAAGACATACAACAGGACAGATGCTGTAGTAAACAATATGAAGCATCTCCTGCATTGGGTTTTTGAACAACAGAGCAGCCGGTGGATTTCTGAGATTAGTAAGCTGCAGGACAAAACGCCACAAGAACTACAAACAAACATTTTAGCAGTACCTTAGGTCTCCAACATAATGTGTCTGCCAGGCCAGTCGGACCGGGCTGCGGCTGACCATGTGAACCCGACTGGCCTTCCCCAACAGGCTCTGTGCTGTCTCAAAGGCTGAGTTCCCTTTGCCCAGAATAAGCACAGCCTGGTTTTTGTAGTCCTCTGGATCGGTCGAGATGGACTCGTAACCTTTCACCAGCTCTGAACCCACAAAGTCTATAGTCTGGGGAACCCATAGACCAGTGGCCACCAGAAGGACGCTGGAAGTGAGACAAATGTACAACTTTAAAACTGTCCAACATTATCTTACAAACAGCTACAGTTAAGTCTAGCATACCTGCAAAAGTAGGATGAGCCTTGCTGTTCTGTAAGAATATACTTCCTGTCTGTGGCAGAGTGAACTGCTCTGATTCGTCCAATGTCTACACTGTATCGGACTTTAAGCCCAAGTTCTTTCTCAAAAAGAGACAGGTAGACTGGGAAGGCATCGGCCGGTGGGTAGAACTCACTGCTCACTTGCTTAAAAAGTAGATCTGACTTATCGCTGAGCAAGGAGTTCCAGTCGTGTCGCAGGTTAAACTCTCGGTTGTGGCTTCCGGTGTGGATCTTGTTAATGCTTATTAGCTTCCTGTGCCTAGGATATCTTGACACAAAACAGAATTAGTGAATTCATAAGTAGCACATTACTATTATTGCTGCTGCTTAAGTGTTACTGACTTGTTAAAAAAGCTGCCGGGGCTAGAATTTCTCTCCAATATGATGTAGTCTCTCTTGGCTTTGGAAAGGAAGTGTCCCATCTGCAGTCCTGCCGGTCCAGCGCCCAGCACACAGTAGTCATGGTGATGGGTGCTGTTAGGGTGCTGGTCAAAGCACTTGATAAAACCCATCAGGAGACAGAGGATCAAATAAGAAAGGGTTGGATCCATCCCCTAAAGTGCCATAAAAAGTCGTGTTGGGACATCCCTCCTTTAAAAGGTATTATGTGTAGCTTTAAAAAAAAAAGCTTGCTATGTGTTCCTTTTTGACGTATTCATGAACCCACCTCAATAGGAAGGATGAGTAAATAGAGACAATTACAGTTCACAGTTGTTGCCTGAATTAGCCCGTATGCTCATTCTTATCTGGTCATTTGGGTTTCCCGCAAAAAATCTGCTGATGTGACGTGCACTCTCACGCTACTTGATGGATGTAAACAGCGCAATTACAATCATCGATTGAGAAGCGACCAGCCTCCGACACTCCTCATAAACATAAAAAATTCAAGTATTTAAAATACGACCATAAGAGCCAAGTCGGAATCTAAGTAACAATAGCCTTGCATTCTAAAGTATTGACCTTAGCGTTTATTTCTGGATAGCAAAAAAGAATATGTTTACATAAAGAAACACTACTTCTGGTTTGTCCACAGACCAAACGGACCACTGCACAGACCACGCCATGGACCACTAAACGGCCACTAGGGGCGCCCGTTGGAGAGGTCTGTGCAATGGGCCGCCTGGACTTTTTGGTGGTCCTTGCTACGTTACGTTAGCCTGGTTCTACCAGACTCTCGTACATTTCATTTGTACAGAGAGTCTGGCCTCGCTCCATTGACAAGCGTTTACTTCCTTGTATGCGGGAACTCTGTTGAAGTTTAAAACTATTGGATCTGCCCAGAGTCACAGGATCTGCCATAGCCAATCGCTAACGTGTGGTCGTGACGTCTGGCATGCGCCGAAACCGACCGGAAACAACAAGTCACTCCCTCTGTTCGCTGATTGGTCCTACAAAAAATTGATTTCTGGAAACCTAAGAATATACAGCGATTCCAGACTAAGTACTAAAGCGAAATGAAATTGAGCGGAAGTACGTAGGAGGGCGGAGCCAGGCTAACGTTACGTGGTCAGTGACTGTTTATTTGTGTCTACTGTTTTAACTTCTCCATGGTAATTACTGTAATTGTTAGCCAATCAGTCGGACTCTAAAATATAATGTTGATACAGATTTATTTTATTTTATTTTTTTAAATTTAAGTATATGACGTTTTATAACGCTGTACAAATAGAGAGCACAAACTATCTATTGTCACTGGTTTGACATACACCTCGGGATTGAAGACCATCTGTCTGTAAGTCTAGTGCAGAAGACCTGTGCCCTTCAGTCCTAAAGTACTGTGTTCAATTCCTATGTTCGAATTTAATAAATTTACACAAATGTCTGAAATGTTGTTTTTTTGCAGGAAACCTAGCAAATTGCATGTTCCTCTTTAGCACTTCATATTGATTCAGTTTATAGCTATTACAGTATTTTTGGCCTATACCACTAGGACTGACCACAAGGAATGTGTGTAGAGACTTTCCTACCACTGCACAGACCATGGCATGGACCAGGCGGACCACTGCACAGTCCGCGGACAGACCAGTGTTTCAGTCACAACCCCTTCAGAAAATGCCACCCATAAGACATTCATAAGCCAGTTCATAAGACATTATGAACAAGGAGTATTTGCGCTTGTTCAATTGTTTTTACTTACAGCGGTAATTTAATAAATTTGCAGAATTTTTATTTATTTTTTTTACCTCTGTAAACATTGTACATCTGCGTGTGCTGCAGTCTCTGCCAGTTTTTGACATGCGTGTACAAGTTTCCGCAACAAGAACGAGTGAGCAGGCTCCAACTGCCGCTAACAACCTGTGTTAGTTGCTCATGTTTAGAAAATCATAAACCTCCATAATGCACCTTTAATGCTTTACCTTTAAATATTATTTTGGAAAGATGCATAGATTTGTCAGGTAATTTTGCTAGAAAAGATTATCATTAAACTTGATGTGACTCTTATGCCAGAAATAATTTAGATGACACCATTAAACCTACTGTACTGTTTTTGTGGGTTTTTAAAAAATTTTTTTGACACTTAGTTTCTACCCAATGCAATAGTCTGTAGCTGCAGACTCAGAGCCTGCAGATACAGACCCACACAAAGAGTCCCGCATTCTCAGACTCCACGTTTTTTGAGACTGCGCCTCTTGCTGTCTGGAAGATCATATGTATTATATTATCCAAATTCCATTGAAAACAATAGCATGAAATTTTACGGTCTTGTTTCATTTAAATTTTTCCAACAAAATGTATAAAAAATAAAGATTTTGCAAACCTGTTTGCGTTCCCTGCTCAATGCAAGTACCAAAAAAATCTGATTGTGGTTTTTTTACTTTAATAAATTATTCAGTAGTTATTTTTTAAGTGTGGGTGGTAATTGAAAGAAAATTACTGATGGAAGAAATTAAATTACAGAATTACAGAACTATCCTCTGAAAAATATTATATTGCTACAATTTTTCTTTAACTTAAATTACATTTTTCTTTCAGTTCAACTAATGGTCTAATCAACATACATTATACCTTGCTTATTACAAAACCTGTTTTTTGATATTCTGAATGCTAAGCAAAACTAAGAATAGACAAAGCACCAATAATACACCAACAATAAACAATTTTGTACTTTATTTAACTATTGCCTAAACATAATCTTGCTGTAAACAGGACAAAGCAAAAAAAAAAAAAAAAAAAACTAATTGTGTTTGTTAGTAACTCTACTTTTCATCTTCAATGGTATAAGGTAAAATAATAACTGTACTTTCTGGTAAATGGCAGTAATGTATCAATTAGTGTAGAACTGTAGGTCTGAATTAAGGCCTGTCTGTATTAACAAAAAAATGTATTAACATATAAAACAATTGACAAACATGTCTCAAATGCACTCTCCCTCATCTGTGAAATTCAGTTGAGTTTTTGACTTATTGAGAAGTGCTTTGAAGTATTCAAACAGAATAGCTAGCTGCTAAATACTGTCCATGTAGACTGGCACCTGACATTGTGGTTTTAGGGGGAACCACTTTGATGGTTTCCCATTGAGAACATCCCGGGGGCAAACAAAAAGTGTTGTTTTATATGTACACAAGCCAACAATAAATAATTGGCATTGCCATTAAAAATATTGCTAAGAGAATATTAGGTAATTAATTGGCAATTGGCAATTGAAGTTGAAGTTGACAATGATCACAGCCCTGGGTGAGTCATTTACAAATGATAATTTTTAATGAACTGTTTCCATACCACTAAATGCTGCTCTGTTGCCTTTGAAGTCACAATGCAGTCCATCAGTCTTTCTTCTGTTCTTATTTGATCTTGGACCGCTTGGACGTGCTGTGGGACATCATGTGTGCTGCGTCTTTTTATATTGTTATATCCATCTTGAAAATAGAGAGTCAAATTTAATATTTTTAGGACCACTCCACAGAGCTCATACAGTCAAATTTCAATCAATACAAATTAAAAGTTGTTGTTAATACATAGTAAAGACATAGTTCATTTGGTTTTTAAATTGTATTGATGGTAAATGGCTGGCAACAACTTCATAAGTTAATATTTATTAATTTTAATACATAAGTTTTATAAGTACTAATTTAAGTAGGCTACATAAATTATATAATGTAAAATATTACTCCCTCTGGATTTATTTATTTCAATTTATAGTTTTAGGAGAAAAGATTTATGTAATTAAAAAGAGGTCAAACTGTTAATCTGAATAAATAATTAATTATCATTATACCCCGAGGTTAAAGGCTAACGTTAAGCTTAGCTATCACAATATTTTCGGGAAAAAAGGCAAAAAAAAACAGACATTACTGCCCAACATTTTGTAACAAGCTATCGTTACAAATTTTTTAATTATCTATTCATATGCTGGTGTATCTATGAGCTATAATGTGGCTTGATCGAATGATTATGATTCGATAAATATAATTAACGATACTCACGTCTCGATGTTTATCTCTGATCCAGTTTGATTGGAGGCGCAGTCTCGAAAAACGAGGGGTCTGAGAATGTGGGACTAGGTGCGGGTCTGTACCTGCAGGATCCAAGTTTGCAGCTTCATACTACTCACCCAATGGGGAATTATATTAAAAACTGAAATACCTTACATGTTATAACATGTTATAATGAAAAGGTCAACGTTTGTAAATATTACAAAGTACCATTAAGTGTAGGCTAATATTTAGGCTACTTGCTAGTATAGTGTAATTACCTTTTACATAGCCTGTAACATTTAACTAATTATAGGAATTTGGATTAAGACTGCTGGCACCAATACGTCCTCGCTTTACCCCTCAGCTTGAACAAGATAATATAAACTCTGCGCAAATTTATAACCTACTTCAATGAAATAGTTTAGTTGTATAAAAGCCCTGCTGCTAACACGGAGTAGCTAGCCCTGTCTGTTATGTAGCTCTGTGGAGGATGCGGGGCGAGCTGATGCTCCCTGAGCCAGTTGTGAGCTCGGAAAAGACCCCAAAAAAGACCATCATTTTACTATTACCTTTTATAACAAGCGACTCCTCGGACACACCATCGGACACCCAGCTTGAGCTGCTACACGTTTGCTTTGGAACATTTTCAGTCGCGTTTTCCGTGAAAATTTAACATACTATATTCTCCAGTCAACTTCTACTTACCCCGGGAAAGGAAAAACGAAGGGGGCGTGGCCTAAACGGCACCATAGAAAAGAGTGTAGCCCTATTTATATAGTCATTGGTGTAGCCTGAAAGAAAAAAAATATAGCTTTGATATTCTTTCGGGACGAGTTTTTTCTTGAACTAAACATAGTGGAATGCTTTTCTTGGAGTGAACCAACCAGGCTTACTCCATCACATTTTATGGCCGATGCAGTTGTATTACTTTATGTTTTTTTTCCATTATGATTTTCATTCTGTGATACCTTATTAGAGCTGTAGCCAGGGTTTCTAATATGATACAATTACACAGAATAATGATCACAAAGAAACATCTCAATATCTATTGTTACATTTGCTACATAAATAGTTTAATTTAATATTACTTTATTTTACTTGTTTTCATAAAATAATAACTATATTTCAGAGCATGGGGTTCTTGTAAATGGCTATGCCCAAGTCCACTTACTCATTCTTAAAGCAGGTTTACTCCATCTCCATTGGTCAAATAGTTTTGTTGTATTTTGTTGGTGAGCTGTGATGGGCCGAGAGCTACACAATCAGAAACATCTCGACCATGTAAACAAAGGAGGGAATTGGTGAGAGGCAGTGGACAGTTGGTTTACTTATAGTCATCATCAGTATTCACCAAAAACTAAAAGGAATTATTTAAGCTTTTGAACACTTTGCTTGTAATTCCAGTTTGTGTTCTTCTGATGCACACCCAATAAGGTCCCTGTAAACAAAGAGGTAAAACTGTGAATACAGCCAGAGGACAATATGTATATAAAGCACCATTACTGTAGGATAAAAGTGATTTTGTCTGATACAATTATTTAAATTTTCAATACAAATCTACATAGTATGCCTTTAAGTACATCAACTGTTATTTGTATGTTCTTCATTTTTGGTACATCTCATCTACTGCTCTCAAGCCAGATCTGGCACTGAACTGCAGTCCAGATCTCAGCACCACACTTCCTGTTAGGATTGGTAAGTTGTGGTGGTTTAGTGGTAGTGAAATAAATCAATTACAATCTTAATTTGTTTGTCACTAGTGAACAGAAGAAAATCATAATAAACATATGCACTCATGGTTGTAGGCCAGACCAGAGCTGCTCTGCTCTGATCTGCTCTTTATGCTCTTTTCAAGTAATTTATATGTTTGTGGTTACTGCATTTCTGGTCTATGAGTAGCCTATCTATTAATCTAATCATCCTGTTGACATATACAGACCATCATCTGTACATGTGTGTATGAGTTTCGACCAGCTTACCTGCTGTACCTACTCAACATTATTATAGCCTACAACCCTCGACAACTATGTGGAATATTCATTCATGGCTTGTTTACCTCTGGTTCGTGCTGTGTTTTTAATCTACCATCCTTCAGCTTCACTGTTCCAGTACACTGCCACTGAGTTTAGGATTCATAATCCAGGTCCACCAGCGCCAGCTCTGCTCAGCACCCGGATATCCTATACGTAACCCCGACAGAGATGTACTCACCGGGGCTCACGTTGGAATTTTCAGTATGACAACTCCAACTTCATCAAGTTTTTCTGGTCCACATCTTGCCGCCCATAGAAAAACACTGGTCATTGCGCTGATCTCAATTTTTACATGATCCCTTGTTAAATCGCAGCTGTGACATATCCTACCATAATTATGCAGATGACACTCAGATTTACATTTCACTCACAGCAGCTGAAACTGGACTCAATCCATTCCCTGTTACTGCATCAAACAGATAAACGTGATAGACAATTTTCTCCAACTGAACAGAGACAAGGCTGAACTAATCATCTTTGGGAACAGAAACAAAGAGAAAGTGTCAGCAGTCACCTCAAGTCTCTTTCTCTAAAATCTAAAAATCAGGTTAGAAATCTAGGGGTCATTATGGATTTAGACTTTTTCAAGGTTTTCAAACATACTTTCCAAATGTAATTTGTGAAAATGTGGATTTACTTACACTGAATATATATATAAAAAAGACAACTAAAACCCATGACTGAGCGAGAGATAAACATGTGACCAACTATTACAAAATCTGACAGTGGACTAAACAACCCCAAACGCAGCAATAAAACTTGGGTTACAGTATTAAAAAAAAATGATTAACAACACTTTAAAACCAAGGTTAAACCTATTACTCCGGCCCTGCTGTTCATATCATTCCCCATGTTTGAACAGTGATAAACCAAACACAATGTCTAGGTAATATTAAACCTGTCATTTGTGCCATGTCATGTTTTCAGGTTCCTCCTCGCCTTTTTGCTCGGTCATGTTTAGCTGTAGCGGTCAAAGTCAGGGGTGTTAGCAGTTGCACTTCCCCTTTTTGACTCAGCAGCTGGAAGGTGTGAAAGTATAAAACAGAACAGCAGGGCTCTGGAGTCACACTGGACACGATTCTGAGAAGGTGACTGCTTTGAGAGCCCAGAGACCTACAAACACATAAAAAGGTAAATGAAAATGCTGTATTCTTGCAAAGATTACAATAGGAAATTATGATCTAAATAGCTTCATAAAGTTTTTTTTTTATAGATGGAGACTTTGAAAAGTGCAAGAAAAGTTGACACAGACAACTTGGGAAGGTAGGACTCACTGACCTCTCAAACATTTTATCAGCATCATATATGGTTATAATCTGATTATTCATGTTGCTTTTGTCTCCTTATAGTGACTTATCAGAGCAGATTAAAGCAGCCACTCAAGAAAAGCATGTGCGAGCTGAGAACACGCAGCTTATGTTGAGTTTCCAGAAGGGACAGATCACTCAGATGCAGTACAAGGTAACATCAAAGCTTTTTCTCATCTTGCCTTTGGACGGCAGTAAGTGGAATTTTGAAAAATCTGACGTGAGATGGACTGTTGTCCCAGGTTCTGCTGTTCTCGCTGTATGAGATCTACAAGGTGCTGGAGGAGGAACTGGACAGGAACTCCTCACATCCAGCAGTGGCTCCCATATACTTCCCCCAGGAATTGGACCGGGTGGAGCCTCTGAAGAAGGATCTGGAGTTCTTCTTCGGAGCAGACTGGAGGAGGAAGGTGATTGTGCCGGCTGCCACCCAGAGATACGCACAGAGACTACGAGAGGTGAGACACAAAATAATTTGCTTGGAGGTGTGTGTATAGCTTACAATATTTTGGGGGAGTTATTGTGGAGGAAGAATACATGGCTACAGATGTGCAACTGCATTGGAACACAGGAGCAGGCAAAAATCATCATTACAGCCGCACTCTTGATGACCAAAAGCCAAAAAGCTTGTTTAGTCCAACTCATATTTACATTTACATATAGTAGTTTCATGATGTTTGATGTCTTTGAAGCTATGCCGTTGTGATGGATGTGCTTTACCATTGTCTTGCTGAAATATTTAAGGTCTTCCTTGAAAGAGCCATTGTCATTATTGGAGCATATATTGCTCTAAAACCTCTCAATAGTTTTCATCCTATAGTGCCTTTTTTATTGTAAGCTGCCCACGTCACAGGCTCTAAGTCATCAGAGATGCAGGCTGATAACAAGATGGAGGGTCCCTGTACTGTACATAGCAACCATGCTATCCAAAAAGAATAACATTTTTTCTTTTATCTGACCATTTTAAATGAGCTTTGTCCCAGGGAAGATTGTGTTCACATATTGATTCCTCTTTGCTGGATACAGCATTTACAACTATGTCATAGACAGTAACTTTTGAAGTGTTCCAGATCCATGTGGTGATTTCAGAATAGAATCCGGCCTGTTAACCACGCTGCTTTATGGACAGAAGATCATCAGCATTCAATTCTAACCTTTGACCTTGTCCCTTTCACAGAGATTTTTGTGTCCAATGAGGTGGCAGCTCTGACAGGATGGGTGGGTTTTAGGTTTGACTATGTAGAAACTGTTTTAGCGTTACAAACTTAAACAACATGGAGCTGCTTTGATTGGATAAAACGGTGGTTGATAAATCCAATCACAGACCAGGTATTCATTACCTGCCTTTTTGCAAACACTTCACTGGGAGCCCTCCCAGGTGACTCTGTGGAACAGACTATGTTCTGTGGAGCAGTTCTATCTGACAGAGTCAGGTTACAAATGTGTTGCTGCCAACAAAATTAGAAAATAACTATTAGTTTTGATGAAATGTTAAAATACCACAGTTGTAACATCTGGAATGTTGTTTATAGTAGTAATGTGAATAAAAAATATTTTAAATTCATTGCATTCTGTTTAATTTACAGTATATTTACCACTGTTGTTATAACACCCCTCAACACAGCCCTTCTTATACATTTTAGATTGGTAAAGAGAAGCCGGCGCTGCTGGTGGCCCACGCCTACACCCGATACCTGGGTGATCTCTCTGGTGGACAGGTCCTGGGTAAGATTGCCCAAAAGGCTCTGGGGCTAAGCAGTAAAGAAGGCCTGTCATTTTTTTACTTCCCCGGAGTGAACAGCGCCAACCGCTTCAAACAGCTGTACCGGAGCCGGATGAACAGCATTGAGCTGACGGAGCGGCAGAGGAGGGAGGTGCTGGATGAAGCCATGGCTGCATTTGAGTTCAACATCCAGGTCAGAGTTTGTGGCTCTCCTTAAGCAAAAACCAAAGATTATTCTGATGTAAAGAGGAACAGAAAAATAACCGTGTCTTTCTGTTCCCAGGTTTTTGAGGACTTACAGAAAATGCTGAGCATCACAACTGAAAGTACAGAGACGCAAACTGGAAACACTCCAAGTTCTACTTTCCCGTTTTCTGCCTTTGTGCAGTTCACTGTGGGGGTGTGTGTGGGACTAGCCACTGTCGGAATGGGACTTTATGCTTTTTAAAATAGTTAGATATTTATGCACAAGTAGCACTTACACTACAATCACTTTATGCAAATCAACAGTTAATCATGTGATTTACAAAACATTTTATTAATGCTATAATTGGATAATTGATTTTAATTATCAATATATTAAATCAAATAACAGCCAACTGTTTAATTTCTGTCCTACTTGATTTAGAAATCTAAAAAAAAAAGAGATAAAAATATTAATAGCTGTAAATATTTGAGTGAGAATTTAGCAATTACCAAGTGAACAGATTTGACGTTTATGAGCAATATGGTAAATGCCAACATTAAAAATTGTTATACTTTCTAAAGATGCAACCTTTTTTTATAAAAAAAACAAAAAAAACAAAAAACAAAACACATGGAGCGCCTCAAAGTGTTTTATAATTTGTGAGTAAGGGTCAAAATACAAGAACAAAAAAAAAAAAAAACAACTCCATTGGGCCTTTTGTTTTGTAGTCTTACATTATTTTTATATATTATGGGTTTATTTTTAAAGTCATTGTAGAAATCGGGAATATATATATATCCTACAGTCATGGGGTCCCAAAATGGGGCCTTGAGGAATCCCATAAGTAAATTTGTGCGTTATGATTCTGTTAATAAAAAGTCAAAAGCCTGTCTTGATGTGGTTTCAAATACTTTAATTCATTACAAAGCATACAGACTTTATTTTTTTTCTCTTTTATTCAACTCTATCTTGACAGTCGTTATCTTTAAGAGTTCTCTAACTGGACAAAGTTAGAACATAAGCGCAGAAGAATAGCAGAACTATGTACAACAGCATGGTTTGAGTGAAAACAGAGTGGTATGTTCTACTTGACTCTGTAAAGCACTTTCCTCTGCATGCGGTGCTGCAGCTCCCCTCGCCTCAGCATCAGGTGCAGCACTTTGTAGATGGCATGTTCAGGGTATTTCTGGAAAGATGACAAAAAAAATAATTACTCATAGCAATGTACAACTAAATGTTTCAAGATATGTAGGATGCAAAAAGGTACTGCACCACTAATGATTACACATTTTACACAATGTGTAAAAACTAGGCTCTTATTGTACAACCCTGCCTTTTATTAATCCCTATTTTTACAGATATAAAGCCATTTTGCTGTATTTTAGTTTACAAATATCCTTCTTAAAAAAGAAGAATAAGCTCACCCGCAGAATCATCAGCATTGCTGGTGACCCGTACCACTCCCTCTTTAGTCTCCTGCCTTTAAGGAGAGGGTTTCAGAGTCTCCAAGCACACTCCACGTGACGTAGTCAGGTTGCTGAACTCTGCCCAATACCTGCCCTCTCTCCCTGGACTTTAATCCCCTCCCTCAAAAGACTCCTGCCTTTTTGCATAAGGATTTTACAACCCGTTATAATATTCAACTGTTTAACGTTATCCAACTGCACTAGTTACCCAGATATAATTATAATGATCTGCTCATGCACCTTTAGACCACTGCTAAATAATGCTCCTAGCATTTCAGTTACTGTATGTCTGCATGTAGATAATTGTCAATAAAAGCTGTCTGAATCTTTGACAAATATGTTTTTCAGATAACCTTAGACTGACCTGTTTGGTAAAGTCCTGTACAATGCTGTGCTCAGAAACCTGCGAGCCAATTGCAAAGCGCCTCTTCAGCTGCTTCTCGACGCGCGACAGCATTTCCTGGTCTTCCTGACTCGTGAAGCCCTCCACACCTGCACACCATGACAACACAGAAACATGTCATGACTATCAATACTACAAAGTTAAGTCCCAACAGGAGCAGCACCCACCTGACAGGCTGCCGGACAGAGCGGCGTCCAGAGTGGAGACCTGGAAGAGTCTGAGGGCCTCATCCACCTCCTCCTCTCCGGCCACAGCCTGCAGTTTCATTTTGGCCAGAGACTCAGCTATGCGCACAACAGCCTCCAGCTGCCTGCACAACATCACGCAATAGAAATCAGTATTCCAACCTTTTGAATAGTTGCTAAAGAAAAACTAAAATTTGGTGCATTAACCATAAACTTGAATAAACTATGTGACACCAGAGTCTTGACTTTTATTGCATTTTACCAATGCCTGAAG
Organism: Neodontobutis hainanensis; assembly: GCA_024349245.1. Taxonomy (NCBI): domain Eukaryota; kingdom Metazoa; phylum Chordata; class Actinopteri; order Gobiiformes; family Odontobutidae; genus Neodontobutis; species Neodontobutis hainanensis. The sequence goes on along the minus strand of JALDNG010000165.1, from coordinate 152,147 downwards.
AAACATAGCCCAAGTTTTTAGGTTTTGTGTTGGAAACTTGTCGGGATACTTGCTCCTTTTAGTAATGTTTGTCTATTTTTTTATGTCACCTGCAGCTCGTACATTAGAGGATTACAGACGTTGACTTTAATGCAGACAGCAAGGGTCAAAATCACAATGACAGGATCCACACAGTTAATGAAACAGTGACTCATTTTACTGGCATTTCTTTTCATTATTGTTATTATATCCTTGTCTTATGTTCAATAAAGGAATATCCCAAATAGTCTCTAAAACTGAAAACTGTGGGTGAGGTTGTGTTTTGATGACTGCAGTGATAAATGCAGTGGTTACCTGACGGTGATTGGGATGGAGGGCTTCTTGTCGCTCTCTCGTTCATGCTCTCTGGCTCCACTCCTCATAACCACATATCTATTCTTCAGCTTCTCAGCAGCAGCCGCAGACAGACGAGGACCACATTTACTGAAGACACCAGACAAAGCCATTACATACACAGTGCAAACACAAATGGTAGAGATTAATATCACTACCAATACTCACGCTCTGGCATAGGCGATGTATTTCTTGAACGTGGCCAATGGTATCTCCCCCTCAACGCCCTCGGTCTGTGTCTGAGCGCTCAGGTGGACGTTCATCACGTGACGAGCCAGAGTCTGCGGGCAAAAACATACAGTGTTCAAAAACAGAAAAAACTACCCTTTTTACATTGTGGGAGTACTTTCTCCTGCTCCTCACCATGTCCCTCTGCTGGTCGTGATGGTCTTTGATGATAAAGATCATGTCGAATCGGGACAGGATGGTGGGCATGAAGTCGATGTTGTCCTCGCCCTTAGTGTCATCCCAGCGGCCAAACACAGAGTTGGCTGCAGCCAGAACTGAGCAGCGGGAGTTCAAGGTGGTGGTGATACCGGCCTGGAAGAACAGATGACTTAACACAGAAGCATATACAACTAGATAGACTGTGTGTTAGGAGTAAAAACAAGGCAGCTGTTCCTTTAGTTCAATAAACTAGTGGGGAGTGTTAAGTACTTTCTTTATCGGAAAGGTCTCTAGATTGTGCCAGCAGTCAAAGGGGTAATACCTTGGCGATGGAAATGGTCTGCTGCTCCATGGCTTCATGAATGGCCACTCTGTCATCTTCTCTCATCTAGTTTTAAAATACACACAATGATTACTTTTTACTACAGAAAAATTGTTAAAATACAGATGCCCCTCTTAACATGTCTTTACCTTGTCAAACTCATCGATGCACACCACTCCTCCATCAGCCAGCACCATGGCTCCTCCCTCCATGATGAAGCCCCTTGTGGCAGGGTCCCGTAGAACAGAGGCTGTCAGACCTGCTGCACTGCTGCCTTTACCCGAGGTGTAGATCTGAGGACGCCACACACAGACTTAACACACACCTACCATTATTGATTATTTACTGAAGTAAATCCAGGTTCTGCTGACGTACCCCGATGGGTGAACACCTCTCCACAAACTTCAGAAGCTGAGACTTGGCTGTTCCAGGATCTCCCAGCATCAGCAGGTTGATGTCTCCTCTACGAGTCAGACCATCAGGAAGCCTACAAAAGACGAGGATTATTAACTAACGGCACAAAAAGAAAGTGTAGCTTGTTTTGGCCTCCTCCGTGACATGATGTCACACAAACCTAAATTTAGGTAATTTGCAGAAAGTGCCACAAATGTAAATGTATCTATAGAATTAAAAACATGAGCCTATTTCAACAAAGATTCCACTAGATTTGTGGTAATGTTTCACACCAATACTGGTGACTTATGCAGTATTAGTGAGAATCTAATACTGCACAGTTGCTATGAACTGTAGAAATCTATGATTTTAACAATACATGGCAAAAAAGGGTGAGGGATGAATAAAAACCATGCTTAAACAGCAAATGCTGCATGTTCCCATTTGTGCTTCACATGAAGCTTAAGACCCTCAAGTCTTTGTCTCCTGTGACATTGTAGATAGTTGTGCAGTGGACTCCAGAACCAGCACAGAAAAACCAGACTGCTCCCAGTCAGCTACTAGAGCATCTGGATCCTGCATTAACCCCACCGTAGTTACCACCTCTTTGTGTTTTAGTTTCACATTTATAAACCTATAACTCATAAAAGCTTTAGTAACTCTGGAGTGAGGCAGCTACAGGTAAAGAGTTGGACGAAGCTAATAGTTGATGCCTGTGAGCTGTAGGTTTGAGAGATCATCTTTACCCTTGTGCATAAATAGTGAGGGATATTGATTTGATACAGTTCCATGACATGTAGCTCATTAACTGTGGAATTAAAGCTATAGTCCCAAGCACAATTTAAATAGGGACAAATCATATATTTAAAAAATTTTAAATCTAACTTTCACATTTTAAATGTCGACGCTAAAGTTAATTTTCTTTATTTCTGACAAATATGACCAGGGTTCAGTCTGATTGGACTGTCACATTTTTGTGATGGGACTAGATTAGTGTAGGCCACTGTGCTGAATACACTCTTAACTGTATTGCCTCTACCTGGACGCCTCCCTAGGTAGGTGTTCTGGGCATGTCCCACTGGGAGGAGACCCCAGGGAAGACCTAGGACACGCTGGAGGGACTATGTCTCTCGGCTGGCCTGGGAACGCCTCGGTATCCCCCCGGAAGAGCTAGAGGAAGTGTCTGGGGAGAGGGAAGTCTGGGCTTCTCTGCTTAGACTGCTGCCCCTGCGACCCGGCCCCGTATAAGCGGTAGAAGATGGATGGATGGATGGATGGATTGATGTATTGCCTATAGTCTCACCTCTTCCTTGAGCCTCCAAACAGCAGACAGGTAATGGCCCGCTTCAAGTCGTCGCTGCCGTAGATGGACGGAGCTAGGGATCGAGCCAGTGCAGGGTAGACGTCAGGAGTACCTGCAAGCGCTCTCAGCTCCTCCTCTTCCTGTGGAGACACGGATCCTGTAGCTCCACGACCTGACAGACAAAAAAGAAAAACTTTACCTTCATCCTGCAAACTACAGAATCTGTCTGAAGGTTCCACCTTATTTTACCTGTGCCCTCTGTGTCCACCTGGATTCCCACCACTCGCAGGTATGAAGCCCTAATACCCACTCCCGCAGCCTTCTCTTTGCCTCTGCCTTTAGCAACGGCCATTTTCTTGATGGAGTAGATGCCCAGGATTGTCACCCTGTTTCCGGGTACCACACGGTCACACAGATACCTAAGAGACAAGAGATGACAAATTTATTCAAATTATACTTTTATGGTTATATGCATCCATTTAATCATTGACTGCAGATGATTGACAAACTAAAAATACAATGAGATGCCAATAGATCATCCTTCTGCGAGAGTGGTTTAAATAGAATGATTTCTGAACTTTTAGACAAAATAAGTTTTTAACTAATAAAACATATTTATATGTGAAATAAATAATATAAAAGATGTTATAGTTCAACTCAAGACTGACAGTGGTCAGCACAGAGGGACTGGAACAGCTCACACTTGAACTGAGATAATGTTAGAGTGATCGAAGGCCCTACATGACTACTACTACCTGTCGCAGTAGAGCTGCAGGTGCCGGGGCATCTCTCCGTGAGGCACAGCGTCTGGAGACTCCTGCAGCCGAAGAGTCTGGAAGTCTACACAAACACAGCGGTCTGGGATGATGAAGTAAGGGTCAATGGGGCACTTTACTCTTCCAGCATTTTCTCTGGAAAAAAAAGTGTTAGAAGATCATCAGAGTGCTTTACCTTTCATGAACCTTCGAACATTTGGACTAATACTAATACACTCCTCCAAGCATTAAACAGAGTATTTGCTGCTCTAATGAATACTATTCTATGTTTAAACATGTACTTGTTTTGTGCTGTGATGGTGTAAAATGTTTTTTCTACAAATGTTAAATAAGAACATGATTATAAGAAGCTGTACTAACGTGTTGCACTTGCGGGGCAGGGCGTATCCCTGCAGTCCCGGGGGCAGGGGGATGTTGTTAATGACGTTGCGACAGCTACGACACTGGAGACACACTTTGGTGGCTTTGGCCTTCACTGCTGTGGCTGAGATGATGATGCCGTGGACCTTCACAAGACGAGACACCTGCTCCGACTAAAGAGAAAACACAGACGATCATTGTTACTAAAAGGTTAAAACTGAAAGCATTTAAAGTTGTCAAAACTGTCTTATGAGTAATATCTAATGAGAGCATTGTACCTTAAGGTTGCGAATAGAAGCATGATGGGCATCGCTCTTCAGCATGACCTGGATGTCTTCCACCGTCTCCTCTCCAACAGGACGAGGGCGAGTCACCTCATCAGCCACCTCCTTTGCTGCCTCCTCCAGCTGCAACACAACCACCAACAGGTGGAGACATTAATACAAAAGGCCAGCAACTGTATATAAAAACATATTTCTCCACACACCAGAGGGAGGTTCTCAGTGGGCAGTTTGTAGAGACAGTCAGAGAGGTCCTCGTCAAAACTGGCCAGGTCCTCCATCTCCACCTCCACCCAGTATTCGCCCAGAGTGTAGTGTCTCTTCAGCTCATCTCTGATCAACACAAACACTTAGGACTATCAATATCATATATACATAATATGGTTCACATTAAAAACAGAAACTTAAAGCGGCTCTACTTTGAGCTCCTCCCGAGTGACCGAGTTCCTCACCCTATCTCTAAGGGAGCGCCCCGCAACTCTGCGGGGAAAGCTCATTTCGGCCGCTTGTATCCAGTATCTTGTTCTTTGGTCATGACCCAAAGCTCATGACCATAGGTGAGAGTAGGAACCAATGACAGTATATACTATGGACAACTTCCACCCATTGGTCCCCTATTAACCGATATTGTGCCCTTACCTTACCATGAGAGAGGCTTGTTAACAACATAGATAGACCAGTAAATCAAGAGCTTTGTCTACAGAAGCTGCACCGATCCGTCTGTCAATCTCCCTCCTTCCCTCACTCATGAACAAGACCCTAAGATACTTGAAATACTCCACTTGATGCAGGGACTGCATCAAATCATAGGAATTGATAAACCATTTGTTTATTCAACTTGTATGGGTATGGGAACAGACATAAAACACGATTTACATAAAATTCTTGACACATTTTGAATTATATAATTTGCAATAGCCACATAAAGTCAGTCATTTAAGTGTTAGTAAAATAATTTATATACCAATATGCCTATAATGCCTTAAGATTAGCATTTGCCTCTAGTCCCCCAACCTATCTAGAAACGCCTTTGATTAACACTTTAATACGCGGTTGTTAGGTAGGTAAGGTTTTGGAACAAATTTTTTTAAAGGTTTTGTGTTCTTCCATGACTGGGCAGTTTCCAATATGGCATGACCTACTTCTGCACCTAACTCCTAAAACGAGCATTATAGGTGAAAAGGCCCTGCAGTGTACTTTAAAATAGCCTTTATTACCTGTATTTGTAAGTGAAGCCGGTTCGGTCCGTGCCCACTCTGAACTGCCGGAGGAACTCTCTGAAGCGCTTCTTGATGTGGATCCTCTTCTGGCCACCTTCATCTAAACCGGGCCCATCTCCTCCACCGAAATTATCGCTGTAATACACTCCAGGGTCGTCAAAACCAGACATTTTCAAGCAGATTGCGAGCTAACTCAGGAAAAGTTTAAAAACAGTAATTTAGACAGCGTTTTTGTTAAGCTGTGTCCAATAAATGTTTAGGTGGCTTTGTCAAATCTGCTGCAAACAGTCGCGCGGCATGCACTGACCTCTTTCCTGTCTGTTTCCCGCGAGTGGCTTCACGCGCCGCCTTTCTGCTCTACTCTCATTGGCTGAAGGAAGCATTGCAAACTCCTATAGGCCAAAACACGACATGGACGTCGTTGCGAAGGCGGCGCTTGTGGACAAGACTGGCGCGAAAAAGACAACAGTAGGAGGAGGGGAAGCACGAGGAGAAAAAGACTAGAGGAACAATGTTGCCTGGCTAAATAAATAAGAAAAGCACATTTGATGTTTGTTCTGTGGCAAATGTACGTCCCTATTAAGCCGCTCAGACACGACCTCACAAAAGCCTCTCAAGTATGGGGCCACCATACGGCGATATATCTTCGTCCACCAGAGGCCAGACTCCATAAAGCTGAACTACTGTATACTGAGAAACCTAATGGCGACTTTACAAGTATAAAAAACCTGTTTAAAGCCTGGTACAAAAAATGGTTCTGAGTGGTGTTCCATAAAACCAATTAACCCCAAAAGCCATGCTTATTTTGTTGTAATTTCTGTTCTATACAAGGCTCAACTTTTAACACAAAATAAGAGTAAATGCACAAATTTTATAGTTGTCTCTTTAATGTTTTAATTATCCTTACTAACGAATAGAGCAATCAAATAAATATTTAGCTAAATTATGAGATAGATTATAATATAGGCTACATGAGACTGGCAGTTTGTTTTGGTGTTTCATTTAAATGATAGTATATTACAATCATAAACATCACATGTGTGTCTTTTACATGTTTGTGGATCACTTGGGCAATTTTTCAAGTGTTATTGAGAAAGAAATAATTGTCTCAATTCTCTTGTTCACTTTAAAGCTCCGTCATTAGTTTCTCCACTTGTGGAGAACCAATTTGGGGTTATTGGAGCCAGATTGAAGGAGATTGGAGTAATAATTTGACTGTGCAGAATTGAGGGCATCTTTGTATCAGTGAATGTAGTCAGTGTAGGTTTGGAGATGGACAGTTGTCTCAATAAATTAACTCCAAAACATTCTCCTTCACTCACACTGCACACTTATACACGTAAGCATAGTTTTGTTGGCGCTTATGAGACTTCATTTTGTGGAGCTCAGGGGTGTGCCAGGGTGCAGTGTGAGTGAAGGAAATGTAGAGGTTGTCTATTGAGAGACCAGTGGAGGACTAGATGTGTGTCCGTCTTGTGACCGTGGTTGTGACCGTGGTTGTGACAGGAGTGGGGAAGTTACTATGTTGAGTAATGTTGAAACAGTTAAGTCCAGGAATTCAGTGGCAAGTTTGCAGTCATTATTGTTTTGTGGAAAAGGAAGTTACCGAGAAGAAAGACTGTTCTAACTTCAGTCAGTCCAAAATGCAACATCCAGGTTTTAAACAAGCAGCAAAGCGAGAGACACATTACTCGGTCCCTTAGGTCTTCCACCCAGCACTTATTAACAATTCCTCCACCTCACCTCAAAATGAAAGGAGATTGTGCATTTTCAGTCATTGCCCCTAAACTGGAACATTCTACCACTTTATATTAAATGCTCCTTGTCCACTGATGAGTTAAAGACACAACTTACTTTTTAACAAAATCACACCTTGGCTTTTAGTTTAGCTTAAATTAACTTTTTTTTTTGATGGATTATGGGTTTTATTTTTATCTTATCTTACTTAATATGTATTTAATATTTTTAACCTCTTAAATTAACTTATTTATTGTTCTTCTCAATGTTTTTGTGTTTTTTTTAATGTGTTCAGGAGAGACAGCTTCAGATGAGGTGGGTTAGTAGTGTGATGTGAGCAGCGATGGAGTGGACAGACAGGATGGTTCAGGTGCACTGTGCCATGGTGGTAGAGTAAGGTCTGAATACTCTTTCGTTAATAATGGACAAGACTAGAAAAGTGACAGTAGGAGGGAAGAGACATGGTGCTTTTTAATACCTTCCTAGAACTTCACGTCAGGTTTGATGGACAGTTATTTCACCACAAAGGATTATTACGACAAAGGAGTAGACATTGTATATCCCAATATCACAACAACAGCTGCTCCAAAGGGCTTAACAGACTGCACTATACAACATCCTCTGTCCTTAGACCCTCCATCAGGGTGAGGAAAAACTCCAAAAAAACCCAGCCGGGAAAAAAGAGAAACCTCAGGGAGAACAACAGAAGAAGAGATCGTCTCCCAGGACGAACAGGCCATGCAGGAACGTGTCCCATTCCATAAAAAGAGGGCTCTATAAGAAAAGGCTCTGAAGCCACCAGATTTCTTCAATATTTGAGGAAGTTGAAGGAGGCCAGCGTCCTGAGAGCGAAGGGTATACTGGGTGATGAGGTCAGATAGGTAAGAGGGCGCGTGTCCACAAAGGATTTTATGTTAACATATGTTAACATATGAAAATCAAATTTTGGACCATTTGTAGTCTGTGAGTAGCCTGGTTCTACCAGACTCTCGTACATTTCATTTGTACAGAGAGTCTGGCCTCGCTCCATTGACAAGCGTTTACTTCCTTGAATGCGGGAACTCTGTTGAAGTTTAAAACTATTGGATCTGCCCAGAGTCACAGGATCTGCCATAGCCAATCGCTAACGTGTGGTCGTGACGTATGTCATGCGCCGAAACCGACTGGAAACAACAAGTCACTCCCTCTGTTCGCTGATTGGTCCTACAAAAAATTGATTTCTAGAAACCTAAGAATATACAGCGATCCCAGACTAAGTACTAAAGCGAAATGAAATTGAGCGGAAGTACGTAGGAGGGCGGAGCCAGGCTAGTCTGTGAGTACTTTTCTTCGGAAGTCCAGAGAATAACGCATTGCAGTAGTCCAGCCTGGATGTGACAAATGCATGAATGAGAATTTCAGCATCAGCTAAAGAAAGGCAGGAGCGAATTTTTGAGATATTCTTCAAGTGAAAAAAGCCCAGTTTAGTGACCTCACTAATGTGCTGCTGCAGAGATAGTGTGGAGTCAAAAATGACACTGAGGTTCCTTGCAGTGTTGCCGTGCTCCAACACACAGTTGTTGATTGAGACAGTAAGATTGTTGAACTTGTGCCGATGACTGGCAGGACCAATTAACAAGAGCTCTGTTTTATCCGCGTTCAAATGGAGGAAGTTTTGAGACATCCATGTTTTAATTGAAATGAGGCAGGCCTCTAGACGAATGATGTCAGTAGAATTATTCGCTTTTATTGGTAGATACAGCTGTGTATCATCGGCATAACAGTGGAAGTTTGGGATATGGGACCACGCACAGACCCTTGTGGCACACCGAACTTCACTGGTGCCGTGGAGGAGAAGGATTTATTAAAAGAGACAAAATGAGACCTATCACACAGATAGGATTCTAACCAAGAAAGAGCAGAGCCAGAGATGCCAAAAACATCTTTAAGTCTGTTGATTAGCACTGCATGATCAATCCTATCAAATGCAGCACTGAGATCCAGCAATAATAGTAGAGCCGATGAGTCCTCGTCCATCTGAAGGAGGAGATCATTTGTTACTTTAACTAAAGCTGTTTCAGTGGAATAAGAGGCCCTAAATGCAGACTAAAAACGGCTCGAGGAGGTCATTTTCTGATAGATATAGAGTAAGTTGTTTTAGCACAACTTTTTCGAGGACTTTAGATAGAAAAGATAAATTGGAGACAGGACAGAAATTATTTAGGCATCCAGGATCCAGAGTAGGTTTTTTGAGCAGGGGTTTGACCACAGCCTGTTTGAAAAGGGAAGGAACGGTGCCAGTAGACAGGGACAAGTTTATAATGTTTAATATAATTTGCCCCACATAGGGCCACAGTTCTTTAAGCATTTTTGCTGCAGGATATCCAGGAGACACGTAGTTGCTTTACATGAAGAAACCACCTTTGTTAGCTCATCGAGGGAAACAGAATCTAAGACTGAGAGACGAGAGGTCGGTGGATCCAAGTGAATGGGACCCGGAGCCGGGGAAGACAAAAACTTATCCCTGATATCTTCAATTTTATGATTAAAGAAATCTAAAAGGTCTTGTGCACTAAAGGAAGAGTTGTTTGAAGGAGTCAGTTGTTTTGGTTGGATCAGTTCATCAACTGTACAATTAAAGTCAGAAAGAAGGATGTTATCGGCTTGGGTTATGAAGTCAGAGAGGAAAGCTCCAAACTCGTCAAAGAAAGAAGAGTAGGGACCCGGAGGGCGACAGATTACAGCTAAATAAAATGATTTCGATTCCGATTATTTGAGAAGGAATATGTTTAATGAGTAACACTTCAAATGAGTAAAATTTTGGCTGTGATGATGTACCTGTAAAGCAAAATGCAGCTTTATGAGTGGGTGCAACACCACCACCCAGTTTCGACGTGCGACCTACCTGTGCAAACGCATAATCAGGGGGAGAGGCTTCATTTAGTGGCAGAAAAACATTGGGCCTAAGTCAAGCTATGAGAAGTAATAAGATCATTAATTAAGAGTGCTTTGGAGGATAGAGACTGCACAACCAGAATGTTTAACAAAAGCTGTAAAAGCTGTAATCGCCCTCGCCCTACTAAACCCTACATGTCTCAGGTTTCCTGGGATGGGAGCGGACAATAGGGTGTGATCTCCTCCCCAGTCCCTGAATGTCAAAGTAAAGAATGTATGTATGTAATGCATATTGCAATGTAAAGTCAATGTAGTGCGGCTACAGGCAGGAGCATCCATGACTCCTTCAAAATCGCCAAATGCCTCGTCATCTAATTAGTGACACGCATGAATGGATGAACAATATTCCCACTGTCTCTACCTACTAGCTAACGAAACCACAGCCAAGGGAATATGCTTGGCAGATTCAGCGGGGAAAGAAGACCCTGTTGAGTGTGACTTTAGTCTGGCGCTGTGAAGAGACATGAGAGGTGTAGAATAGGTGTAAGGCCTCAGCCACCGGTGAAATACATTTTACATTTACATTTAGTCATTTAGCAGACGCTTGTATCCAAAGGGACTTACAAGTGAGGAAAACAATGGAAGCAATTTCAACAACACAAGAAAACAAAAAGCTTAAGGGCACAAAAAATTAATTTGGTAAAACCCAGCACAGTATACAAAGATAAGGATAGGAAGTTTTTTGTTTTTTTGTTTGGAAAAGAAATAGCTAGAAAGGAAGTATAATTCAGTGTTTGTCAAGTAGATGTTGACGGAAAAAATGTGTTTTCAGTCGTTTTTAAAGATGGGTAGAGAATCTGCTGATCTTGCAGCCTCCAGCCTCTAACATCTTTTTTAAATTAACCTTTTTAAATTTACTTAAAACCAACATTTTTTTCTGTTCTGTTTCTACAAAGGTATTTAAAACTGAAAGTTTCTATTCCCGCAAATGCTTTACTCGGTAAAAGAGTGACATAAGTAAATAGTGATCTGTGTTAGACCTGCAAGGAACTCATGATTATTTGTATATTATAGGCACAAAAGAACCACATCTGTAGATTCACTTTAGAATATATTAGCATCTCTAATGCATATTCAAAGCACTTTTTTCTTTTCACCAGATATTTAGAGATACAAAGAGTATTGTTCATAGCATGGAGAAATAAAAGTGTTTCGTAGTGATTTGTAAAAACCATGATGGAACAGGGCTATATAAATAAATATAATAAATATAAAAATAAATACATATTTAAAATAATAAGATGTGTTTGTTGCCCTCTAGTGGAGATGTGTCTGTTACAAACAGACAAACATAAACAGTTTTTCTACTCACACCTGGTCCTTTCCTGTGCACTCTACCAGGAGGTGGTTTCCTGAAGGACAGAGATGCATTGGTGGCTGGACAATCTGGATCCCTAAACAGTTTTTTGTCTTTGATGCAAGCCCTCTTCAGCTCAGCGTAATGCTGGTTTTTGTACGGCGCAGAAGAGGAAAACATGGCCCAGATGCTGAAGGCTCACAGCTGCAGACTGAGCACAGACACCAGACATGATGTGACTTTCAACTAGAGGAAATACAACTATTGTAACCTCTCATAAATGATTGATACAATTATGAATAGGAATAAATCTTGTAAATCAAAGATAACTGTTGGGCCCCAGGTCCAGAGATTTTATCTGATGGTCATAAAGAGTTTGTCTATATAGTCAGATAGTTTATATTCTCAAGGGAACATAGGTATTTTAACCTTTTCACACTGGCCCATTAAATCCTGGAGGACTTTCATTTCCCAAGACATTCCAAAAACACACTACAATGACACAGATTTAATACATAGATTTAATTGTACTAAGTATCCAGGTTTTAATGGTGTTGCTTATTGTTGAACCCAAATACACATCTGCAAGAGTTACTTTTACCAAATGAGTCAGATATTTCTGTTTTGGTGTGTCCAGGTGTGTCTTAAGAAAACAGCCTGGATAGTCCGTTATGAAGTGATAAAGTATGTTATATTTTACAAAACATGACTCTAAAGCTATAGCCTTCAAACAGAGCGAGAAGAAAAGGTTTAAGTCCCAGTGTTTGTTCTTCTTCCGGCTCCAGAGGAATGTGAGTAGGTGTTCTACCTGTATGTGCTGCCCACACACTGACCTCTTTTAGCATGTGTAAATGCTGAGCATTTGAACCATGCTGAAAGTATAATGACAAGGTGAATATCTGTGGCACTAGATCTACAAACGTTTGTTTAGTGTGTCTTGAGATACCATCACCTTAAATGTAACTTGACAGCTTTACTATTTACACGACATAAGATAAAAAAGTTGAAAAAGCACTTACCTGGTGTATCAGTGTGAGTTCAATTGAATTGTGTCCTACAATGTGCTTTAGTGCTATCCACAGGACACACACACCATTTATAAACACATTGTTTGAAAAGGGCTCCACAAACTACAGTTGTTGTGACATTATGTTTCAGGCTGTATCAAATTTCATGGAAAGTATGACAATTAAGAGCCTTTTGGCAACATTCACAATATTTTAAACTTTTCACTGTGACAGTTTTTTGGTCACGCTCTTTCACAAATCATAATGCCACCATTTTCCCTCAGACCTGTTCTTTAAACAGATGTTTACCTCTGCAATGTTCAGTTCATTTGGACATGGACTAGACACAACAAATGTAGAGAGTGCTCCTAGGATACTATATCCAGATGGGTCCAATATAGAGGCAATCTACTTCTTCCTCTAAAAAAAATCTGTCTCATCCTCTAAACTCTTAGAAAAGGTTAATCTTTGTACTCAAGTTTAGGTCATATAACTATGTTACATTGAATGTAAGAGGTTATATTGTAATCATACTGTAATTTTTGTTTAATCTTTTAAAAAATGCCTAGTTCAATACTGGGATAAAGACATATTCACTTTCCAGGTTGTTCTTTAAACTTCCACCAGCCTCTCCCATCGGCACAAAGGTCTGATTATCAGAATCAGACTCACAAACAGGCAGGCCGTCCAAATCGTCCACTGGACATCAGAATAAGAGGGAGATTCGACCGCCGCACATAAGCCTAAGGTAAGACCTCTATTAAAATCCTCTATAAAAAGATGGGACTGTCTTGAGGGATAGTGCTCATTAGAGGAGTCACACACTTGGGGCCCAATTTTACAGATGCATCTGTTTTAAGGTTTGACCAGACTTTAAACAACCGACTTGCAATCGGGTCTGGTATCCGCATACAGTGATCTGTCAGCCGCAGAAGTCATTAATGTGTAGAAGCGAGTACTGAGTTAGAGTCTCATAAAAATAGGAAATAACAGGGAGTTAGTCCTCACAGAAGGGACGACCTTCAAAAATTGTAACTTGCCGCTTGACCTTTAGTGACCTTTACAACATCAGTGATGAGTGTTTTATTGGCACCAATTATTAGAAAAAGACCCAAAGACATTTGGGGTAATGAGGGTGCAATATAGGGTTATTTCAACAACAAGAGTAAGCCAAAGGGCCATAGCTGCCTTCTGCTGTTCAGTTCTGGGTCCTCTAACTAAATCAGTGCGACCCTCAGTAGAAAAATTAGGATGAGCATTTCATTTTATTAAAAAAATTGAAGATAGATAAGGATATAGTTCATGGACTTCAGAGGTTGTAGATGATTTTACAAGGCCCCTCATGTAACTCTAATTTTTAAATTCTGGCTAAAAGCCCTACAAAGACTGATAATCATGTCTTTGTAGGACAGTTTCCCACAAGTCCTTGATTCAGGTCATGTGAGCTGATGTCTTCCACAAACAGATGGGGTCATTGCTGATTCAAGATTCAATATTCAAGATTCAAGAGTTTTATTTGTCCCGTACACAGTTATATGCAGAATATACAACCAGCAGTGAAATGTAGACGCAGTGCAACATATAACATTTATACATAGATAGACACACAAAGATTGCAACTACACCAATTTCGTCAGGCGCAAAGATCTTCCGGAAAATGAAATTAGGCATTATACAAACATAGCAGACATCAGACATCAAACATAACTACAGTTGCAGTTGTAGACATAACTACAGTTGCAGTTATAGACATAACTACAGTTGCAGTTATGGGATGGGGATGACAGCACACGTGGGCACGTGATGGAATTTTTCAGTGGCTTACAATGAGGAGGGGGGGACAGGGTCAGACAGATGTAAACATGGCAGACTATTGGTTTGGGCTTGGTGTTAGGATAGAAATTCAAGGCCTCAGTGGGGCCGATGAATAGGCAGTCTGTTGGAATTTCCTGGGAGTACGGGAAGTCTCAAGCGGATAAGATAAGACACAGCTGTCGGCTAGACTCCTAAGCGAGGGAAAGGATGCAGTTGGGTGGGGAACTGAGACAGCAGACAAAAATGTATAATTTATATAATCGAACCACCAGGGACAACCGCTCTCCCACTGAGCCACTGCGCCCCACTTATGCTATAGTCATTTTCTAAAAACATTCACTTGCTCGGGTGGGTTTCTTTGGGTACTCACCAACCCCCCACTAACATCAAAAACATGCTGGATGCCCCCTGGTGGAGAATGCCGATAAGGAATTTCCCCACAGAAATAATTGCTATAAATGTTTACAGCTGCACTATGTACATTGATGGAGCAATAACAGTCGTTAGGAATACATGTTTTAGAGCCAGTGCACAGGCGTGTGCTAGAATTTTCTTTTGTGTTGTGGATGTGGGCTTGTTCTTGAGTTTGTCTACCATCAAAATGCCACTCCAGTTGTCACCTGTGCACACTTTGTAGAGCGTCAGGGGGGCACTCCTGACGCTCTACTAACTTCTTTGTGTTTTACTATATATTTTTTGAACAAAGGCTTATAACATGATTATAACTCATCATTATGAAGCTCATTCTGAAAATCCAATGTGTAATAAAGTACATTGCAGTGTGTTATCTTGCAGGTGTCAGTTTTTCAGACAATGACTTAAATCCACAAACTAAAGCATCAGTTTGTGTCATATCTAATGTTCATGGTTGTTGCTGTGTTGGTCTGACACATTTCAGTTTAATTAACAGCAGCAACAGAGCATTTAAAAAGTCTTTTTTCAAAAAAAACATTTTTTCTCATTGTTATATCCTGAATAAGTATAATATTTTAGACAGACAGTTTTCAGATGTTTTCAGATTTCTGCTTTGTTTTAAGGTTTTGAAAAGACTTGCCCCTCCACCATTAAGGGACTTTAGACATGGCTGGTGGTTCTGGATCTTTGGTTCCAAAAGGTTGCCGACCCCTGCCATAGCAGATATCCCAAGTCTTCCGGAAGTTCCGGGAGTCTCCCGCATATTGATAGCAGCTCCCTGATGCCCGCAAATTAGTTAAACTTTCCCGGAATCTGGTGCGAGCGAGCAAGAGCGCTCATGCAAGAGTGTTTTGTGTAGCACGCGCACGGCAGAAAGGGAGAGGGAGTGAGAGACCTTGCGTTTGTGTGCTAGTGTGCATGTTTGCGAAGCGCTTGTAAGACAGAGAGCATCCTGATTGGCCTGTTTCTGCTAATCAACCAATAAATTGTCCGTATGGGCGGGCTTTTATCTCTTCTCCCAAACCAAATAAATTTGTTTATTATAACTTGTTAGAGATTTTCTGTTTGTAAAGATTATTGTCAAATTGTATTTAAGCTACAAAGGTAAAATATTGTTTCTAAAGGCCAACTCTTTTGCATGAAATGTCTATTTCCAAAAAGAGGAAGTCATGTAGCTGGACCCAGCCATACACATCACACACCCAAGTCTCAGAATAACTAAGTTCCTGTTTTTATGTATTGAATGCAGAAAGTCCTTATAAGGAATGGTTTTTCAGTTCCTCTTTTTAAGTGCAGCAAAGATAAACTGTTATCTCTTAATATTTATTCAAAAATAAGTCGGGTGCTTTATCTTAAACGACTGTAGATGTGTTGTAATCGCTGATGCTACAGCTCCAAGAGGTTCATGGATGATGGGCAGAATTCTAAGTACAACAGCTGACTCAAGAGGATTAGTCCGCTTCGTGAAGGTCCAAACAAAGACCAGCATCCTGGACAGACCAATAACCAAGCTCTGTCTTCTCCTGGAGGCTAATAGGCTAGTAGTCTATCTATTTTTTCTATCTATTTGTTTTTTGCAGGCATGGGAAATGTGAAGACGTAAGATTTAAGCTTAGTGCTTAGATTATAATCAGGAAATAGCTCCTTTGTCTTAAAAGCTAAGGTTAATTGTGGGTAAATAACCGTCACAATTAGGGGCTGGGTTGTTGGAGCTATTTTGCACTGTTTATTTTTTGTTTATTTATATTGTCGTTTATTGGTCACGTGGTGCTAGGGTAATTTGCATAAATGTGTCAAGGTGGGAGAAACCAGAAAGCGGCGAGGCCATATGGTTTTTTACCACAGCGTGAGAGCACAGCGTAAGAGAGGCAGCAGAAAATGTCTATAAAGAGTCGGCTGTAAAGTGCAACACAGTGAAGTGCTAAAGTGCTGTGCACGGGATGCTTTTGTTGGAGTTCATTAAGTAAGGTACCTCAAAAAAACAATCTACAGCTGCCCCGAGCTGACAAACTGAGCACTGCTGTGAAAGAAGCACGTCCTGTGTCTTTAGTTAAACCCTCAGTCTTGGATTCAAGCTCATGATTATTTCACTGAACTTTGACCTATCATTCATATTTTCATCCGTGGTTGCCACCTGAGGTTAACACACTGCATCTTTACTGTTTCCACTTAAATGATATTTTCTGTCTGTTGTCTTCTGACTGAAGATTCCTGTCGAACCCAACCTGGACCTGAAATATTTACCAAACATCAATCAACATTTAGCTTCTTCTCTCAGGCTCCAAAAGTAACAGTACTGTTTGTTTAGCATTAGTATTTTTTCATTTGTTTTTTCTTTCTTTCTTTTCACAGCTTTCTTACTCACATTTATGAACAATCGTGTTTGTAAGATTTGCATAATAAACATTAATGTAGAGTTTATTTTATTCCTATGGATCTCCTCGTTTGTGTTCTCTTTGCACACACCATGAAGCCATGCAGTGCTCTTTCTAATCTTTCTTTAAGTGCCACTCCATTACTGTTGTAATGACCTTTATACTTTTTATTCAACTCTGGCTACACATTAACTAAAATAAACAATGTGAGTAAACTGTACCAAAAAGAGTGGCTGTACAAAAGGTAACTTTAGAGTTTTAGTCGACACCAAAACAGAGCACAGCCATAATGTAGCTCCAGTAAGGCATTCATTCTCCTCAAATATACTTTTATATTCCAACAGACAATCATGACCTAACTTTGTTTACCTTAAGAATTTTATAAATTATATATCAAAAATGATATTACTCTCTCCCTTTTAATTAAAGTGTTAGTCTGCTCAAATGAACTCTAATTGCTGCAAACGTTTACCTGAACTGAATCATTTCTAATGCAGCACAGTTGTAAAACTATATTTACTTGAGTAAATGTAGGTTTTACAGTGGAATACAGCAGAATTAAAATAAAATACATATACGAATACTACTATACATTATATAAAGTGGTACCTATAGTTTACGCTGTCAGTGGCATATTTACAAAAGCACAAATTAAATAGTGGCAAGTGGCGATTCTCACTCTCCCCACAGTTCATACTGTTGTTGTGTCCTTGGGCAAGACACTTAACCCACCTTGCCTCCAGTGGCTGTAACACTGGTAATTACTGTAGAACAATGTAAGTCGCTTTGGATAAAAGCGTCAGCTAAATGAATAAATGTAAATGTAAATGTAAATAGGGTCACAAACCAATATCTAAAATGTTTGAAGCACTTGTTTAAAACACCCGAGGATATTTGATATGGTTTTATCGCGTTTTAACTTTGATTCTAACGGCTCTGACAAGCTTTATGCGCAAGGCTGAACAGTAGAGGGCGCTGTGTGTAACATAAACCAGAGACGCTCCATCTTTTACTGACGGAGAAGTGACGTGACCAATCAGAACACGCCGCTGCTGTACCCGGAAGTACACAGATACATCATTGAAAACAAGCTGAAGCTGCCTCAAAGTGCAGCCTGGGGACACTGGACACGTCAAACAGGTCAAAATGTCCTTAACAGTGCTGACACACGCCTGCAGGTGGGTCCAGGAATAATGTGTTCTGTCACAACACATTAGTCGCGCTTTCCTCCCAGTTGTACGAGTGTCAGCTGATGTATCCAATTGCTCTTTAATGACATGTTGGAAATAGGTGTAAATACATTTTATTGCTTCCATTTACACATTTATGTAACAGTGTTGAAAGCTTAAAGCTTCCTGTCACTGTCGGTGCTGTATGATAAACACGAGAATAAAAATGTGTTCTCATCGTGTTTTTTAAAAGTTGGAGGCTCTGAGTTAAAGCCCAGCTGATGTTGCACTGATACAGTATGTCCTTGTATTTGAACTTACCTAACAATCTTTACGTGCATTAGAATGACCTTTTGCAGATAAAAGTGTTTTCAATTGAATTAAAGGAAACTAAAATGTATCTTGATTAGGCTATGCATTGCTTTTTATTGACTATTTTCTTACCATAAAAGATTAAAACCGGTACAAATAATAATGGTACCTATAAATATCTGTGCAATTAATTATTATTGCATTTTCTAATAGTTGTCCCTAACCCTAACCCTGAAGATGTTTATTCCTATTAAGCATTTCAAAAATCCAATATATAAACAATAAATTATGGATTATTGTTGTAATAATTTATTTGTGAGCGTAAATTGGGAGGAAAGGGCTATATAATGCAGACATTTTTAATACTTTTGGTAAATAGTCTTGTATTGTTGGTTGTCTCAGACTGAGGAGCCTGTGTCGACTGGAGAGAATCCAGAGCCACATGGTCAGTAACAGTCGATGGATAAAGTTAAATGTTGTTAATCTAAACCTGGTCTAAGTAAGTCCTGTTTGCTCTGAGGCAGATGTTGTCTCAGCCGGAGCCCGAGGTTCTGCTGCAGAAAGTGGGCCGACCCGGAGTCATCACCATGAACCGTCCCAAAGTCCTCAACGCTCTCAACCTGAACATGATCCGACAGATCTACCCTCAGCTCAAGGTCTCCGTCTGACGGACATATGTAAACAAACGACCTGACAACGACACGAGCTTCACTTCTTCATGAGTTTTAGATTAACATTTATAAATGGTTAATGTAAGGGCTAATTAATTATTTATTAATTATTAAATTTATTTATATGGACAACACAGATACATTGGACCAAACCAGATGCAAGTGTTTAAGTGTTAATGCATACATGCTCATTTTCAACACCTGTCCATCGGAGGCTTTTAAAGAAAAGAACACTATGTGTGAAGCATTAAAATGGGAACATAGGACTTAGACCAGTGTTAACAAAATCTGCACAGACTTAAGCTATTGCTTTAGGCCTCTTTTAAAGATGTTTAAACATTTTTAATTAATCATGTTTTATTATTTGTGGATCCTCCTTAACATCAAAGTTTTGCAAAGTAAACAAAGACAAGGCATTATATATAAGCTATATTAAACCTGCAGCTATAAATCAATAAAAGAAACAAATGTACTATCTTAAAAAATCTAGCCTGTGGAGTGAAAATTAAGTGACTAAAGTTAAAATTCAAAAAGGCTGTGTCATAATCCTGTTTTTAAACCTTTATTGGCAGAAATGGGAAGCAGACGGTGACACAGACCTAGTGATCATCAAAGCAGTCGGAGGAAAGGCCTTTTGTGCAGGTGGAGACATCAGAGGTAAAACATCTCCTCAAAACTGGATTTGGCTGAAAGAATCATGGGTTTGAAATGTAAATGATTTTGTATTTGACTCTCCAGCGGTCACAGAGGCAGGGAAAGTGGGAGATCCTCTCTCTGAAGACTTCTTTCATGAGGAATACGTCCTGAACCATGCCATCGGTAAGACCTGCTGTTTTTCCCACAGTTTATTGTTTCAGAATTCTTAACTTATTACACACACATTACAATTACAAGCATTTATTTCTCTCTTTATGGGACGTGCCGGAAACCATATATTGCCTTCAGGACAAACTACAGCGGGACGTCACTGAGCTGAGGAGGATCACCTCTGAGCTGGACGCACTGTCACTCACACCGGACCACATCCAGTTTCGACAACACTATCCTTCACTGTCCACAGCCGGACAGAGCCCAGACCGGTCCAGGATTCAGACAGGGCCCCGGTGCTACTTTGAGGATGTGACCACAGCTGTGTCAGCGCTCAGCCATAAACTACAGCTCACTCTGAGTGACGGCCCGACAAACGTCTCACTGGCTCTGAGTCAAGTGCATGATTTACTGCCACAACCTGAGCCCACCTCCAGAGAGGACTTCTTAAAATATTCACATGAAATCAAACTGGATCCAAACACAGCAAACACACAACTGTCACTGTCTGATGGAAACAGAAGTGTAACAGTTATGAGTCAAAAACAGAGTTATCCTGATCATCCGGACAGATTCAGTGATTAGCAGCAGGTGCTGAGCAGAGAGGGTCTGACGGGGCGTTGTTACTGGGAGGTGGAGTGGAGCAGGGAGTGGGTTTGTGTAGCAGTTGCTTACAAGGTTATTAAGAGGAAAGGAGCTCTGTTGGATATGTATTTGGAAACAATGATAAATCCTGGGCCTTACAGTGGGACAAAGCTAGGTTTTCATTTTGGTTTAACTCAGTCCAGTCCCAGGTCTCAGGACCAGTTTCGTCCAGAATAGGGGTTTACCTGGACCACCAAGCAGGGGTTTTGTCCTTTTACAGCGTCGCTCAAACCATGAGCCTCCTTCACAGAGTCCAGACCACTTTCACTCAGACACAGTTCAGTGGAGTCTGTTTTTTTTATGTTGGAGACACTGTACATTTTCCTAAACTCAAAAACTCTGTGTTGTTTAAAGCCACAGTTTGGGATTGTCACAGAGACTTTCACTGAAGTGATGCTAAAGGCTCTTTTGTGTTAATGCACTGGTTTTGAGATACAGGCAGATTTAACTGTGTTTTAAGGCTTTGAACAGATTTATGTAAAAAATGCAAGAAATAATGTAAAAATATAGAATTTATGGAGAAATTAAAAAAACTTTTCTTCTACTAAGTGTTGTTAACTCAATATAAAATAAAGAAAATGTTCAGATGTTTTTTTTTTCTTGTTAGTCAAAGATATTAGCTATAATTCTGTTATTCGATATAATAATAAGAAACAGAACTAAATGGTAAATGTGTAAAAGATAATGTGCTGTAAAAACATGTGTTAAAGCCCCTCTTCAAGCCTGTTCCTTGTGAATAACTCCATAAACAGAAACAGAAAGTGTTCCTGGAGGTAGTTCACTGTTCACTCTGATTATAGCCTTCAACCTGAAAAAGAGCAACACGTATAATAAGAATTATACCTGGGATTCTTTTTGGAGAATGGAAAGTCTTTAAGTCCAGTCTCTTGAATCAAAGTGTTTCTCTAAAGCAGTGTCTCAGACAAAAATACATCTGTTCATTCACAAAGAAAAGACCAGTTACAGTTTCCTTCAGAACTTTTATTGAGATTTGTTGCCTCAGAGCATTTAGCTCAGTGGGTAGAGCGGTCGTCCTTCAACCGGAAGGTAGGCGGTTCGATTCCCACTCTCCCCACAGTTCATACTGTTGTTGTGTCCTTGGGCAAGACACTTATTCCACCTTGCCTCCAGTGACTGTTACACTGGTAATTACTGTAGAACAATGTAAGTTGCTTTGGATAAAAGCGTCTGCTAAATGAATAAATGTAAATGTAAGTGCTGTCCCAATGATGCCCCCTAGTGGGAAGATACATGTACTGCAGTTGGTTCTGTTCGTGGCCCACAAAAAAACTCTGATTTCTTGTGAAACTAAAGCAGGTAGAACTTCTCTCTTCATTTGAGAAAGAAACAGTCTTAAGTTTTTTAAGTTCCCTTTCGGCCTTACTTTGGTGAGACAGACATTTGTATTTGGTTTAAACATGACACTGATACAACTACAGCTCATGAACAAACTAATCTGGTAAAACTGGATCAGTGTCCCTCTTCTACAGAGTTACACTTGTCACAAACACTGTCTGCTTTGACTCAGACTCACTCTGAACCCACCTGTGCCCTTATGTGACCTTTGTGAACCCGAGCTGTGAAGAAGAGCAGTCACTTATTTGTCCAATAAAACCTAAATCCTCTGACGACAGACCTAACCTACTGAGCTACAAACATCCATAAAGCTTCTGTAGAGTCCAGTTCAGCTCTGTATCTGCTACTGGTTTTCACCTGCTCCACTTTTGTCTGAACCCAGTGAACACACTAGATGTAGCCTCTTTACTTTGGCTCCAGTTGATTTTCAAGTCCTTTTAAAGACACACAAAGGACTAAATGAAGGAGGAGACTGGTTTAGACCAGTTATCATCCTAACAATAATATCCTGTGCAGTTAAAAAGGTCAGGGCTAAACAATTATTTATGTATCTCTTGAATCCCAGCACCATCCCCTGAATCTTTAGAAGACATCACTCTAGACAGAAACAACTCTTTACTTTGTGGCACAGCTCAAAAGTATGTTTAATAAAAGAGATTGGTAGATTGGTAGATTATGGCAGAAGCATTTGATTGGTCGATTATGGCAAAAGCATTTGATTGGTCGATTATGGCAGAAGCATTTGATTGGTAGATTATGGCAAAAGCATTTGATTGGACGATAATAGCAGAAGCATTTGATTGGTAGATTATGTCAGAAGCATTTGATTGGTTGATTATGACAGAATCATTTGATTGGTCGATTATAGCAGAAGCGAAGGGCAGGTGATCCAGACTAAGGACATTTGACCATTTGGTAAATGACCTATTGCTGGGAAAAATTCTCCTGCCGGCTGACCTCCGTCTCCAGCTGAAGAGTTGCAGGAGCCGGACTGGATCCTGTGGAAATGAAAACGAATCACAAAGTACATCTTGGCTTTATTCAGTCCACTTACATAACATCATCTGGAAAAGCATCTTCCATGTTCCAAAGTTCAAACTGCATTTGTAATACAGTGTGAGCCATTGTTAAACTGTTTTCCTTTGGGTGACGCGTTTAAGTTTCACTTTTATAATTTAGTTTGGGGACCACTGTGGAGTGAAGTTCATTTGGTCTGGATACTGGCTAGAGTAAGTTATTTGTATGAATTCTGTTTTGTTTATTGCCAGAGCAGATGCCACCAGACGGTTAGTTTGGATTTGGTCTTTTACAAATATAAATTTTGTTTTTACACACATTATTGGGATTGCATCAATTACTTTTCACACTCCAACCTTGTAGTGCCTTATTTATTGGCAACTTGGACTCTACAATTAAAATAAAGTAGAATATCTGACTTTTATTAAAAGGACACACGTTGGTTTGATGTAGATTTTCAAGCATCTTATTTAAAATGATAAAAAAATGAAATAATTATTAAACATTATTGAGTCTTTTCACTCACTCATGGGACCCTTGACCTGATCTGTCAGTCGTCCTCTTGTTTGCTCTGCTACTTTGTGACTACTAGTGGTTTATTCATGACTCTGTGTTTTCCTAATTCCCCTGAGACCCCGAGATAGTTACAAAAGTCTAGTTGGCTTACCTTGTGCTTGTGGTTCATGCTGACTATTAATTTCCATCTCATTTTCAGGGCTGAAAAGAGGGTAAAAAGGGTTAATGTAACCGGGTAACAATGGTTGCAGAAGCTTTTCAAAGTTAGAACAAAGCAAACACCTGAACTCAATAAACTAGTGTCAAGCCATGTGTAGGACTTCCATGAATAACAACATTATGTATGCAGTGGATATTTGATGCACATGATTATGTTGCGTGGCAGGTTTTTGTTGCAGGGTTAGGGTTTTTAGTATGTATTCTGTCTTCTGTAGGTTGTATTGCTCGTGTTTGGGTTTTCCAGTGATAATACCTCAAAACTGAAGGCTGTATTGACGGGCTTGTCTGGTCATTTCTGCGAGAAGGTGACTTTCTCCATATCTTAGCAAACAGCTCCTTAATGATGGTCGTCACTTTATCAAAGATGAGGACATGCATGAGTGCTGTGTAGGCAGAGAATGAAAAGGTTAGCTGTACTTAATATAATTATAATCCATTTATTGGTATCACTGCATGGCAACAAGCTGCTAACAAGCATCCTGCTACACACCAGTCTTTCCCTGAGCCTTTATTCCAACATGTCACAGTTTCAGACTTACCACCAAAAACCATGACAACGATGCAAAAAATCTTCTCGTGATCAGTGTTGGCACTGATGTTTCCAAAGCCCACGGTGGTCATGCTGCTTATAATGAAGTAAAGGCCACCAAGGTAGCAGCTGTAGGGGGACGGGCCGCCCATCGTTCCGTTGATATAAGGAGTCTCCTGACGCTGGCCCAACCCATAGAGCCATCCTTTAAAGCAGCAGAGGAAGAGAGATGATTCCTTTCATTGTCTTAAATGTCAGTACAGCTATTTTACAGCTCTATCATTTATTGTAGGAAACCTAATGTGTTATAATGTCATAAAGCAGACATCGATAGTGTTCAAAGAGGTGTCAATGAAAAGGGGCCATTGTTATTATCAGCAGCCACACCAGGGGGCGCCCAACATGTTTTACAGAACATAAACATTACAGGATGTTACATAAAAACATTTTAGTGCGATCAAAGCATAATTCAACAATCGCCTACAATTTATGAAAAGCTAAACGCGTTTGATTTAAATGCCTCTATGTTGTCCTCGTTCTGTTGCGGATCATTTCATTGCTGCAGGAACTCAAGTGTATAAATATTTATAAGACATGAGTTAAGAGTAAAACTTGTTTTAGGTCATTGCAACTAAATAAAACCTAATACATATGGTTTTCTTTTTTGAAGTTGCATTTAGGAATCATATTTCCCAGGACAATAGTGCACAGTATTTGTTTGAAAGACTACACAGAGTTAAATATAGATTATTCTCTGGAGTGGTTCTTGCTGAATGTGAGCAGAATTCAACTCACCAGCATGCCATTGGACAGTATTCATCTCCTCACGCCCAACAATGTACCAGATGCAGGCCAACCAGTGAGCCACCAGAAAGTAGATGAACATGTGGAAGAACAGTACCAAGATGCTGTGCTGTGAAAAACGCTCCAGCCTCTGGTGCAGACTGACCAGGCGTATAGCCTTGAGCAGATGAACTGAAGTTGTCTAAGAAGAAAAAAGATGTAAAAATATTTATTCAAAAATAAGTTGGGTGCTTTAGCTTAAACGACTGTAGATGTGTATATTTATTCAGACTTTAAACAGATTTCAGATTAAAGTGGGGAGATAGCAGTGTTGAAATGACTCTACCTGATCTCTCAATGACTCTGTGAACAGCAACATTATGAGTTTGTATTTATGAACTGAAAACACCACATGACACATGACATTTGACTAAAACTAAAGTTTAGGAATGACTTTTAGTGAACAGTTATCATTATAATAGCCCTTATTGAAAATGCAGTTAAAGGCCACAGCACATATAGAATGAGAGAAACATGTGACTGTGTCTAGTACTTACCACCTGGGTGACAAACAGCACAAAGGGCAAAGCAGCTATCAGGTCAAGCAAGAACCAGGTGGTGACATAGTTCTTGCAAATCAAGCTTGGATCGGACACCTCCTGATTGGCTTTATTCACGAAAGTGGTGCGGAAGTTCAGGAGGATGTCTGAAAACACAATATTTAAATTAAATACAGAAGAAAACATGTCTGTGAGGAATCCAATACTACATTGCTACTATTTTGAGAATTATAAAATATATATTTTTTACAGTATGATGCAGTTCTATAATAAAAGGTAGACCTATATCTAAAAAGTTACTTTGAGGTTGACTCAGATTTGAGTTATAATTGTACTCTTACCGATGATGAAAATAATGTCAAATCCAAGGTCTATTTTGAAGGTGGCCTGCTCTGTCCCATCAGAGAAGCTGAATTCAAAAGGGACGATGACAGCGATGTAAATGGTTGCTGCGACTATGAGCACGTCCCAGAAGGCTTTTTCTCGACTGTGGTGGGGGATGATGAAGGGACTTCTCCTCCATCGCCCTTTGTCCCGGAATCGTTGTGTCACACTCATTCTGTCAAGAACAAATTTTAACAATTAGAAAGTGTTGACAGTATTTGAATTTAATGGTGCATTCAGGGAAAACGTTTTTAGCACTTAAACGACTGCTAAAGTTGGAACAGCTCGGAGACTCAGGTGAGATGGATTTGCCCGTTATTCCGTGTTGACGTCATTTACATCATCAACATGGCGGAGGAAAACATACCAAAAATATTTCATACCAATCATTTTGCAATTTAATAAAGTAATAATATGATCGTCCAGTATAGGCTTCCTTTTCTTGGACTGCTAAGAATAGCTACTTTGATTGTATTAACTCACTTAAAAATTAAAAAATAACATTAACACATCAAAGACAGAAAAACAACTTCTTAACTCAGAAACTCCAAAGACCACACAAAAGGATTTCAAATAAAAGTAGTTAGGCTTATTTTGAGACAAACAAATTAACAATTAATTTAATAGTTTTCTGCTAATAAACTTGAAATATAACGTACTAAGCCTATTTAATTGTCTTTTCATCAAGCTAATGCTAATGCTAAGCTATGTTTTAAATTAGTCAAGAAAAAAAAGTCTCTGTCAAAAGAAGTCAGTCTGAGCTAAACACATAAAACAAAAGCTACTTATACTTACAGGAATTGGTGGTGAGTCCATTTGAAGCTTTGAAGTAAACCTTTACGTAATGGTTCAGTTGGATGGAAATAACTGTAAAAGTGTAAAATCAGCAGAGCTAACTGGAACAGATTGAATAATGCTTCAACAGTGTGCTTGTTGCCATGGTAATCAACTACATTCATTTGAAAAAAATACTGAATGAGTGTTGCATTTATTAACTGTGATGAAAAAGACTATATCTACACATATAGTCCTCGTAGGCCTACATTTTAAACCAACACAACCTTCACAGCCTACACTACATCGCACCTTTAGTGAGAATCATACACCTCCTGGACCAACACCACTGTCCAGCTCTGACCTTATAAAGTATTTCTTTTGCACAAAGGTCACAACATCGATAAGATACATTTTTTTACCATACACAAGTTTATTGTTTCTATGATCTCATGTAAGTTTTAAGAATGCTAATTGGAGGTACCTTCCATGTTCTATTATTTTCTAAACGTATCCTAACACGACTGGAAGAAGAAGAAGAAGCACCTTTTGTTGAAACTTTGATACAGTCTTTAAAAAGTGGTTCATTACTGGAGGCTTAAATGAGACACATTGCTATAGTAGGACATCGAGTGGTCAGTAAAATGAAGTGCAATTGAGACTTGTCATATTTTGGTTCATGGGACCTGAAATTAACTCTGATTGGACCAGACTGTTCTGGTCTCATAGTTGTTAGCTTTGAAAACACAGTGTGACTCCTGATGTGAGAGTCGTTAGTGACACTGTTCCATTCAGGTGTTGTTGTTGTTCTAGAGTGAAACTCTTTTGATTTAGGTTTAAGAACACTGTTAAAAGTAATAGACAACAATAATCTGAGGCCGCCTCCTCTGTTCGAAGAAGGCTTTTTCATTTTCACAAAAATGGCTTCCTTCACCCCTCTCTCAAAATTTGGACATTGCTGTCCTCAAAGGAATGTCCTTTCTCTTTGAGGTGTAGGTGGACTCCACTTAGCTCCACCCTTTTGTCCCTGGTTCCTGTCTGTTTGGTGTCTGTGTCCTCTTGGTTTTGTTGAATGTCCATTTGGGGTATCCACAGTCACTCAGGCCTACAGATGTGTTGTTCTTCTTTCCGTTTACCTTCTGAGGTTGTGGCCACCTCTTGTGCTCTGTGCTGAAGAGTCCTGATGACTCCAGCTTGTGCTGCAGAGGGTGGAATCAAACAGCAAGTATTGATCTGTGTGTGTTGGCTTCCTTTAAACTGCTATTTGGAGAAGTTCCTCCAAGCTCCTGTCGTCACAAATAACCACTGCACAGAAGGCCAGGCGGTTTACTAAGGTTATCTTCACATGTGAACTTGATGTTCTTGTTACTGCGTTGATGTGTTCAGTGAAGGCTTCTACTTCCTGGGTTCTGATTTTGACCCATCAACACACAGTTGTGTTTTTGTCTGTAGAAGTTACCTCTGAACTGGAAATAAGTAGTGTTTAAACATGTCTCCAGTGAACTACAAATATGGTCCGGGGTGAGGCTGGTCCTGTCCTGTAAAGATCTAGTGTCTTGTTGTTACAACCACAAGTGACAAGTGTATCTTCTGAGTCTAGTTGTAGATGTTCCCATACTTTTGATTTTTTTGTCTTCATAGATGTCAGTAAAGGTTCTCAGACATCAGGTCATATTAAACTAAAGTGAAGCAGAGGAAGGCATTTGCATTTGTCTTTTACAGTTTTATAGTGACTTGTTGGTCCCACCATTGCACAAAACATAATATGTTTCTTGTTGGTCATAGCCAGGTGGTTAACAGGTTATAAGTTATTCATGAGGTTTTGTATGACTTTTGAATAAATAAAAGGATATGGAGCTGTTGTTGTCAAAGACTAACTGTTGGAGCTATTTTGCACAGTAAATATGATGCACAGTAATGGTTTGTGAGCGTTACAGTGAAGATTGATTTATAATAACTTGAAGCAGGTATAATGTGAATAATCCCGGGCAGTAGACCCTGAGGAACACATAACAGAAGCTTTGGCCAATCATACTTCTGCATAAAAGTGGGTCTTGTAACTTTTGAATAAGGGACGCTCTTATTGGCTGTGGGTCTACACAACTGTAAACACTGAATCAATGGCGGAGGTGAATCGTTCTATGACAGCACTGGCTACATCTGCTGACTCAGAGAAAAATGACACAGTGCAAAGAAAAACTGAAAACTAAAGAAAAGGAAATCAGCTGATGTGCTTGTTATTTAAGTGATTAAATCCCATGAAATGTTTAATGTAACAACATTACCAATGTAAATGAACTGAAGAGCATTACTAGACTGTTCTTTTCTGACGTAGTGCTTTTTGTCAAATGTTTTTTTAAGTCCATTATTGAGAAGTCTGGAGATTTTTGGAGAGAAAACAATGGGAAAAGTGCATTTTACTGTTTTTCTGTAAAAGGAAAAGTCCAGAAGGCAACAAACCATCTTTTCCCTTCTTCCCAGACCCACTGTAATCTCAGATGAAATCTACCACATCAAACAGCCTGCATTTAGTGAGAACAGACCATTCATGTCATTAGCAGGGCTCACTGTAAACACACAAACACACACAGACTTCCACTGTTGTGTATTTGTACGTCACACTGAGCTCATTACACACTTCATTCACTGCTCTACGAAGATCGAATCCCTGGATTTCCAGCTCATGTGGAATTGTTACTGATTTGTGTCAGCCGTTTACATTTACTTCTTGGATCTTGGACAGACGTAGAGACTCAAACACGTGAAAACCAGCCCAGGTCTATTTTCGATGGTCTTCAGTGTCACTGTATGGCATTAAAGATCACAGCTTTTCTTCAGGAAATGCAAATAGTTATAGTTTATTACTGATTCTTTCAGTCTTCACACTAGCACTGCTATGAGCATGAGCAGGACTGAAACAAATGTCTCGACTAAACCTTCATCTGCTTCATAGAACTCAGGACTGTCGGAAACAAACACTTGGCTGGAATCTAGAGCCACGCTGGCTGGAAAGAAGAGCCACGGAGACAAAAACGATTAATCAAGAGTATATATTGCATTATTTTTAACACTTTGGTGGCGTTACCTGGACCTCCGTCTCCAGCTGTAGAGTTGCAGGAGCCGGACTGGATCCTGTGGAAATGAGAACGAATCACAAAGTACATCTTGGTTTTATTCAGTCCACTTATGCAACTTCTCTGGAGTTTTCAGAATGATAACATCATCTGGAAAAGCACCTTCCATGTTCCAAAGTTCAAACGACATTTGTAATACAGTGTGAGCCATTGTTAAACTGTTTTCCTTTGGGTGACGCATTTGAGTTTCACTTTTATAATTTAGTTTGACCTAAACAGTGTAGGGTATGTCACTGGGGACCACTGTGGAGTGAAGTTAATTTGGTCTGGATACTGGCTAGAGTAAGTTATTTGTATGAATTCTGTTTTGTTTATTGCCAGAGCAGATGCCACCAGACGGTTAGTTTGGATTTGGTCTTTTACAAATATAAATTTTGTTTTTACACACATTATTTGGATTGTGTCAATTACTTTTCACACTCCAACCTTGTAGTGCCTTATTTATTGGCAACTTGGACTCTACAATTAAAATAAAGTAGAATCTCTGGCTTTTATTAAAAGGACATGTTATGGGAATTGTACATCTCCATTAATATTATATATTATGCTCTCACTCCAGCTCCAGTTCATATGCTTATCCACACACAAGTATGACTTAATGTCTTCAGCTATATCTCCTTTTTGGAGACATCACTTTGCACTACATCTAATCACTGTCCAGGGACACTCTGTCCTGTACACTTAGTGACACACATCTATGACTGACACGTCAGCTCACAACACGTCCATCCACGACCCTGCAGCTGAGAGGCTGGCATAATGTAAACCTATTTAACTATATTAATGGAGATGTACAATTCCCATAACACTTAATTAAGAAAACTGTTTGACCTTCTGACAGGTCTGTGGAAACAAATATAATCTACATTTTGAGTTGCTTTCATTTTTTGGTACGACCATATTGTTTTTTTCAGATTTAGTAAATAACAAATGAATGACTTTAGATATTGTTTGAGTCAATAGAAAAACAAAAATGAAGACAGTTGAGAATAAATAATAACAAATGGTTTTTGAAATGGTACTTTCTAATAAAGGTATAATACCTAACACTGAAATAGATGCTAACAAATGTCATCTTTACAATAAAGTTTTAAACTGCAATGTAAATTAATAGTTTGGGAATTGAAAACATATCTATGTTAAAACTGTTGAAACTGTCAAAACAATCTTGAAGGATTGCTTTTTTTGATAAATTTAAGTTTAAGAGCATAAGCCAAGGTGCTCACTAGGTTTTAATCACTGCTTAAAGGGATTTTTAATTCATGTTTTATTAAAAAAAAAGTTTTGTTTTGATTTATTTTTTGTTTTAAGGCTCTGATTTGAATGTTGGAATGTTTTGGATTCGAACTAGAGACTAACACAATGAACAGAATTGAATTTTATCTTTGGTTGAACTTTAGAGGTGTTCATGGAGAACACTAAGTAAAATTTCTTTGAACCTAAAATTTAGCATTGTTTTAAATGTTACTGAATGTTGCTGAGTACAATGTTAGTGAATCTGAATAAATACATAAAGACACATGGATTTAAAAACTTAGCAACAAACCATGGCTCCCAAAATCAATGTTCAAATGAAGTGACAAATGGGCCATGCCATGTGTCAACAGGAGGGATGGATTCCACCAGGTACAGAGACAATACAACACTTGTGTTGTGGATTTAATACTTCTATAAAAGATTTGTAAACAAAGCCTTGTGTGCATCAAAAAACATTCACAAGGGTGCATGAGAACGAAGAGAGAAATCTTCCCCACAGCAAAACCTGATGCTTTAACAGCAACTAATTAGATCAGACAATGGTTCACATGTTGTAAATAAAGTGATTGACAGAATTGGAGAACATTTCAAAGTAAGCCTAAAGAGACATTGTGCTTTTCATCCTCAAGGAGCAGGACTTGTGGAAAGAACAAATGGGAAAATTAAAAACAAATGAATAAAAACAACCAAAGACACTGGAAGAGCATGGCCTAAATGTATTGACTTGGTGATATTGAACATGCATATTTTACCAGCTGAAGGACTAACACTAAGTTCTTTTGAAATGTTAGATGGAAGATCATACACATTACCAGAATTACAACTTAAAGTGAAAATTGATCCAGATGCTTCAAGTGATGTAATAACTTACATGAGAAAGAGAATTGAACTGAAACAATGTAGAAGAACCAATGAACTGCCAGAAGGTCCTTGTTTCCCCACAGAACCTTAAACCAGGAGACCACGTCTTCATCAAGGTGATCAAGTGGAAGAGCTGGAACAGCCCGCTGAGAGGGAGCCTTCAGAGTTCTACTCTACACCACAACGACTGTGAAGGTGGAGGGACGCTCCTCCTGGGTTCATCTATCTCAGTGTAAACTGAGAAACCAACTGGCCAACTCCGAAACGCAGGACTTCTAGACCTTCTAGACGCAGGACTTCTGTTGTAAGCTGAGACAGCAACGGTGTTCTTACAGTAGGTAAACTACTGGGCATC
Organism: Neodontobutis hainanensis; assembly: GCA_024349245.1. NCBI lineage: Eukaryota > Metazoa > Chordata > Actinopteri > Gobiiformes > Odontobutidae > Neodontobutis > Neodontobutis hainanensis. The sequence continues at coordinate 119,805 of JALDNG010000165.1, read as the reverse complement.
GCCACAATGAGTGAAGGTGTTCTTACAGTTTATACTGGGCACACACCGTTGACCTCGTGGTAAGATAACACCCACTTGAAAGAAAGAGACAGACAAAAAGACGCCAATGTTGTAATGTATCATCCAGTATTTGTTTTTGTTTACTACTGATAGTAGCATTATTCTTTTTCATTATTTGGTCTAAACACACCACACATAATGTAACTAGACCCACTGACAATGTCTGATGGTAGTTTAAGAATTTCTCTAAAACTTGAAAATAAACTTATGCAGGGAAAAACTGTTTTAATGGAACCAATTCACGTTCCGCCAACGAGACTATAGCTGTACTTACATTCCTGACTCTACAGCTAATTGGACTGTTATTCAGGACCATAGCCCCGGTCTTTGTGGTTCTGTTACTGTTTCTGTGTGAACAAATTTAACTTCTTTTCTAGACCAGGACAATGAACTACCTGATGGAAATCTGGGCCAAGGATAAGTATTTTCCTGATCTATTTCTTGTGTTTCACAAAGTTTAGTACCTCATTTCTCTATGTTTGCTTATGAAGTGTCCTAAAAACTGTACCAACAGGGGGGTAAATTATGGATGTTTTACTGTGAAATTTGACAAACAGGAGGGAAATGTTAGAGATTTTCTGTATGTAAAGATTATTGTCAAATTGTATTTAAGCTACAAAGGTAAAATATTGTTTCTAAAGGCCAACTCTTTTGCATGAAATGTCTATTTCCAAAAAGAGGAAGTCATGTAGCTGGACCCAGCCATACACATCACACACCCAAGTCTCAGAATAACTAAGTTCCTGTTTTTATGTATTGAATGCAGAAAGTCCTTATAAGGAATGGTTTTTCAGTTCCTCTTTTTAAGTGCAGCAAAGATAAACTGTTATCTCTTAATATGGACAAGTAGTGTACTATAAACCTGCTAAACCCGCCCTGCGTGGTTGGGGGAGGCGGACCCTGTGTAAACAATTTTTCCTGTTCAATAAAAGTGGTAAGATGCGGCTGGTCAAACGGATTTAACCGTGTGTCGGCGGTGGTGTAAATATCAGCCGTATCCCCATGTATGCTAAAAAGGTGTCTGAACCTTATGATTTAATTCACAAAACGAGGTTGAAGGTTGATCTCCCGAGTTACCTGCTTAAAGATACACTGTGTTGTGTATTGATTCCTTGACAGAAATGTAAATATGTTCATTTACTTTCATAATCACGACGAAACGAACTGTTCAAACAGGATGTTTTTTTCTGTCGTTGCAGGCCGGCTTTTCTCTTTAGTGCGATGGATTCGGTTTCAAGCAGACACATCAAAAACATGCTCGGACTTAAAGGATTAACGACTCTCACATCAGGAGTCACACTGTCCTTTCATGGCCAACAACTATGAGACCAGAACAGCCTGGTTCAATCAGGTTTGGTTTCAGGTGAAACTCCTCCCTCTAGAGATAGAAGCTCAGCTCTCTTACCAGTCTTGATAAAGTCTCTTGGAATTATAGACGAACTGTCTTCACCTTGAAAACCCGTGCAGATGCTTTTACTTTTACCTTTTCTTCAAGATGAGCTGGATGACTGGGACCCTTCACAGACAACTGGCACATTGTAAAACCAAACTCTAAAAGAAAAAAGGGGTTTTCTTTAACTGTACACTATACACTATGATGCTAACTGTTAGCTCCAGAGCAGCTCAGATAACGTCCTTAATGACTTTGCAGATGCTCAAGACACATATAATTATCACCAGTGTAGCTACTTTATGCAAATTAGCCATGTGCTTCAGAGGCTTTTGTGGCATGTAGTTAATTCTAGACCTGCTTTATGGATTAAAATAAAATGATCCAACCTAAACACTTTTATTTCTACTCTGAGGGACATGAACATTGCTGCTGCTTTGATATTGTGGGGGTCAAACTAAGGTCAGTATAAAAGTAAACAAAAAGAAAAATCTGTAAACTTGTAAACAACAATTTTTTTTTTTTAGAAACACAAATAAACATGTGTAACTGTAACCCTAAGACCACAAACAAAAAAATCCATTAAAATGTTATAAAAAAAATACAAATTGTGTTACAGCAAGTCACTTTTGAAAACTTTAAAAAACTGAATAGTCTTTGCAGGGCCTCACATGTGGGTGATTGAGAGTTCACAGAAAGTTGTCTGTGTCGACTCAGGACCTTATGCAACAATCTAAAAGCATTGTTGTAAACCACAGTGAGTTTGTGGAAACGGCTTCTTCTATAGCTTTACTGTATAAAGACAATTTTCACACTGTACATGGCTGAGGAACAGCAAGGTGCTTTATTTTACAGTTATTTATTATCATTAATATTATTATTACTTTTGTCATGAAGCATATTTAAGATATTTAATTAAATAATTCTGAATTGTATATGTATATGTTCAAACTAACTCCACCAGAGATGAGCTGTATACAGTGATGTACAGAAGACTCTAAACAGAGAACATCTGACAATAGGAGAGCACATACTAAACTTATAAATCAACATATTGACCTGTGCTTAGACTCCGCCAAACCAAAAGGACTCTAACAAGACCTACAAGAGAGTCCAGGGTCCAGTCCAGTCCCAGGTCTTCTGTGTTGTAAACGTAGGAAAAGGAGAGAGGAGGCTGCCTCCACCAGTCAGTCAGGTGCTCCTTCAAACAGACCTGCTCTGAGTTTGAAAAGGAAGGACACTTCTGAAGAGACACAGGAACCAGCCAGTAAGAGATCCAGGAGGGATTCTGCTGGGACCCCAGGCCCAAGCCACATCTTTGGCAGACAGCACACTGGGACGCCGGGATGAAAAAAGGATCCCAAAGATCAAAACATTTTGAGGTCAAAACTGCAAACGTCAAGACCAGCTTGTCTAACGCTTGGGCAGAGTTCACTCTACACACAGGTCAGACACAACACAGGTCACATCCACTCTTCCCTGATCCTTGTGACGACATTATCATCTGGTCTACAAAGGGTTTACCAAAAAGGGACATTATCCTGTAAGTTTTCTAAACTCAGTTGATTCACACTTCCTTTTATGAGCAGTGAAGTTTACGCTTTGTGCTCTGCAGGTTATCATCAAGTCTGTCCATAAAAGTGCCATTTCATGGATGGAACACGTAAGTTTAGTTTAGTCACCTAAACTCATTTACTGTATATTAAATTTATTAGTCCATTATCAACCTCTAATCGTCTGGATCTTTTAAAGGTGGTGAATGGAACAAGGACCAAGATGCCTCTGGAGGTGGCTTTGCTCACCATCGTCGGAGCTGGACTAGGGTCAAAGACCTGCAGAATCGCCCCAGTCCTACTAGACTGGTATGAAACAGAGACAGTAATCCATATGGTGCTGGATAGACCGGAGCCCTGCATGGACCTGGTGGACTACATCAACAGCTTAAATGGTTACATGAGCGAGCGTGAGGCTAAAGTATGTATCCTGTTTTATGCAGCAACGGTCAAACCTCAGGAAAAGATATTTAAAAGATTTAAAAAGATATTATATTTCGATGGGGATGGGTCTTGTGAGTCTTGGAGAGGGCTTTGATGTGCTTCTCAGGCTTTACCTCAGATTTGTTGACTACATTTCCCAGAATACACAGTGTTGATGCTCTGTCTAACTTTAAAGGGAATTGCACAGAACAGAAGGAAATCTATCTAATCCTCTGAAGTGAGCCCTGAGCCAAACAGTTTGTCTTGTGTCTGTGCTGTTGTCTTTCTTCTGTCCTTCCACCACAGCTCGGCCCCGTCAGACGGACGTCCACCTTGAGCCTGGGTCTGTCCGAGGTTTCTGCCATTAAAGGCAGTTTTTCCTCGCCTCTGTCGCCAAGGATGGATTCGTTGGGTTTTTGGCCTGGAGATAGCCATTTGGAATTTGATGCCACAAAATAAGGAGGGGTTGAACTGTCTTAAATGTCAACTTTGAACATTCAATAAATCCAGACAAGTTCAACAACTATAAAGCATCTGAAAATCATTCATTGCATATTGATTCACATTGCTGAAATTATGCTGATCTGTTTTTTTAACTCTTTTGTCATCAATCTTGAAATAAAAATAAACTAATGAAGTGGTGATATTTATGTTTATATATCACTTATGCAGTTTGTTGTAATTGAAGCTATTAGAAGAACACTTGACTGAAGGTTTATTAATTTGTCATATGTCACATTATTTCACTTTGATCATGATTTCAGATCACCCACACATCAAATGGTGGATGGTGTGGTTGAAGTCTCGGAGCAGGGCCGTGGTTGTCCCTCTGCAGAATGTTGTGTTCTTGCTTGTTGCTGGTGAGCACGTCCCTCTTCCTGGTCACCATGGCGTCCACCTGAGCCAGCTGCTCCCGTTTGTTCTGAACCTCCACCTTAGTCCAGTCGAGCTTTATGTTGGACAAGAGCTGAAAGAGCACAGCAGAAAACTCATACGTTACATGAGACAATATTCAACACAAAAAGATTTGGTTAGGTTTCTGTTGATATGAGCTGGATATTCAGGAGGTAGAACAAATGGACGCAGATTACAATATTAGTTTAACAAACAACTAAAAAAAAACCAGCCTCTGGTTCGTGCAATTTGAAAAAATACAACCCACCAGAGAAACAAAACACTCCATGAAATCTGTCCCATTTTAGACAAAAGGTTAGGATTGCTCCAGTTCAATAAAGGATAGGCACAATCTTTTCTTTTTTCGAGGGTTAAAAAGCTTTTATTGTAGTGGCTTGATCATGATTGTAGTTAAAGAGACAACATATTTTGATGTAATATGCAGTCATCAGACTGAAAGCTCATGGGACGTACTTGGACGTTCCACCATGACAACAGTCCAAAACACAAGGCCAAGTCGACCTGTCATTGGCTAAAGCAGCATAAAGTGAATGTTCTGGTCTGGCCATCTTCTCCTGACCTCAATATTATTGAGCCACTCTGTGAAGGTCTCAAACGTCAGGTTCATTCAAGACAGCCCAAGAATTTACAGGATCTGGAGTCTTTAGGCCAAAAAGAAAGGTCAGCTTTACCATATGAGAAAATAAAGAGCCTCATCCACAACCATCACAAAAGACTTCAAGCTGTCATTGGTGTTAAAGGTTCATCAGGGTCATTTGATAGTCATTTTGTTGAGTTAGCCTGAACACAGTTGTTTAACAATAAATGTCTTCACCCAATCACAAACAATGAGTGAAAAAAGTGTTGTTTTTTTGTGTTAAAATTCATATTCTGAGAAAAATGGCACCAAATAAAAACACATTCTTCCAGGGTATTTGTGCTCATAAGTTTATGTGTGTTATTTATGCTGATCTTGTCAAATTAGTGTCAGACAATGACAGACTTAAATCCACAAACTAAAGCATCTGTTTGTGTCAAATCTAATGTTTTTGCCATCCCCGTTTCGCAAAACACCAGTCAAGCCAGCCTCGTCTTTATTTCGGAGTGCTCCCGTATTAGACTTTTTACGGTAATGCAAGGAAACAGCGCCTAGACGTCCTCCCGAACTGATCAATGTTTGTTTTTTACATTTTCAACTCTCGGTAGCTGCGTCTCTTTTGACAATTAATATTCAGTTTTTTATCATAAATATATATAATTCACAAACTCAATAATCAATTCAGTTTTGAAACGTTAACTTTGATGTTGCAATCATACAGCAATGTTTTTGTTAAATTTCAAATAAATGTCAAAATAATATTAAAGCATGTAATTTAGGAACAGTATAATGCAGAATTACAAAATAAAAGCCCCCTGATAATCCTGAATTTTTTACACCAAATTTATTTAATTGATTAAAATTAAACTTGCAGCTGCCAAAGAGTCATTCCACTTCTGGTGTGTAGCAGAGGACCTCCTAGTGCTCTCCAGGTAATTTCAGAACAATCTGATGTAGCATTTCAAAATAAAGGTCAAACAAAAAATTCATATTTTTTATAAAAAATTGACCAAACTTAGATTTGATTTTATAGAAAACTACTAATTGCCAAAGGGTCATTCCACTTCTGGTTTGTAGCAGAGGACCTCCTAGTGCTCTCCAGGTAATTTCAGAACAATCTGATGTAGACTTCCGGACACACTGAAAATATATATGATCTCTTACACGCGAGAATGTTTGAAAGTGCAGTCTTTGTGCAGGTACAACAGTACGTGGGCAATTAAAGGCAGAGTTTATATGTAACCGCATGTCTTTCATATATGCACAGATATAGTGTTTTCCATGTACGCAACATGTACGTGCAAGTGTTTCACATGTACGCGCAATTGTTTATGCGCAATTGTTTCACATGTAGACGCAAGTATTTCAATGTGTATTGCAAGTCTTTCAATGTGTATTGCAAGTGTTTCAATGTGTATTGCAAGTGTTTCAATGTGTATTGCAAGTGTTTCAATGTGTATTGCAATTGTTTCACATGTACACGCAAATGTTTCAATGTGTATTGCAAGTCTTTCAATGTGTATTGCAAGTCTTTCAATGGGTTTCGTCTTAAGCGGCCTCTCATACTTACCGCGTGAAGCGCGCAGTTTCGGGACTTTTCAAAAATGCTTTAGTTTGGCGTTTTCCCATGCATGGTTCAGGTCCAATCCTCCGACAAAGAGAAGAAAACAGGTGTTGGGATCCCGGACGAGCCCCCAAATGTTATAAGAATTTATAAGAAAACACAATGTTTTGATGGGGATTATATGGCATAAAAAATAAAAATTCCAAACATGGCACAAGCAAATGAATTTATATCTTCTGGTGACAATGTGGACTAACCTCCATATTACAGTTTTGTGCTCAAAGATGTGACCTATGTGCCTTTGAAATATGATCTTGGAGATGTGATTGTGGCACAAATAGTTTCTACTGAATGATTATACTATAGTTCTATTGACAAAACATTGTATTTGCTGTTTTATGTCACACAAGTATATTTTCTGTGTGAAAACACACTGCAAAAAGTCAAATCTTTGTAAGATCTATAAACTTGAATTAAGTTTAAAAATACTTATGTTTTATGTTTGTCATGCAAGATTATTTTACTAGTTTTAAGACAATTACTACTTTATTATCTTACTCAGAAAAATAGTCATTAATGAGTTTTAAACACTGATTTTAAGTATTAAGGGGTTTTAAATCAAGTATTATTCTTATTTTAAGATGTTTTAACCACTCAGTCAAACACAAATGCGTTTTTATATGTCTAGTTTCAAGATGTTTATTCTCTAGAAATAAGATGAATAGAAGCCTCAAATGAAGAATGTCATTAGTTTAGATTAAATTTCAGACTATTTGATTAAGTTTTCACATTATATTGAATAAAACACGCTGTTTAACATTATTAATGTTTATACATTACATTCAATCACATAAACATTGATAGGAATCACCAAAACCCCTTCTGTCACAATATAAGATCCTATAGCCAATGGAAAATGATTCAAATATTATGAAGCTCAATACCATCCACAAGATAATATTTAATTTAACTTGTCTGCCTCCACTAACTCCGTGGATCTGCTTGGCCTGGTAGTTCCACCTGAGATGACACAAGCTGTCTGTTGAAGCATAGAGTCTGAGACAGCTGCTACTCAAAATAAATGCATGTAGAATTCACAAACAAATATGTTCATAAGCTTTCCAAACTGTGGGATGTTGCCATTCTGTACTTCAGCTAAGATCAAGGACTTGTGGGTTATGTATTTATTGCCATGAATAACAACCCATTTTAGTGACACAGCATGTTGTACTTCTCTGACGCCCAAAACACATAGCTTTTTAGTTAGCTCCTGTACATGGCCAACCTCGGACACATGTCCCATTTCACCTTCATTTGCAAAAACTGGATGCACTGAAGAATCAACATTATGACAACTTTCATATATTTGATTGTGGTTTATCAAAGACTTACAGATATTTTTAAAGTTTTGTTTTGTGGCCTTTTGCTTAAAGAAAACGCATACACATGTGACGAACCATTGGACCCAGAGATTTTATTTGTGTAAATGAATCATGTAATGCTGCTTTGGCGTAATATTGTGGTCTGGGAAAAGCTCTCTCTTTAACTTAAAGTGTCTTTAACTTATCAATGGTTGCAATGGAAAGAACTGATGAAAATGCAATCAATACAATCTCTATTAACTCTAGTAATATTTGGACATGTTCATTTTCTTCCAAGCTCTGCAGAATGAAAGGCAGAATCTGTAACAGCACAAGCATTTGACCAGACGATGTTTCAGTTTACTGTCTTTTGATGTTAATGTACTGACAGATACATCAAGAGGGGAGTAGGGAAAACCAAGAATACCAGAAATCACAGTGTCTAAATCAACCTGCCCCGACTGAATAAAATGAGTCAAAACGCATTTCATTTCATTTCTAAAATCACATGCATTATGTCCTGAGGTGTTTGTTGGATGATATCAAAGAGGGATGTGACTGCATGTCGTCAAAGGAAACACTCACAATGTCTGCACTTACTGTAGGCAAAGCCAATACCCTCTTTGAAGCCTGACATTTCATGCTGTGTAAGAATGTCTCCACAAAGTGAAACTACAGCACCATTTACTGTTTTGTTCCCACTTGGAGTTTGAATTTAACACCACTGTACAACTTATCCAAATCCTCTTTAATCCTGTTCAATATTACGTCCACCCCAGACTGATGAAGGTCTGCTGATTTTGCTATTGTAAGTAGCCTGATGGCTGCCAGTTTTGGGTTTATATTCCCCAATGTACACCTTGAGTAGCTTGTTTTTTTGATGCACATGACCCAAGGGGATTACTTTCATCAGTATACAGGATTATCTGCAGTGCATCTGGTTTGTTTGAAAATAAGGGGTGTGACTTTCAAAGGTCACCATCAATAATGTCATAAACAAATCTGTCATTGCATATTTCAGGTCCTAGTTCAATCATGGACCAGATCTTAGGGTGTGACAAGAACTGCTCCAGACTTTTGATAAGTGGCACATAATATAACTCTTTGTTCTTAATACAGTAGTTTCCGCCTGGTTTTCTGAATATGATTTGGGCAACAGGAATATCCTCCGCTTCCAAAGACTTAAACTGTTTCTTGAAAACACTGTCCTGTCGATAGGTTGCTGCCACTTCAGCAAATGGATCCACAAACTTCTCAAATATCTCCAAAGCATCTTTTTCCAGTTGACTAGAGCTGTTCCCAGAATGCTTCTTAAACACGTTCTCCATTTATGCCTTGAGGTGTTCCAAGAGAGAACTCTGGTACTGCTGTACACCTTCCACAACAGTGTTCACAGATTTCTAAAGAAAAATGAAAATACACCCACAAGCATTATGGTAAAACAAAATCTAAAGCTATTATACCACTTGATTTAGTTTTAGTCAGCGAGACATTGTAATAGAAAACAGTCACCTGGAACGGGTTTGACTTGGTTCTTGTATTTAGGACAAAAACAGTGCCATGTCTTTTAAGAGTCTGAAAGACACACACACAAATCAAGATTCCATTAACACACAGACAACATTTCTGTACTGTAACTAGGGGTATCAAGATTTTATGTTAATTGATCATTTTAAATTATTAATCATAAGTAGGGCTGGGCGGAAATAAAATAATCACTTACACTCAATCAATCACATTAATCAATGTTTTCCCTCATTTAATCTTGATTTTATTTTTATGATTGTATTCTTTCTTTTAAAAAATAAAATTAAAAATACTTTTAGTAATGATGTCATGAATATAAACTTTAAACACTTTTTATTTGTGCCATTTAACATAAACAATAATCAAATTTCTTCCTCCAAAGCCTGATTTCAGGTCCAAACAACATATTTTTACTGACAAAATATTGACTGTGGGTCTCTCAAAAATTAAACATGACTCATTCTCAATCTGTCAATTGTTTTGATTAATTGCCCGGCCCTAATTGTAAAAGTAAAAAGTCATGAGAATCATAGATAGCAACAGTGAGTAATTTCAGTTCCATTTATACTCCAAAAAAGTTTAATTCTTTATCTGTTTGTGTGACAATATGATGACTTTTCATTCAGAAAGTATAATTTAAACGTTGTGAAGAATGGAGATCTATTAAATGTTGTGAATGTGAATTAAAAGAAATAAAGGACATCACTGTTGTTGGAACATAACGGCAACCATTGTGATATTTCTTATCACAACATTTGAAACACTCACATTTGAATTGACCTGTAAGTATAATTTATAATTACAGAAAACTTACTTGCTGAGCAGAAATGGTTTCATCTGTGTTGGTGTTTTGCTCCTTATTTGAAACAAGTGTCTCATCGGTGATACTTGGGTCATCTGAGGTCAACTCTGCCTCATCATTGTCCTGTGTCAGACAAGAGAAAAATACATGTAGCTTCTAATTAGTGATGTCCTTCAAATTTAAATATTTATAAATGTAATATTACATGTATGATTTAAAGTCTTTCTGCATATTTTCTTAAGAAAACATTTGACAATAGGTAGGCAATAACAATAGGTTTAGTGGAGTTCAAGAGGTTGGCCTAATATGTACCACGGTTCTGTAATAAGCCTGGACGAATGATTTACGACCAATGTTCTGTTGTAGTTTGGTCAAATATTTGGCCTATCACACACAACCAATATCACACGCAATTAGTATTTTGTGCACGAGGTTAGACCGACATTGAATCATATTTGGTGCTGAAAAACACTCAATAACTAAGGTATTTGTTTTTTAGATATAACAATAAATCTTGCATAACTACAACATTGTTTCTATAATTACAGGGATGTTTCTGCTAATTTAATGCCTCGCTCACACAGGGAAGTAACCAGCCGAATTTGACAACTCAGGAGTGCTTTATTAACAAGCTAAAGTAACAGGAGCTGCTGTCTCAGCCACTGCTCACGCTGAACTCTCCCTAAAACACTCCACCACAACACTTTTTTAAGAACGACAACAGTTTATCTCTCACACTTCTCATCCGCTCTTTCTCTTCCCCCTCTCCTCCCTAAACCCACAGTGCCCTGTCTTATCACAGGGACAGAACAGTTGAACAATACACAATACAAGAACACTGTAGCTGTTACACTATATTTATGTTTTGTACACTGTATTTATGAGGCACTCTACATATAGCAAACTTGTTAAAGCTACATAAATATGCCAGCAGCGTCGAGATCCCAAACTGGTCGATGGCTTGCCCGTTCACCAGCCACAACCACCAGAGGGCGCATTTTTGGCAAGCTACTTTAAAAAGTGATCTGCCACTTTCAAAAGTGTCACACCACTGTTGATGGTTTATGATGACATAGTTCTGGCCTCTACGAAAACAGACCGGCCACTTTTGTTAAAATGGCTGCTCGGACTTTGGCCACGTATCCTGATGCATATGCGACTTTACTCAACAGGTCAGAGAATAAAATAGTCTATTTATATTATTAAAAATTCACACACATAATTAAAATATAAAAAGCGTTTTGACAGCTGTAAGACATGTTTGTGAACATATGATCGAATTCATAAATCGTTAATTATGTGCTTGCTAATATAGTCATTTGTATGTTTTTATGTGCTATTCACATTTTAGGAGAAATAAATAAGTGAAAAACATGACTCTATTGTGGTCTCTTTTTAATGCCACCTCCTTTTTAATCAGAGGTCAGGTCACTTTCTAAAAGACAATATTTAAATACAATGGCTTCTTAGTTTATTCTAAGTATTTACACACATTGTGCTCTACTTGGTTCAAACACTACTCTATATTCACCGAAAGAGGGCGACAAAGACTTTATTTCCAAATCCATGTATCAATGATGTTCTGGGCTGTAACTCTAGTCCTGCAGACAGATCCCTTGACGAATTGGTCGTTTTGACAAGGCCAGTGCCTTAGGTTAAGATTTAAATATCTTACACTATTAAAAAAATAATTATAAACTTGTCGCTAGTAAAATCTTTGATAAATTAACTGATCTAAAGTAATACACCAAAACATAATTCAAAAAAGGTGTTTTAAAATCTGGTTGGCCATTGACATTGGTAGTAGTCTGCACTGGTTATTTACTGATGGCAGACCACTTGGCTTGCCTTTTTATTTATCTATGGGCTTGCCACTTTTAAAAGTGGCTTGCCAAAATGCGCAAGCCATCTGCCAGTTTGGAATCTCGGCATGGTGGTAGTATGAGTTATAAACTCTGTAATCCTCCGTGCATCCATCGATACCACACGACAGCCAAAAGTCCGGACTACAGCTGTGCAAACGATTAGTATGGCTCAATAAAAGCTTAAACGAAATATTTGAGAAAACAGCACAAATAGAGCATTGCCAGAGCATATTTGTCCACTGCTTACAAATTGTAACTGTGCATTTGTCTTTAAGCTTCACTCACGAAAAGTTAGAAGAAAAAAAAATCCACGTCGGAGACTCTGGACTGAACTGGTCCGGGTCTGGACCGAATACACAGAGCAGTTTACTCGTAGTTAATGGAGGGGGGTTGTTATATTAGAATATACTAAGAAAACGTTGGCGCATTTGACACAGTTTATTTAGTATAAATTATTATGTTTATAGGATAATCCTATTTGTGTTAATAGTCGTTTTTTAATGACTAGGCACGCAATTAGGTTAGGCAACAGTCACCCCTCCCAAAATGGTTTCTCCCAATGTAGAAGCGCCAACATGATTAGCTTAGGTGATTAGCTTAGCTGTAGCTAAGCTTTTAGCGGTCTTTGCAGTGAGTGAAACCTGCATCTGTTTTATTCATAGAAATATATTTTGGGGGAAAGGTAATAGTTTTCTTTTTCGGTTAAGGTACCTGCAGTTTTGTTATGAATAAAGAAGAAGAAGCGTGTGAACTGTATCCGGACATAGATCACACGACAGTGGCAGTACAAAAAGGTAAATTTATATTTTATTTTAGCAGCAGGCTAATGTTAGCTAAGGTTAGCATTTTATATTCCATTGTAGCCCTAGTTATTTTAATGTTTCGGGTAACATTGAATTTACTCGTGCTTTTTTTAAGTTCTTTTATAAATGTAATTGATGTTCTCCACTTTGAAACCTCTTTAGTTGTAAATGCTTACACTTGAGCATGAACCTGCTAACAGTGCGCCATGTTTGACCATTAACCCAGTATTAATATTTGTTTACAGTTTTACATTTGTTTTTTTGTTGTTATACAGTTCTGATTTGCTATGAAATTTGATGTGATGCACATTAACTTTGATCTAATGATTAAAAAAAAAAAAATGTAATTATCTTTTAGGTGCCGATCTGAAAATGGATATGTTGCTCAGTATTGATAAGGAGGATTTGCGAGATCTGTTCCTGGGACAGAAAATTTTCTCAGAAGAAATAACATTTGGAAATGTGTTCATGGACAGAATGAGGTAAGCCGTATCACTTATTATACCTATTAATATTAAATAAAGCATGTATTTAATTGCTGATATTTGTGAATGCATGTGTAATACAGGCTCAGACTTATCCCCAACCTCGTACAGCCCATCTACATGAGTACTATCTTCCTCTGACAGCAATTCCTGTTCCCCAACCCCTCACAATTCCCTAACATACGTCAAGGAGAGTGTTCTAGTGCCTCTAAAAAGGTTCAGCTTGTTTGCCCAGAGTACGTATTATACACAGAACTGGAACTTGCAAGATGCAAATCCTTTGAAAGACAGGGCGCTGGACAAAAAGACTACATTATGTCAAAGGACTTGCGCTGTAGATTAATTAGAAATACATTGACAAGTATGATTGCCATCAAAAGGACAAATGGAGATGATTTTAAGTATCCATGCCCTCGTCAATTGACAGCCATGGCTAAACGCCTCAAAAATTACTACCCAATGCTGCAAGACAAATCTTCACCATACACACTAGAGTGGGCAAGTCACTTTTAATAGAGGATGAATTCAGTTTGGTCACAATTTGTAATTATTTATTCTTGCTTGTTTTAGGAATTAGTAAAGAAACAGTTACTGAAAAGAGTTCAGAATGTGACTACTCGAAAAAACAAGGTGCCACCCCATCCAGAAAAAGACCCCAAAGCCTGAACTTTGACAGCAGCAAGGAGACCCGTGCGGAAGACCGTGAGGAGCCCGCTTCATCCCCTGCTTCAGTCGCATCAAATTCCCCAGTCGCCTCATCGTCGTCCTCTACTATTATACTGGAGAAGTCAACTTCATCAACCAGCACTGCCTCAAAGGCAGATCACTTATGGTATGTTTAGAACATACATTTAGTGCTATATCAAATGTAATAATTTTTTTTTAGGCCCGAGCCGGTGATAACCGGGAGGGCCTATTGTTTTTGCTCGTGTTATTTTTATTTATTTATTTATTTATTTAAATTTTCTGCAAAATGATTCTTAATTTGACACAGTGAACATGCGCAAAAAGTCATTTTTAATGGGCCCAAAGTTCAAGGTCGGCGAAAAATTTATGTATTGGAAGTTCCCGGAAAAAAAAATATGAAAAATGACTCAGTGGCGAGCCCTAGAAAAGTCAAAATACATTGGGCCTATGGAAAGTGAAAGTATTTTTTTTCCAATGTAGACATACAAAAATTGGTACATCCATAGGACAGCTCAGAGCAAACAGAAAAGTCTATGACAGCCACAGCCTAAATGCAACAGGAAGTCCACCATGTGGGGTGGAACGTGCGACCAGCTAAATTGTACCCCTCGCGTCAAAAGATTAAACCCAATGTGTTTTCTTCTAAAAGGCCCCAAATTTGTTGAGTATTATCTAGACACAAGTGCCAATAAAAGTTATCAGTTTGTTTTTTGATACATTTGTGGCTGTGGTTGTAATGAGCCTGTAAAGAGGCAGCCATTTCTTTGGGAAATAAATGCCATTTCCCAATTGCCAGGATGCTTCCTTTGGAGGAGGCTCCCCCAGAGCCACAACTAGAGTCTTGGAAAACTCCTCAGAATCTTTTGGAACTGGTAAACTTGTCATTTTAGACAACTAATATTTACATTTTTACTTTTTAACAGGGGGGTGCAGCACTTTCTGAGTCATTGCAAATCTCCAGCCAGTACTTTGTTTTTCTCGCCTCAGCCCAAGCATAATCTCTTATTTTCAAAAGTTCAGACAGATCCCAGGAAAGTCAGGGAATGTGGAGACCTTTAACTCTAAATACAAGGTGGTGTAGCAGGCCCCAGCAGTAGCACAGGCCCGAGGTGATGAAGCAGGCTCCAGTCAGAAGAAGATTCAAGCAGAGGCACAGGCCCGGTTATTTGACATTACCTTGAAGTTTACGCTTTAAAGCACAAAATGCAATCCCCGCGGTCGCAAGGGAGGCGAGGGCCTTTATCGCCACTTGCGGCTTTAATTATTATTGTTTTTATTTAAATGAAAGTTTTACATGATTGATTTTTACTGTTTTCTTTTCCCAGAAAGCCCACAGAGCCAAGCAAGGCATTACAAAACTCTTCAGGATGTGTACAAAAACAAGAACAAACCTAACAAGGAAGATGACACGATGAAGGAGCAGGACAGGCTGATGAAGATACTGCACGCTTATCCTTGTTTTAAAGAACTAGGCCATGTAAGTGTCATATTTTAGTTAGGATAATTTTTCACATTAGCATCATGTCAATGTACACAATACAATATTCTTATTTCTCATTCCCTCCTTCTCAACAGCTCATAGATGAACTTCAGAGAATCCTTGATGGTGGGAACCCTTTTATTTACAATGGAAGTGGAAAAACGCTGCCCGAGTTTCTTCAACCAAGCACAGTTTTATGGTGTCTTAAAAAGATTATAGGACTAACCTGTACAAGGCCGAGGTAAGGGTGTTTCACTAGCTTTTCACTTGCCCAATTTGTCACGTATATGCTAAATGTTAACATTTTTATTGTTTGAATAGTTAGGAATGTGATTGCTGTTATGACGGCTCTACCTCAGATGTTTTCCTCACAAGTAGCCCTGCCAAAGAAGCTTCACAACCAAGTGAAGCTTTGATTCATATCCTGGAGGTAAGATATTTGCTTATGGTTTCTTGCGCATGCTTTTAATTTTGTGTTAAGGATTAAATTCCATTGTTTGCTTTTGTCAGCAGAAAACCCAAACATTTACCTCAAAACAAGACCACTGATCAGCCCTGTGGTGATCGTCTGTGAGACCAACTGCATCCTTGCCGTTGGAACTGTGCCTCTCCTGACTTTCCCAAAAGTGTACATCCAAGAAAGCATGGTGTATCTGCTTGCTTGCTATTACACTTTTCACCTCACGTATTTGAAGTGCATTGCCACGGTCCTTCTGTCATCCAGATAGAGGTACTTTTGGACACTATCCATGAGGGTGACATGACAAGTTCTTACAAAAAAGCTATTGTTGAATGGAGAAAGTTTAACAAATATGTACAAGAATAGTACTAGTGGTAGAAGTAGTTGTTGTAGAAGGGCTGAGTGACATTTTTGTGCATTTTTTTTTAGAGCAGTATTGTTTTTTTTTCTGATGCAGGGATTGATTAATAGATGTGTCGATTAAAACACAAAAAAATGTTTCTAGTGTTCAAAATTTAGTTCAATGAGAATGTTTATTGCTCAGCTGTGTTTAGCAAATTTGTAGTTGTGGAAATCCAGGCTCCAGCCTGGAGCCTGATGTTAGAGGCTAAAGCTGAGGCAGACTGTTGAAGGTGCAGCTTGGTGGTAGAAGCTGCAGATGGACTTAACAAGTATTTCTATTAAAAGAAGAAAAAAAACTATTAAAATTTATTAAATGGAAGTCTTGAACTATATACAATATTAATAAAAAATTGAGTCTCTAGTGGAGACTTTTTGGGGCTGGAGACTGGAGGTTGGTGTTGAAAGATGTTGATGGATTGGACACTGTGAGGCAGGAGGAAGGTGGTATTTGGTGCTTGAGCCTGATGTTAGAGGCTGAAGGCAGGAGCCTGATGTTAGAGGCTGAAGCTGAGGCAGACAGTTGGAGGTGCAGCTTGGTGGTAGAAGCTGTAGATGGACTTAACAAGTATTTCTATTAACGGAAGAAAAAACAGTTAAAATTCATTAAATGGAAGTCTTGAACTATATACAATATTTACAAAGAAGAGGGTCTCTATTGGAGACGTCTCTTTTTGGGGCGGGCTCTCCAGAGATGTCCACTTCGATGTGTGGAGGACAAGTCTCATGTGTAGTGGACTCCTCTATTTTCAGGAGTCCAGAGGCTGTCTCCACAACAGTAAGGAGTGGACGGTTACCAGAAGAAAAGATTTTGTTATTATCAGCAGCCACACCAGGGGGCGCCCAACATGTTTTACAGAACATAAACATTACAGGATGTTACATAAAAACATTTTAGTGCGATCAAAGCATAATTCAACAATCGGCCTACAATTTATGAAAAGCTAAACGCGTTTGATTTAAATGCCTCTATGTTGTCCTTGTTCTGTTGCCGGATCATTTCATTGCTGCAGAAACTCAAGTGTATAAATATTTATAAGACATGAGTTAAGAGTAAATTTTGTTTTAGGTCATTGCAACTGAATAAAACCTAATACATATGGTTTTCCTTTTTGAAGCTGCATTTAGGAATCATATTTCCCAGGACAATAGTGCACAGTATTTGTTTGAAAGACTACACAGAGTTAAATATAGATTATTCTCTGGAGTGGTTCTTGCTGAATGTGAGCAGAATTCAACTCACCAGCATGCCATTGGACAGTATTCATCTCCTCACGCCCAACAATGTACCAGATGCAGGCCAACCAGTGAGCCACCAGAAAGTAGATGAACATGTTGAAGAACAGTACCAAGATGCTGTGCTGTGAAAACGCCCCAGCCTCTGGTGCAGACGGAGCAGACGGAGCAGGACGGAGCAGACGGAGCAGACCTATAGCCTTGAGCAGATGAACTGAAGTTGTCTAAGAAGAAAAAAGATGTAAAAATATTTATTCAAAAATAAGTCGGGTGCTTTAGCTTAAACGACTGTAGATGTGTTGTAATCGCTGATGCTACAGCTCCAAGAGGTTCATGATGGGCAGAATTCTAAGTACAACAGCTGACTCAAGAGGATTAGTCCGCTTCGTGAAGGTCCAAACAAAGACCAGCATCCTGGACAGACCAATAACCAAGCTCTGTCTTCTCCTGGAGGCTAATAATTGACTGCATCTCATTTTTATCTTCTATCTCATTTTTCTATTTGTTTTTTGCAGGCATGGGAAATGTGAAGACGTAAGATTTAAGCTTAGTGCTTAGATTATAATCAGGAAATAGCTCCTTTGTCTTAAAAGCTAAGGTTAATTGTGGGTAAATAACCGTCACAATTAGGGTAGGGGCTGGGTTGTTGGAGCTTTTTTGCACTGTTTATTTTTTGTTTATTTATATTGTCGTTTATTGGTCACGTGGTGCTAGGGTAATTTGCATAAATGTGTCAAGGTGGGAGAAACCAGAAAGCGGCGAGGCCATATGGTTTTACTACAGCGTGAGAGCACAGCGTAAGAGAGCCAGCAGAAAATGTCTGTGAGCTTGCTTATGTTATATATGAAAATAAACCTCATCGAACTCATCTTTTGCTATGGACATTAGTTTATTTTGATACCTCTAACCATGCGTAAAGCCTAACCCTCGACGTTTCCTCAGTGGCCATTTGTGAATTTGTTATTATTAGTTTTGTTTAAGTTTATGAACAAATAGCCACTACACTAACTTTACACTAAAGATCTCTGTGACCTTTAAGATAAAAGGCTGTAGTGTTAAAGTTATTTGTCAAGTGTGGAGTGACTTTATGTCACCACTGCCCTTTGTATAACGTGATGGAGGAGCTTTTTTATTTATTATAACTAATCACTAGGCGACATTTTAAACAAGCAATGTTTAAATTCACTGTTGAACTTAAAAGCAGTCTTATGTATAAAAAATATGTGATTCTTTAAATACAATACAAAATATTAGGACAAAGACAAAGTCAAAACAGTAGATAAATAAAATCAACCACACAATTTAAATACAGCCGTATAAAGAGTCGGCTGTAAAGTGCAACACAGTGAAGTGCTAAAGTGCTGTGCACGGGATGCTTTTGTTGGAGTTCATTGAGTAAGTTACCTCAAAAATCAATCTACAGCTGCCCCGAGCTGACAAACTGAGCACTGCTGTGAAAGAAGCACGTCCTTTGTCTTTAGTTAAACCCTCAGTCTTGGATTCAAGCTCATGATTATTTCACTGAACTTTGACCTATCATTCATATTTTCATCCGTGGTTGCCACCTGAGGTTAACACACTGCATCTTTACTGTTTCCACTTAAATGATATTTTCTGTCTGTTGTCTTCTGACTGAAGATTCCTGTCGAACCCAACCTGGACCTGAAATATTCACCAAACATCAATCAACATTTAGCTTCTTCTCTCAGGCTTGAAAAGTAACAGTCCTGTTTGTTTATCATTAGTATTTTTTTCATTTGTTTTTTCTTTCTTTCTTTTCACAGCTTTCTTACTCACATTTATGAACAATCGTGTTTGTAAGATTTGCATAATAAACATTAATGTAGAGTTTATTTTATTCCTATGGATCTCCTCGTTTGTGTTCTCTGCACACACCATGAAGCCATGCGGTGCTCTTTCTAATCTTTAAGTGCCACTCCATTACTGTTGTAATGACCTTTATACTTTTTATTCAACTCTGGCTACACATTAACAAAAATAAATTTACATTTACATTTAGTCATTTAGCAGACGCTTTTATCCAAAGTGACTTAAAAGTGAGGAAAACAATGGAAGCAATTTCAACAACACAAGGTAACAAAAAGCAAAAGTAAACAAAAGTGCACAAAAAACTAGTCAGTTAAAAACCTAGCACAGTAATCAAAGGATAAGAATTTTTTTTTTTTTTTTTGGAAAAGGAATTGATAGAAAGGAAGTAGAAATCAGTCTTTGTCAGTCAGGTGTTTAAGGAAAAGATGTTTTTTTTAAAGATGTCTACAGAATCTGCTGATCTTGTAGCAGCAGGTAGATTATTCCACCAATGTGGAACAGATCCAGAGAAAGTACGTGAGAGTGATTTTTTTCCTTTTTGGGATGTTGTTCATTCGCAGAGCGCAGGGCGTGCCTCAACAGGGAGCCAGTGTAACCTAGTGAAGAGAGGAGTTATGTGCGCTCTCTTCGGTTCTTTAAAGACCACTCTTGCTACTGCATTCTGAATCAGCTGCAGAGGTTTGGTTGTGCAGCAGTGAGTCCAGCCAGAAGAGCATTGCAATAATCCAGTTTGGACAAGACAAGAGCCTGGACTAGGATTTGCGTAGAGTGCTCTGATAGGAGACTTGTGAAGTTTAGTTGATCATCAATTACCACTCCCAGATTTCTGGCAGTGCTGGACGGTGTAGTGGTTGATGAGCCTAGTTGAATGGAGAGGTTGTGGCGGGTCTTTGGGTTGGCAGGAATCACTAGCAGTAAGTAAACTGTACCAAAAAGAGTGGCTTTACTAAAGATAACTTTAGAGTTTTAGTCGACACAAAAACAGAGCACAGCCATAATGTAGCTCCAGTAAGGCATTCATTCTCCTCAAATATACTTTTATATTCCAACAGACAATCATGACCTAACTTTGTTTACCTTAAGAATTTTATAAATTATATATCAAAAATGATATTACTCTCTCCCTTTTAATTAAAGTGTTAGTCTGCTCAAATGAACTCTAATTGCTGCAAACGTTTACCTGAACTGAATCATTTCTAATGCAGCACAGTTGTAAAACTATATTTACTTGAGTAAATGTAGGTTTTACAGTGGAATACAGCAGAATTAAAATAAAATACATATACGAATACTACTATACATTATATAAAGTGGTACCTATAGTTTACGCTGTCAGTGGCATATTTACAAAAGCACAAATTAAATAGGGTCACAAACCAATATCTAAAATGTATGAAGCACTTGTTTAAAACACCTGAGGATATTTGATATGGTTTTATCGCGTTTTAACTTTGATTCTAACGGCTCTGACAAGCTTTATGCGCAAGGCTGAACAGTAGAGGGCGCTGTGTGTAACATAAACCAGAGACGCTCCATCTTTTACCCACGGAGTGGCGTGGCCTGCTTTGACCAATCAGAACATGCCGCTGCTGTACCCGGAAGTACACAGATACATCATTGAAAACAAGCTGAAGCTGTCTCAAAGTGCAGCCTGGGGACACTGGACACGTCAAACAGGTCAAAATGTCCTTAACAGTGCTGACACACGCCTGCAGGTGGGTCCAGGAATAATGTGTTCTGTCACAACACATTAGTCGCGCTTTCCTCCCAGTTGTACGAGTGTCAGCTGATGTATCCAATTGCTCTTTAATGACATGTTGGAAATAGGTGTAAATACATTTTATTGCTTCCATTTACACATTTATGTAACAGTGTTGAAAGCTTATAGCCTCCTGTCACTGTCGGTGCTGTATGATAAACACGAGAATAAAAATGTGTTCTCATCGTGTTTTTTAAAAGTTGGAGGCTCTGAGTTAAAGCCCAGCTGATGTTGCACTGATACAGTATGTCCTTGTATTTGAACTTACCTAACAATCTTTACGTGCATTAGAATGACCTTTTGCAGATAAAAGTGTTTTCAATTGAATTAAAGGAAATTAAAATGTATCTTGATTAGGCTATGCATTGCTTTTTATTGACTATTTTCTTACCATAAAAGATTAAAACCGGTACAAATAATAATGCTACCTATAAATATCTGTGCAATTAATTATTATTGCATTTTCTAATAGTTGTCCCTAACCCTAACCCTAACCCTGAAGATGTTTATTCCTATAAAGCATTTCAAAAATCCAATATATAAACAATAAATTATGGATTATTTATTTGTGAGCGTAAATTGGGAGGAAAGGGCTATATAATGCAGCCATTTTTAATACTTTTGGTAAATAGTCTTGTATTGTTGGTTGTCTCAGACTGAGGAGCCTGTGTCGACTGCAGAGAATCCAGAGCCACATGGTCAGTAACAGTCGATGGATAAAGTTAAATGTTGTTAATGTAAACCTGGTCTAAGTAAGTCCTGTTTGCTCTGAGGCAGATGTCGTCTCAGCCGGAGCCCGAGGTCCTGCTGCAGAAAGTGGGCCGAGCCGGAGTCATCACCATGAACCATCCCAAAGTCCTCAACGCTCTCAACCTGAACATGATCCGACAGATCTACCCTCAGCTCAAGGTCTCCGTCTGACGGACATATGTAAACAAACGACCTGACAACGACACGAGCTTCACTTCTTCATGAGTTTTAGATTAATTAATTAATTAATTAATTAATTAATTATTTATTAATTATTAAATTTATTTATATGGACAACACAGATACATTGGACCAAACCAGATGCAAGTGTTTAAGTGTTAATGCATACATGCTCATTTTCAACACCTGTCCATCGGAGGCTTTTAAAGAAAAGAACACTATGTGTGAAGCATTAAAATGGGAACATAGGACTTAGACCAGTGTTAACAAAATCTGCACAGACTTAAGCTATTGCTTTAGGCCTCTTTTAAAGATGTTTAAACATTTTTAATTAATCATGTTTTATTATTTGTGGATCCTCCTTAACATCAAAGTTTTGCAAAGTAAACAAAGACAAGGCATTATATATAAGCTATATTAAACCTGCAGCTATAAATCAATAAAAGAAACAAATGTACTATCTTAAAAAATCTAGCCTGTGGAGTGAAAATTAAGTGACTAAAGTTAAAATTCAAAAAGGCTGTGTCATAATCCTGTTTTTAAACCTTTATTGGCAGAAATGGGAAGCAGACGGTGACACAGACCTAGTGATCATCAAAGCAGTCGGAGGAAAGGCCTTTTGTGCAGGTGGAGACATCAGAGGTAAAACATCTCCTCAAAACTGGATTTGGCTGAAAGAATCATGGGTTTGAAATGTAAATGATTTTGTATTTGACTCTCCAGCGGTCACAGAGGCAGGGAAAGTGGGAGATCCTCTCTCTGAAGACTTCTTTCGTGAGGAATACGTCCTAAACCATGCCATCGGTAAGACCTGCTGTTTTTCCCACAGATAGTTTATTGTTTCAGAATTCTTAACTTATTACACACACATTACAATTACAAGCATTTTATTTCTCTCTTTATGGGACGTGCCGGAAACCATATATTGCCTTCAGGACAAACTACAGCGGGACGTCACTGAGCTGAGGAGGACCATCTCTGAGCTGGACGCACTGTCACTCACACCGGACCACATCCAGTTTCGACAACACTATCCTTCACTGTCCACAGCCGGACAGAGCCCAGACCGGTCCAGGATTCAGACAGGGCCCCGGTGCTACTTTGAGGATGTGACCACAGCTGTGTCAGCGCTCAGCCATAAACTACAGCTCACTCTGAGTGACGGCCCGACAAACGTCTCACTGGCTCTGAGTCAAGTGCATGATTTACTGCCACAACCTGAGCCCACCTCCAGAGAGGACTTCTTAAAATATTCACATGAAATCAAACTGGATCCAAACACAGCAAACACACAACTGTCACTGTCTGATGGAAACAGAAGTGTAACAGTTATGAGACAAAAACAGAGTTATCCTGATCATCCGGACAGATTCAGTGATTAGCAGCAGGTGCTGAGCAGAGAGGGTCTGACGGGGCGTTGTTACTGGGAGGTGGAGTGGAGCAGGGAGTGGGTTTGTGTAGCAGTTGCTTACAAGGTTATTAAGAGGAAAGGAGCTCTGTTGGATATGTATTTGGAAACAATGATAAATCCTGGGCCTTACAGTGGGACAAAGCTAGGTTTTCATTTTGGTTTAACTCAGTCCAGTCCCAGGTCTCAGGACCAGTTTCGTCCAGAATAGGGGTTTACCTGGACCACCAAGCAGGGGTTTTGTCCTTTTACAGCGTCTCTCAAACCATGACCCTCCTTCACAGAATCCAGACCACTTTCACTCAGACACTGTTCACTGGAGTCTGTTTTTATGTTGGAGACACTGTACATTTTCTAAACTCAAAAACTCTGTGTTGTTTAAAGCCACAGTTTGGGATTGTCACAGAGACTTTCACTGAAGTAATGCTAAAGGCTCTTTTGTGTTAATGCACTGGTTTTGAGATACAGGCAGATTTAACTGTGTTTTAAGGCTTTGAACAGATTTATGTAAAAAATGCAAGAAATAATGTAAAAATATAGAATTTATGGAGAAATTAAAAAAACTTTTCTTCTACTAAGTGTTGTTAACTCAATATAAAATAAAGAAAATGTTCAGATGTTTTTTTTTTCTTGTTAGTCAAAGATATTAGCTATAATTCTGTTATTCGATATAATAATAAGAAACAGAACTAAATGGTAAATGTGTAAAAGATAATGTGCTGTAAAAACATGTGTTAAAGCCCCTCTTCAAGCCTGTTCCTTGTGAATAACTCCATAAACAGAAACAGAAAGTGTTCCTGGAGGTAGTTCACTGTTCACTCTGATTATAGCCTTCAACCTGAAAAAGAGCAACACGTATAATAAGAATTATACCTGGGATTCTTTTTGGAGAATGGAAAGTCTTTAAGTCCAGTCTCTTGAATCAAAGTGTTTCTCTAAAGCAGTGTCTCAGACAAAAATACATCTGTTCATTCACAAAGAAAAGACCAGTTACAGTTTCCTTCAGAACCTTTATTGAGATGTGTTGCCTCAGAGCATTTAGCTCAGTGGGTAGAGCGGTCGTCCTTCAACCGGAAGGTAGGCGGTTCGATTCCCACTCTCCCCACAGTTCATACTGTTGTTGTGTCCTTGGGCAAGACACTTAACCCACCTTGCCTCCAGTGACTGTTACACTGGTAATTACTGTAGAACAATGTAAGTTGCTTTGGATAAAAGCGTCTGCTAAATGAATAAATGTAAATGTAAGTGCTGTCCCAATGATGCCCCCTAGTGGGAAGATACATGTACTGCAGTTGGTTCTGTTTGTGGCCCACAAAAAAACTCTGATTTCTTGTGAAACTAAAGCAGGTAGAACTTCTCTCTTCATTTGAGAAAGAAACAGTCTTAAGTTTTTTAAGTTCCCTTTCGGCCTTACTTTGGTGAGACAGACATTTGTATTTGGTTTAAACATGACACTGATACAACTACAGCTCATGAACAAACTAATCTGGTAAAACTGGATCAGTGTCCCTCTTCTACAGAGTTACACTTGTCACAAACACTGTCTGCTTTGACTCAGACTCACTCTGAACCCACCTGTGCCCTTATGTGACCTTTGTGAACCCGAGCTGTGAAGAAGAGCAGTCACTTATTTGTCCAATAAAACCTAAATCCTCTGACGACAGACCTAACCTACTGAGCTACAAACATCCATAAAGCTTCTGTAGAGTCCAGTTCAGCTCTGTATCTGCTACTGGTTTTCACCTGCTCCACTTTTGTCTGAACCCAGTGAACACACTAGATGTAGCCTCTTTACTTTGGCTCCAGTTGATTTTCAAGTCCTTTTAAAGACACACAAAGGACTAAATGAAGGAGGAGACTGGTTTAGACCAGTTATCATCCTAACAATAATATCCTGTGCAGTTAAAAAGGTCAGGGCTAAACAATTATTTATGTATCTCTTAAATCCCAGCACCATCCCCTGAATCTTTAGAAGACATCACTCTAGACAGAAACAACTCTTTACTTTGTGGCACAGCTCAAAAGTATGTTTAATAAAAGAGATTGGTAGATTGGTAGATTATGGCAGAAGCATTTGATTGGACGATAATAGCAGAAGCATTTGATTGGTCGATTATGGCAGAAGCATTTGATTGGTCGATTATGGCAGAAGCATTTGATTGGTAGATTATGGCAAAAGCATTTGATTGGTTGATTATGACAGAAGCATTTGATTGGTTGATTATGTCAGAAGCATTTGATTGGTTGATTATGACAGAATCATTTGATTGGTCGATTATAGCAGAAGCGAAGGGCAGGTGATCCAGACTAAGGACATTTGACCATTTGGTAAATGACCTATTGCTGGGAAAAATTCTCCTGCCGGCTGACCTCCGTCTCCAGCTGAAGAGTTGCAGGAGCCGGACTGGATCCTGTGGAAATGAAAACGAATCACAAAGTACATCTTGGCTTTATTCAGTCCACTTACATAACATCATCTGGAAAAGCATCTTCCATGTTCCAAAGTTCAAACTGCATTTGTAATACAGTGTGAGCCATTGTTAAACTGTTTTCCTTTGGGTGACGCGTTTAAGTTTCACTTTTATAATTTAGTTTGGGGACCACTGTGGAGTGAAGTTCATTTGGTCAGGATACTGGCTAGAGTAAGTTATTTGTATGAATTCTGTTTTGTTTATTGGCAGAGCAGATGCCACCAGACGGTTAGTTTGGATTTGGTCTTTTACAAATATAAATTTTGTTTTTACACACATTATTGGGATTGCATCAATTACTTTTCACACTCCAACCTTGTAGTGCCTTATTTATTGGCAACTTGGACTCTACAATTAAAATAAAGTAGAATATCTGACTTTTATTAAAAGGACACACGTTGGTTTGATGTAGATTTTCAAGCATCTTATTTAAAATGATAAAAAAATGAAATAATTATTAAACATTATTGAGTCTTTTCACTCACTCATGGGACCCTTGACCTGATCTGTCAGTCGTCCTCTTGTTTGCTCTGCTACTTTGTGACTACTAGTGGTTTATTCATGACTCTGTGTTTTCCTAATTCCCCTGAGACCCGAGATAGTTACAAAAGTCTAGTTGGCTTACCTTGTGCTTGTGGTTCATGCTGACTATTAATTTCCATCTCATTCTCAGGGCTGAAAAGAGGGTAAAAAGGGTTAATGTAACCGGGTAACAATGGTTGCAGAAGCTTTTCAAAGTTAGAACAAAGCAAACACCTGAACTCAATAAACTAGTGTCAAGCCATGTGTAGGACCTCCATGAATAACAACATTATGTATGCAGTGGATATTTGATGCACATGATTATGTTGCGTGGCAGGTTTTTGTTGCAGGGTTAGGGTTTTTAGTATGTATTCTGTCTTCTGTAGGTTCTATTGCTCGTGTTTGGGTTTTCCAGTGATAATACCTCAAAACTGAAGGCTGTATTGACGGGCTTGTCTGGTCATTTCTGCGAGAAGGTGACTTTCTCCATATCTTAGCAAACAGCTCCTTAATGATGGTCGTCACTTTATCAAAGATGAGGACATGCATGAGTGCTGTGTAGGCATAGAATGAAAAGGTTAGCTGTACTTAATATAATTATAATCCATTTATTGGTATCACTGCATGGCAACAAGCTGCTAACAAGCATCCTGCTACACACCAGTCTTTCCCTGAGCCTTTATTCCAACATGTCACAGTTTCAGACTTACCACCAAAAACCATGACAACGATGCAAAAAATCTTCTCGTGATCAGTGTTGGCACTGATGTTTCCAAAGCCCACGGTGGTCATGCTGCTTATAATGAAGTAAAGGCCACCAAGGTAGCAGCTGTAGGGGGACGGGCCGCCCATCGTTCCGTTGATATAAGGAGTCTCCTGACGCTGGCCCAACCCATAGAGCCATCCTTTAAAGCAGCAGAGGAAGAGAGATGATTCCTTTCATTGTCTTAAATGTCAGTACAGCTATTTTACAGCTCTATCATTTATTGTAGGAAACCTAATGTGTTATAATGTCATAAAGCAGACATCGATAGTGTTCAAAGAGGTGTCAATGAAAAGGGGCCATTGTTATTATCAGCAGCCACACCAGGGGGCGCCCAACATGTTTTACAGAACATAAACATTACAGGATGTTACATAAAAACATTTTAGTGCGATCAAAGCATAATTCAACAATCGGCCTACAATTTATGAAAAGCTAAACGTTTGATTTAAATGCCTCTATGTTGTCCTCGTTCTGTTGCCGGATCATTTCATTGCTGCAGGAACTCAAGTGTATAAATATTTATAAGACATGAGTTAAGAGTAAAACTTGTTTTAGGTCATTGCAACTAAATAAAACCTAATACATATGGTTTTCCTTTTTGAAGTTGCATTTAGGAATCATATTTCCCAGGACAATAGTGCACAGTATTTGTTTGAAAGACTACACAGAGTTAAATATAGATTATTCTCTGGAGTGGTTCTTGCTGAATGTGAGCAGAATTCAACTCACCAGCATGCCATTGGACAGTATTCATCTCCTCACGCCCAACAATGTACCAGATGCAGGCCAACCAGTGAGCCACCAGAAAGTAGAAGAACATGTGGAAGACCAGTACCAAGATGCTGTGCTGTGAAAAACGCTCCAGCCTCTGGTGCAGACGGACCAGACGGAGCAGACGGAGCAGACGGAGCAGACCTATAGCCTTGAGCAGATGAACTGAAGTTGTCTAAGAAGAAAAAAGATGTAAAAATATTTATTCAAAAATAAGTTGGGTGCTTTAGCTTAAACGACTGTAGATGTGTATATTTATTCAGACTTTAAACAGATTTCAGATTAAAGTGGGGAGATAGCAGTGTTGAAATGACTCTACCTGATCTCTCAATGACTCTGTGAACAGCAACATTATGAGTTTGTATTTATGAACTGAAAACACCACATGACACATGACATTTGACTAAAACTAAAGTTTAGGAATGACTTCTAGTGAACAGTTATCATTATAATAGCCCTTATTGAAAATGCAGTTAAAGGCCACAGCACATATAGAATGAGAGAAACATGTGACTGTGTCTAGTACTTACCACCTGGGTGACAAATAGCACAAAGGGCAAAGCAGCTATCAGGTCAAGCAAGAACCAGGTGGTGACATAGTTCTTGCAAATCAAGCTTGCATCGGACACCTCCTGATTGGCTTTATTCACGAAAGTGGTGCGGAAGTTCAGGAGGATGTCTGAAAACACAATATTTAAATTAAATACAGAAGAAAACATGTCTGTGAGGAATCCAATACTACATTGCTACTATTTTGAGAATTATAAAATATATATTTTTTACAGAATGATGCAGTTCTATAATAAAAGGTAGACCTATATCTAAAAAGTTACTTTGAGGTTGACTCAGATTTGAGTTATAATTACTCTTACCGATGATGAAAATAATGTCAAATCCAAGGTCTATTTTGAAGGTGGCCTGCTCTGTCCCATCAGAGAAGCTGAGTTCAAAAGGGACGATGACAGCGATGTAAATGGTTGCTGCGACTATGAGCACGTCCCAGAAGGCTTTTTCTCGACTGTGGTGGGGGATGATGAAGCGGGACTTCTCCTCCATCGCCCTTTGTCCCGGAATCGTTGTGTCACACTCATTCTGTCAAGAACAAATTTTAACAATTAGAAAGTGTTGACAGTATTTGAATTTAATGGTGCATTCAGGGAAAACGTTTTTAGCACTTAAACGACTGCTAAAGTTGGAACAGCTCGGAGACTCAGGTGAGATGGATTTGCCCGTTATTCCGTGTTGACGTCATTTACATCATCAACATGGCGGAGGAAAACATACCAAAAATATTTCATACTGTAGTGTACTGTATACTGTAGTGAATATGGTCGTATTAATAATTAATATGAATATTAATTATGAAAAATAATAATTAATATTTTGCTTATCAAAATATTAATTTCTTTCGGGGCACCACTCTAGTTTTGAACAGATCCAGAGAAACTGTTTAGCCTAGTCTCATTAATCTAAAGGAAGTAAATTCTTCTCGTTTTCGAACGTTCTCAATTAAACAATGAAACATTAAATGTCTTTATGGGGTTTTATTAAAGATTATAAAGTTAAACAGTGAATAATGACAGGGGAAATGACACAAAGGAATAGTTATTGACACATAAATGGGTAAATCAAAGAACGATAAACTTGCTTTCAGAGGATTTTGTGAAACAAAAGGAATTATTGATTATTGATTCTATTATTAACTGAGGGGATTTTACGGAGCGTTTAGAGGGGTTCGATGACGCCGGTTTCTGAGGTCAAGGCTGTTCTGTTTAGACAGTTAGACGCCAAACTTGTGTAACGTTTAGACTCACCCTGGGGGTCGTGATTGTCTCAGATCTTAGCGACTAGGACTCCAGAGGTTCTGCAGAACCCTGTCGCAACCGATGACGTTTGTCGCCTCCAGGATGGCCTTCTGTTTCCACTCTCCAGAGGGCCGCCGTGAGGCCCGGAGATTCAAAAGCGTCTCGTTACTGTCACAACTAGCCAAGTCTTTTAGCATCAGCGTCGTACACCGAGTCAAATTGAGTCTTTCAAAGTTGTTGCGAAGTCCACTGGAGAAGGTTTAGCGGCTGTGTTGCTGGCTTAAACTTGCTCGAGAAAGTTAGGTTTTAGTCAAGCAAACTCTTGAGCAGGCAGGAAATCTTCAAAAATAAAAGCGAGGCAACTTCCTTTGTTCGCAGGCTGGCAGGAAGTAAGCTACTTTGAGCAGCTGTGTGAAGGAAACTTTATCGCGGCAAGCTAAACTTGCAGGCTTTAAAGTACAAAGAAAATTTACTCGTTACACGAGGTCCGGAGCTTAAAAGGGTTTCGAGGGCCTACGGCCCTGAACGGACAAGAAGTCCAGTGCGAAGTAAAGACGAGACCAAGAGTAGAGAGAGAAGCAGAGTGTTTTTGGCTGTGCGCCAGTTTTAACACCTCTGGACGGGGTGTGTCTTAAGGAGACGGACATTGCTTTGGGGGGTGGTTTAACTAAAGTCTTAAACATTCCTTTTGTTTCACCCTATTTTCCTTGGTTTTCGTAAAACACACAAAAACATTCGTACTTGCAGGATTATGCAAAGAAACATTTGTCAGACTTATTATAAAAACATATATTCATTACATTTTATTAACATAAAACGTAACTCTGTAGGAATGGAAGGAATTAGTTGACTTGTAAAACTCTGCATCCTGGAAACAGACAGTATAATTGTTAGTACATTCACTATCTTTCTAAATAATAAAATAACAAAATGTCCTTTAATGAAATAACACCAAATGTCCTTCTTGAGTGCAGAGTCATTTGTCCAGTTAAACCAAAAGGGGGTAGTGTTTGACCATGCCCGAATGACTATGATCAAAGACATTTTCAACTGTCAATCAGGATTAGAATAAAGTGTTCTCGAGAAAGCTGGATGGACACCTTATCTACAGGATTTACGGCTTTTGGACATGGCGCCTAGCGGTCTGTGATGTTCCATGTGTCACCTTTGACACGGTGCTGGGTAGAACGAAGTTCCAATTCTTATAAAAGCAAAACAAAGTCATTAATAAGTTTCCTGTCCTTGGCAAAACACGTTGGTGTCCTTTTATCTGAAAGAAAACGGGGTTAGCATGTCTTCTTCTCAAGATTTACATCCACGGCCTGTCTCTGGAGGCCGATGGTGAAACAACAGTTGTTAATCTTGAAGACCCTTAGTGAAACAGTTTGGAGGTCTGTAAATGATTAAACAAATATTATAATCCGTGTGGCGTTCTGGAGGCTGATCTGCTACAGTCCCCCCTTTCGACACGAAGCTGGTTCCACAAGTTTCCGTGTCGACATCCTTGCAGACCAGGAGTAAGCCACACGTTAAACACATAGTTTGGCGTCATAACAGGTGTAATGATGCAAATGTGATCAAAGGAAATGTATACAAGTGTAAAGGGGCTTTACTTGGTTTGTATTATATCCTTTGCTAATGGAGATAGGTTAAGTTTATCACTTCAAGGAAGGACTTATTGGGAACAAAGAAATGAGAGAGCTGTCTCAATTTAGTTTGTTTAAAGTTTAGGAGTTGTTTATAATAAAACAAAATACATTAGGAGGATCATAACTTGGAGGGGCTTTGCATGCATTTAGGGACAAGGATAGACATAGTGATTATGTAAGGGACATAATGGTTATGCGTGATCCCTCAAAGAATTCTTCTCATTACTCGGCTGTCCACTGAGGAGCTGATGTCTATGATTGTGTCATTTATCAGCAAGGCGACCATTTGAGTGTGTGTATGGTCTCCAGTTTGGTTTGGTTGGTTTTAGAGTCTCACTGTGAGTGTTTACCACTGACACAGTGTCTTTCGGCGTTTTTAAGCGTTTGGAGTTGCTGCTGTTACTCCGAGACTTGTCTATTACAGTGGAAATGTTAGCGGTATTCGCTTGTGAGCACCCGAGGTTACGCAAGGTACACACAGCGGTGGTTGCAACGAGAATTGATTCATTGACAGAGAAAACAAGAGTTATCAGTTACAGTTATTGAATTACTCACAGTTACCACTGAAAGGTGAAAAGAGTTAGGAAATCAGAGTTAGAGGTTAGTTGTTAGTGGTTACTGCGAGCTAAGGGATCTGTTTAAGACTACTTGGGAGCGTGAATGTCCCCTGTAGATCCCATAGGGGTTTTTGTGCAAATTTATCTGGTTGCGGTGTATCCACTTGAGAGTGGGTTTCTTTCTACCTTTGGTGATCTTTATCTGACACACCTCCGGGATAGTTTGTTGACAATGGTGTACGGTCTTGCCCAACGCGGGAGGAATTTCGCGTCAGTCGGTTGGTACCACCGTTTGTTTGTCCAGTGAGTTGGCTGAACATGTTGTACCACACTTTGTCTCCCACCTGTAGTTCGTCCCTAGATGACTTTTGGTCATAATAGGCCTTACGTCCTTCTGCACTTTTGCCTAGTTTTTCCTGGGCAAAGGCGAAGGTGGTTCTCAGGTGTGCCTGGAGATCAGCCATGTACTGGTGTGTGGTATAGGCCATGGCGATGTTAGCCTCTCCTGGCTGATACAGTAAGTGTAGGGAAGCGTCATCTGCCTACCGGTCATGAGCTCAAGCGGGAGACTCCGGTCGCCGTGTGTGGCGTGGCTCTGATAGCCATCAGGACCAAGGGCAGTTTGACGTCCCAGTCTCGGTGATTGGATGCGACATATTTCTTTAGGATGTCGATCACCGTTCGGTTTGCTCTTTCTACTTGGCCTGAGGACTGGGGGTAGTGGCTGACATGGAAGTTCGCTTTCACTCCCATGGTTTGCCACAGTTGTCCCATCACCTCGGCGGTGAAGTGAGTACCACGGTCAGAATCGACCTTAAAAGGTAAGCGAATCTGGAGAACACGTGGTTCATGAGTAGAAAGGCTGTTGTCTGTGCCGTGTCGTTTGGGGCTGGAAGTCCTTCCACCTCTTTAGTGACGGCACAGGTGACCATTAGGATGTATTTGTTGCCCCTTGTTGATTTAGTCAGGGGTCCCATCCAATCGATTTGGAGGTCATACCATGGAAAAGAAATGCCCCTTCTTTGTAAGGGTGCACGATGGAGTGGTCTTGTTGGTTGAAATTGGCAGCATACTAGGCAGCCTTTGATGTATTCTGCCACGTCCATTTGCATATGTGGCCAGTATGCCACTTGTTGGAGTGCCTGGTGTGTTGCGCGAACACCTCTGTGGCCTGCTACAGGAGCGTCATGTGCGTGCGTTAGCATGACCCCCTTAGGCTCTGAGGCACTACGACGCAGGTGAAGTGAGGGTGTCAGAGACGTGAACAAGCAAGCCATGACGCAGGTGGAGTTGAGCGCGCACCGCCCATAGCTTTTAAGATGTCGTCAGCCGAAAAGTCAGTGTCTACGATGGGGTTAGACACCGGGTCTGAAAGGTAAAGCATAAGTTTGTGGATTGCCGAGTCCGCTGCTTGAAGGGCAACGAGGCCGGAACCAGTGAAAGAAAGAGAGGAAGTTGATGGGTCTGCAGGGGTCAGAGCCGAGGCACCGGTTGCGGTTGCCTTAGATCGGGTAACCAGACAGACAGAATGGGTGGGTTGGGTGGGAAGGGGTCGATTGTCGACGGTTCTGGCTGGAAATGCCAGAGCGTGCCGTCAAGAGCCCCTTGTTTTGCCATGAGGTCTGCCTGATCGTTCAGGTCTTTGTCTGTATCGAGGGAGAGCAGGGAGCCTGTCTGTACAACCATTACCTCCGCATCAGCCAGATCGACCCTGCAGATAGTGTCGGTATCGACCACAAGTGAGGGGTATATGGCGATTGCTCTGGAAGGTTTCGTAGACAACTCCGGTCTCCTGTTGTTCAGTCGCGAGTGAGTGTGGCATACGCCCCTATGACTGGGATTCTGAGTTCACAGTCATGGAACCTAGTGTCAATCAGCCAGCCGAGAGGGGTGGCCTTTGGGACGAAGATGGTATTGGCAGTAGGATTCTGCACTAACACGTGTGTTGATCGAGAGTCGAGCTCGACCAGGGTGTTGCCTGGACAGACAAGCCTAACTCAACGAACAGAGGAGACGGTTGGAAGAACGCTTGTGAAGAGTTAACTTGTTGTCCTGGAAACGCTTTCAGGCGTATGTCCATGATGTTACGGCGGTATCGTGAGATGGCAGTCGTTACTTACCTGACACACGCGTCGGGGATCGTTTGACCCGATCTCAAGTTTCCTTTGGTCAGTGAAAGTGATTCTTTACGTACTCCAGTCAGGGACCAGAGAACGTTGTTAATGGTGTCGACTTGTGCGTCGAGTCTGACTAGCATGTCAGCCCCAATGTACACTGAATGTGAGAGATTAGGGATGACAGCAAACGCGTGGGTCAGTTCTCTTTTGTTCCATCGCACGATGGCAGAGCATAGACCGATGGCGGTTAACGCATGAGTCGGTGTGGGGTTAGCAGGGAACCTAGTGCGCTTCTTTATGAAGGTCAGGCACGGGTTTATCTGCGTTAGAGTGTTAAACAGCTCCTGGCTGATGGCAGATTTGTCAGCCCATAAGGCCATCACGACATTGTCGACTGGAGTTGCTTCCAGTGAGATGCCATTGACGATTTGGGGTGTCATCGCTAAAGGGTCCTTCAGCGTGCACAGGAAGTTGTCACGCAATGTAAAGGGGTTTGGTTCACACCGAGGTTGCATGGTCGTTGTACCAGCGGTGTCGGTGGCTACCCTGTCGATTGGTGATTCCCTGTCAATCGCATTGCACTGAGATTCATTCAGTAAGATTGGAAGTGGTTCTCGCACTTGGGCCCAAATCTTCAGCTGCTTGAAGTCGATCAGTGGTTCGAAGCGATTGAGGATGTCTTTTCCAATCAGAAGTGGGACGTTGTCAAGGTGGGACACGTACACTGGGTGTATCAGTGTCATTGGTCCGATGGTCAGTTGGACTAAGGCTATCTCGTTGATAATCGTCCGATCATCAGAGTAAGGCCTTATTTCTAGAAAGCACGGGTGGGACTTCAAGTCCCTATGGGATCTTCTCGCTATAGCCTGGAGTGATCTGAACAGGTTGCCTGAAATTAGGCTGATGTCAGCGGCTGTGTCGAGAAGTGCTTCGTGCGTCAAGTGGTCTTCTAACAAGACAGAGAGATACAGCTTTCGAGCTACTCCCTTTTCAGTTAGGTGACCCAGAAATTGGTGAAAGGGTGTTTCACATTCGATAGTCGTGGCGTGGTCATGGCACAGCCCGACGTTTGGGTTCACTTGGACGGCGTTAGACGGACTGAGGTATTTGTGATCTGAATCACTTCCCTCCGTGTTGTCCATGCTAGGGTCCTGGACAATGTCATTGAGTGGCTCTGGATTGTCAGAGCCTAGGTACAGGTCTGGGAGATGTTCATTCCCTTCAGTAGACTCTGTATTTTCGTTGCGTGTTAAGTCGGCTTGGATTGGTTGAGACTGTTTCTGAATCGGGGCCTTAGAGGCCTCCACCGTATACAGCTCAGCCTTGTCCTTGGACTTTTCGCGCATTTGTTTGAGTATGCGTTCTATGGCCCGAGCCTCCTCTGTAGTCAGACTCCTTTCGCTAGTAGGGTTTCCCACGCGATCAGTCTGAGTTTCAGGGGCTCGGTCCCTCGCATGATTTCGTCGTTCGACAGGTGAGCTACCTGATGATCGTTGGTCTTGGGACCGACGATAATGGTTTCTCCTGTCGTCGCGGTTTTGATAGGACCCCCCTTGGTTACGGTTTGGATTGGTTCGAAATTTATTTTCGAACCGAGGTCTCCATTGAGGGCCCTGGTCTTTGAACTTACGTTCAGGCCAGGTCGGGTGTTGACCTGGCTCTCTTTTGTGTGGTCGAGGTCCCTCTTTCCTGTCTGGAAAGCGGGAGGCTCCTGGGCCACTTGGATTGGAGGTCGGCGCTCCTTCGAGCGCTAGACTCCGATCTACGGTGACGAGAGTGTCTGGCTTTTGACGTTTAGTCTGCCTCAGCATCTGTTTAGTAAATGCCCGCATTGCCAGCTCGCGAAGTTGGCGGCTGGTCTGCGTTTGTGGGCATGCAGAAACGCCAAGATGATGGCTGGTAGTTGGATGGAGGTTTTGCACAAAGAGGGCTTTGAAGTTTTTATCCTCCTCCATGTTTGGTTCATTGAGTGGACCGAAATAAGCTTTGCGTAGCCGATGATAGTATAGCTGTGGGGACTCTGGCCGTGCCTGTTTGATCATTAGGGCGGCAGTCAGACCCACATTTACCGTAACGTCTGAGAATTCCACCCTGAGAGACTGACTAAGAAGATCAAAGTCAGCTTGGACTTCAGGAGGTTGACGTTCGATGAAGCTACTAACATCTCTGCTTGATGTTAGTTTTATCAGAAAGATTTTGTCCGCGGCAGTAACATTGGGTATTCTTTGTAGGTAGAATTCAATGTCGCGAAGATAAGCACTCACGTCATGAGACGCTCCTTGATGGGGCTCAAAGCGAGTGATATGGCGCAATTTTGTCAAAGTCTCTGTTAGTGGGACCATAGTCCAGATGTCTCTGTTTCAAAGCTGGTTGCGGGACAAAGTCCGGTTGCCTACCTGTTGGTAGTGCGAAGTAATCCGAATGCCTACCTGTGGAAGCTCGCGGAAAGACGGCCGGGCTCTCGGCTCCGGTTGGTCCTCTTTCCGTTGCGTCCAGGCGCGGTAGTGGTCGCAAAATTGGATTAGTTAGTGAAGTGGCTCCCTTCTGGGAGTTT
This sequence comes from Neodontobutis hainanensis, assembly GCA_024349245.1. Taxonomy (NCBI): domain Eukaryota; kingdom Metazoa; phylum Chordata; class Actinopteri; order Gobiiformes; family Odontobutidae; genus Neodontobutis; species Neodontobutis hainanensis. The sequence continues at coordinate 83,079 of JALDNG010000165.1, read as the reverse complement.
TCCTTTGGCCTAACAGGTTTGTATGCCGGGGTAACCAGCACTTGGTTTGGAGTGCTTTTAAACTCCATATTCTTACCTGGTTGTGTCCGGGCGTCCTCTGTCAGGCGCGGTTGAAGTTGTTCAATAAGCTGGCGGTCTAAGTCACCTTGTTGAGTGAGGGCCTCTACCCGTGCACTCAGGGACTCTCTCCGCCCAGCTTCCTGTGACAGCATATTTGCGGACAGCTGTGCATTTTCGCCTGCTTTGATGAGTTCCTTCATCATAGCATTGTACTCATTGTGTTGAATACTGAGCTTGTGTTCTGCTACGTCGCGAGCAGACCTTGTGTCGCTCAGCTCGCTCTTTAGGTCACTGAGGGTCTCCTCAGTTTTATGGAGTTTTGTGTGTAACTCCTCAAAGTCAGGGTCTGCCTTTTGGAGTGTTTGGGCAAGAGTTTGTAACTCTTGGTTTTGTTTTTCAGAATTCTCCAGGACTCCTTTGGTCAGCTGGAGTTCCTGATTCAACGTCTTGATATCGCGTTGGAAGCGGGCGAGGTCCTGTTTCTGGACCTGGATTTTCTCGTGGCTGCGTGCCAGGAGATCCTTGGCTTGTTTCTGCTGCGCGCGCATAACAATAGCCATTTGACCTAACAGCTTAGTTAGATCCTTGTCTTTTGGCTTAGAGGTTAGCGCAATGCTAATCAAGGAGCTAAGAACTGAATCTAGCTCGTTGGGAGGTGTGGTCTGAATCTCGTCAACATATTGGGGTAGCACCTGTTCTGTTAAATCATTTAGAGCTGAGTCTAAGTGATCCAGAAGCTTGATGGGACTACCAGAACCTGTAGACTGTGAGTCAGACTTGTTGAGAATTGGGGTTTCTCTGAGAAAGTGAGTTATTGTTAGATTACGTTTTAACTGCAAGGAGAGAGTTACTACTTGTGGAGTGTTACGAAGAAGGCGCGTAAAACTCAAGCAGACTGTAAAAGGATTTTTGAAAATCTGAATAAAAGTGTAAATAAAAATAAAAAAAATTAATGAAGGAATAAAAATTAAAGTTAACATTTTATTTTATTTAAAATAAAATAAAATTCTAATTAAATTAAAATAAAAGGGGTATTAAGTCAAATAAGTCAGATTGAAAGTAATAAAAGAAGGAATTGTTGAAGTGAAAGTTAGTATAAAGTCTATTTGTGAGTGAAATGACCTTATGTGAGTATTAACAGTGACTATTTAGCAATAGCCTAGTGGTGTGAACGTTAATGAGGGTTGACAGTGCTGGGATGCTGCTTTGCTAATTTGTAAAATTAACAGTGCAGAATCAGTGGGTTTAATCTAACAATTCATGCAGGTAATCAGCTTTTAAATTACAGCTATGACAAAATTCGCAGGGTTAAGTCTGTTAGACGTAACAGCAGTGTCGTCATAGTGTTAGTAAGCTGTTAGCGTTAGCATTCCAATTTGACAAATCCTGGGTAGATAGGAAAATCACAAAAGCAGTCTTAAATTGTTAATCAAGACAAATTAATCAATCAAATTAAATGCAGGGTTAGCATCAAAGATTTTCCAAAAGCAGATGCAATGTTCATTAAAATGTCACAATTGTTAGTTAACTCCTATTGTGCATTCAAGGTTGTTAAACACAGGCAGTTATTTTCAAAAGCAGTATTGCATTGCAGATTTGTGTATTTAACAAGACAAATGTATTAACAGAAGTGAAACAGCTTGATAGCCGTTCAGCAGTTGTTAATAAAGCAGAGTAATTCACTTTTTATTTTAAGTCAATCAGGCATTTCAGTGTCAATGAAAGCTTAAATTACTCAGGTGTCAAGTTCTTAAACTTGAATTAGTCACTATTGAGGAAAAAGGTGTAATTCCGTTGAGTGACCACCAGAGAGAGACGTAGAGCTCCTCTCAGATTTCGCACTCCTCTTCCACTAGGGGCAGTAGAAACTTGTGTCTGTGGTTTTACTACTTCCTTCCGCTAGAGGGCGATAGAGACTCGTGAGTCAGTGGTTTTACCACTCCTTTCCGCTAGGGGCGATAGAGACTCTCGTGAGTCTCCGGCTTCGGAGTGAAGTCTCCGGCACGCCCCTTTGATGGTGCCGGGCAAAGTTTGTTTTTAGCTCCAGTCAGAGACTGACTTGGGACGCGTCTACAACTTGTTAAACCCGCGGTTTAAACACAGCAGCGCTTTATACAAGACCACGTTTTAAACACAAGCACATTTACCACAGCAGGATCAAACCACGTTTTTAGACAAAACGCACGGCAGCCCACGTGGCTTTTAGGGGGAGGGTTTTCACAGTTAGCTAGGCTGTGAAGGCCTCCAGCAAAATACACCCAGGCTCATAAGCCTTAGGCAAGACAAGTTTTCTTATAAATTCGATTATGTAGCGGCAATTTTTTTCCAACTTGTGAGAGACGATTTTAACTTAACTCTGGCGTAGCACAGCAATTAGCTTTTGTCTCGGGCCCATATAAGTTACACACTTTGGCTCGTGTGTTTAACATGCATGCAATTTGCAGAGTCTCTAAGCTTTGTAACAGACTCTAAGCAACTTTTAACAAGTACTTGATTAATGCTCTGGCCATAAATGTACGTACAATACTAATTGTAATTCAAAACAATATCAGTCCAGCTGGTACGATTTGAATTAGCACTTAAACAAACAAAAGCACAACTCTCACACACACACACGCACGCGGTTAAACGCATTGCTAAGCAAGAGCACAACAGATGCACAGCTTTCAATGGACAGCAATTTTGTAAAGACTTTGGATATTGAGTGATTCTAATGTTTAATCAAGAAAATTCTTCCGAGGCTCACGCGGGCGTCAAAAAAATACTGTAGTGTACTGTATACTGTAGTGAATATGGTCGTATTAATAATTAATATGAATATTAATTATGAAAAATAATAATTAATATTTTGCTTATCAAAATATTAATTTCTTCGGGCACCACTCTAGTTTTGAACAGATCCAGAGAAACTGTTTAGCCTAGTCTCATTAATCTAAAGGAAGTAAATTCTTCTCGTTTTGAACGTTCTCAATTAAACAATGAAACATTAAATGTCTTTATGGGGTTTTATTAAAGATTATAAAGTTAAACAGTGAATAATGACAGGAAATGACACAAAGGAATAGTTATTGACACATAAATGGGTAAATCAAAGAACGATAAACTTGCTTTCAGAGGATTTTGTGAAACAAAAGGAATTATTGATTATTGATTCTATTATTAACTGAGGGATTTTACGGAGCGTTTAGAGGGGTTCGATGACGCCGGTTTCTGAGGTCAAGGCTGTTCTGTTTAGACAGTTAGACGCCAAACTTGTGTAACGTTTAGACTCACCCTGGGGGTCGTGATTGTCTCAGATCTTAGCGACTAGGACTCCAGAGGTTCTGCAGAACCCTGTCGCAACCGATGACGTTGTCGCCTCCAGGATGGCCTTCTGTTTCCACTCTCCAGAGGGCCGCCGTGAGGCCCGGAGATTCAAAAGCGCCTCGTTACTGTCACAACTAGCCAAGTCTTTTAGCATCAGCGTCGTACACCGAGTCAAATTGAGTCTTTCAAAGTTGTTAAGTCCACTGGAGAAGGTTTAGCGGCTGTGTTGCTGGCTTAAACTTGCTCGAGAAAGTTAGGTTTTAGTCAAGCAAACTCTTGAGCAGGCAGGAAATCTTCAAAAATAAAAGCGAGGCAACTTCCTTTGTTCGCAGGCTGGCAGGAAGTAAGCTACTTTGAGCAGCTGTGTGAAGGAAACTTTATCGCGGCAAGCTAAACTTGCAGGCTTTAAAGTACAAAGAAAATTTACTCGTTACACGAGGTCCGGAGCTTAAAAGGGTTTCGAGGGCCTACGGCCCTGAACGGACAAGAAGTCCAGTGCGAAGTAAAGACGAGACCAAGAGTAGAGAGAGAAGCAGAGTGTTTTTGGCTGTGCGCCAGTTTTAACACCTCTGGACGGGGTGTGTCTTAAGGAGACGGACATTGCTTTGGGGGGTGGTTTAACTAAAGTCTTAAACATTCCTTTTGTTTCACCCTATTTTCCTTGGTTTTCGTAAAACACACAAAAACATTCGTACTTGCAGGATTATGCAAAGAAACATTTGTCAGACTTATTATAAAAACATATATTCATTACATTTTATTAACATAAAACGTAACTCTGTAGGAATGGAAGGAATTAGTTGACTTGTAAAACTCTGCATCCTGGAAACAGACAGTATAATTGTTAGTACATTCACTATCTTTCTAAATAATAAAATAACAAAATGTCCTTTAATGAAATAAAACCAAATGTCCTTCTTGAGTGCAGAGTCATTTGTCCAGTTAAACCAAAAGGGGGTAGTGTTTGACCATGCCCGAATGACTATGATCAAAGACATTTTCAACTGTCAATCAGGATTAGAATAAAGTGTTCTCGAGAAAGCTGGATGGACACCTTATCTACAGGATTTACGGCTTTTGGACATGGCGCCTAGCGGTCTGTGATGTTCCATGTGTCACCTTTGACACGGTGCTGGGTAGAACGAAGTTCCAATTCTTATAAAAGCAAAACAAAGTCATTAATAAGTTTCCTGTCCTTGGCAAAACACGTTGGTGTCCTTTTATCTGAAAGAAAACGGGGTTAGCATGTCTTCTTCTCAAGATTTACATCCACGGCCTGTCTCTGGAGGCCGATGGTGAAACAACAGTTGTTAATCTTGAAGACCCTTAGTGAAACAGTTTGGAGGTCTGTAAATGATTAAACAAATATTATAATCCGTGTGGCGTTCTGGAGGCTGATCTGCTACAGTCCCCCCTTTCGACACGAAGCTGGTTCCACAAGTTTCCGTGTCGACATCCTTGCAGACCAGGAGTAAGCCACACGTTAAACACATAGTTTGGCGTCATAACAGGTGTAATGATGCAAATGTGATCAAAGGAAATGTATACAAGTGTAAAGGGGCTTTACTTGGTTTGTATTATATCCTTTGCTAATGGAGATAGGTTAAGTTTATCACTTCAAGGAAGGACTTATTGGGAACAAAGAAATGAGAGAGCTGTCTCAATTTAGTTTGTTTAAAGTTTAGGAGTTGTTTATAATAAAACAAAATACATTAGGAGGATCATAACTTGGAGGGGCTTTGCATGCATTTAGGGACAAGGATAGACATAGTGATTATGTAAGGGACATAATGGTTATGCGTGATCCCTCAAAGAATTCTTCTCATTACTCGGCTGTCCACTGAGGAGCTGATGTCTATGATTGTGTCATTTATCAGCAAGGCGACCATTTGAGTGTGTGTATGGTCTCCAGTTTGGTTTGGTTGGTTTTAGAGTCTCACTGTGAGTGTTTACCACTGACACAGTGTCTTTCGGCGTTTTTAAACGCGTTTGGAGTTGCTGCTGTTACTCCGAGACTTGTCTATTACAGTGGAAATGTTAGCGGTATTCGCTTGTGAGCACCCGAGGTTACGCAAGGTACACACAGCGGTGGTTGCAACGAGAATTGATTCATTGACAGAGAAAACAAGAGTTATCAGTTACAGTTATTGAATTACTCACAGTTACCACTGAAAGGTGAAAAGAGTTAGGAAATCAGAGTTAGAGGTTAGTTGTTAGTGGTTACTGCGAGCTAAGGGATCTGTTTAAGACTACTTGGGAGCGTGAATGTCCCCTGTAGATCCCATAGGGGTTTTTGTGCAAATTTATCTGGTTGCGGTGTATCCACTTGAGAGTGGGTTTCTTTCTACCTTTGGTGATCTTTATCTGACACACCTCCGGGATAGTTTGTTGACAATGGTGTACGGTCTTGCCCAACGCGGGAGGAATTTCGCGTCAGTCGGTTGGTACCACCGTTTGTTTGTCCAGTGAGTTGGCTGAACATGTTGTACCACACTTTGTCTCCCACCTGTAGTTCGTCCCTAGATGACTTTTGGTCATAATAGGCCTTACGTCCTTCTGCACTTTTGCCTAGTTTTTCCTGGGCAAAGGCGAAGGTGGTTCTCAGGTGTGCCTGGAGATCAGCCATGTACTGGTGTGTGGTATAGGCCATGGCGATGTTAGCCTCTCCTGGCTGATACAGTAAGTGTAGGGGAAGCGTCATCTGCCTACCGGTCATGAGCTCAAACGGGGAGACTCCGGTCGCCGTGTGTGGCGTGGCTCTGATAGCCATCAGGACCAAGGGCAGTTTGACGTCCCAGTCTCGGTGATTGGATGCGACATATTTCTTTAGGATGTCGATCACCGTTCGGTTTGCTCTTTCTACTTGGCCTGAGGACTGGGGGTAGTGGCTGACATGGAAGTTCGCTTTCACTCCCATGGTTTGCCACAGTTGTCCCATCACCTCGGCGGTGAAGTGAGTACCACGGTCAGAATCGACCTTAAAAGGTAAGCCGAATCTGGAGAACACGTGGTTCATGAGTAGAAAGGCTGTTGTCTGTGCCGTGTCGTTTGGGGCTGGAAGTCCTTCCACCTCTTTAGTGACGGCACAGGTGACCATTAGGATGTATTTGTTGCCCCTTGTTGATTTAGTCAGGGGTCCCATCCAATCGATTTGGAGGTCATACCATGGAAAAGAAATGCCCCTTCTTTGTAAGGGTGCACGATGGAGTGGTCTTGTTGGTTGAAATTGGCAGCATACTAGGCAGCCTTTGATGTATTCTGCCACGTCCATTTGCATATGTGGCCAGTATGCCACTTGTTGGAGTGCCTGGTGTGTTGCGCGAACACCTCTGTGGCCTGCTACAGGAGCGTCATGTGCGTGCGTTAGCATGACCCCCTTAGGCTCTGAGGCACTACGACGCAGGTGAAGTGAGGGTGTCAGAGACGTGAACAAGCAAGCCATGACGCAGGTGGAGTTGAGCGCGCACCGCCCATAGCTTTTAAGATATCGTCAGCCGAAAAGTCAGTGTCTACGATGGGGTTAGACACCGGGTCTGAAAGGTAAAGCATAAGTTTGTGGATTGCCGAGTCCGCTGCTTGAAGGGCAACGAGGCCGGAACCAGTGAAAGAAAGAGAGGAAGTTGATGGGTCTGCAGGGGTCAGAGCCGAGGCACCGGTTGCGGTTGCCTTAGATCGGGTAACCAGACAGACAGAATGGGTGGGTTGGGTGGGAAGGGGTCGATTGTCGACGGTTCTGGCTGGAAATGCCAGAGCGTACCGTCAAGAGCCCCTTGTTTTGCCATGAGGTCTGCCTGATCGTTCAGGTCTTTGTCTGTATCGAGGGAGAGCAGGGAGCCTGTCTGTACAACCATTACCTCCGCATCAGCCAGATCGACCCTGCAGATAGTGTCGGTATCGACCACAAGTGAGGGGTATATGGCGATTGCTCTGGAAGGTTTCGTAGACAACTCCGGTCTCCTGTTGTTCAGTCGCAGTGAGTGTGGCATACGTCCTATGACTGGGATTCTGAGTTCACAGTCATGGAACCTAGTGTCAATCAGCCAGCCGAGAGGGGTGGCCTTTGGGACGAAGATGGTATTGGCAGTAGGATTCTGCACTAACACGTGTGTTGATCGAGAGTCGAGCTCGACCAGGGTGTTGCCTGGACAGACAAGCCTAACTCAACGAACAGAGGAGACGGTTGGAAGAACGCTTGTGAAGAGTTAACTTGTTGTCCTGGAAACGCTTTCAGGCGTATGTCCATGATGTTACGCGCGGTATCGTGAGATGGCAGTCGTTACTTACCTGACACACGTCGGGGATCGTTTGACCCGATCTCAAGTTTCCTTTGGTCAGTGAAAGTGATTCTTTACGTACTCCAGTCAGGGACCAGAGAAGCGTTGTTAATGGTGTCGACTTGTGCGTCGAGTCTGACTAGCATGTCAGCCCCAATGTACACTGAATGTGAGAGATTAGGGATGACAGCAAACGTGTGGGTCAGTTCTCTTTTGTTCCATCGTACGATGGCAGAGCATAGACCGATGGCGGTTAACGCATGAGTCGGTGTGGGGTTAGCAGGGAACCTAGTGCGCTTCTTTATGAAGGTCAGGCACGGGTTTATCTGCGTTAGAGTGTTAAACAGCTCCTGGCTGATGGCAGATTTGTCAGCCCATAAGGCCATCACGACATTGTCGACTGGAGTTGCTTCCAGTGAGATGCCATTGACGATTTGGGGTGTCATCGCTAAAGGGTCCTTCAGCGTGCACAGGAAGTTGTCACGCAATGTAAAGGGGTTTGGTTCACACCGAGGTTGCATGGTCGTTGTACCAGCGGTGTCGGTGGCTACCCTGTCGATTGGTGATTCCCTGTCAATCGCATTGCACTGAGATTCATTCAGTAAGATTGGAAGTGGTTCTCGCACTTGGGCCCAAATCTTCAGCTGCTTGAAGTCGATCAGTGGTTCAAGCGATTGAGGATGTCTTTTCCAATCAGAAGTGGGACGTTGTCAAGGTGGGACACGTACACTGGGTGTATCAGTGTCATTGGTCCGATGGTCAGTTGGACTAAGGCTATCTCGTTGATAATCGTCCGATCATCAGAGTAAGGCCTTATTTCTAGAAAGCACGGGTGGGACTTCAAGTCCCTATGGGATCTTCTCGCTATAGCCTGGAGTGATCTGAACAGGTTGCCTGAAATTAGGCTGATGTCAGCGGCTGTGTCGAGAAGTGCTTCGTCGTCAAGTGGTCTTCTAACAAGACAGAGAGATACAGCTTTGAGCTACTCCCTTTTCAGTTAGGTGACCCAGAAATTGGTGAAAGGGTGTTTCACATTCGATAGTCGTGGCGTGGTCATGGCACAGCCCGACGCGTTTGGGTTCACTTGGACGGCGTTAGACGGACTGAGGTATTTGTGATCTGAATCACTTCCCTCCGTGTTGTCCATGCTAGGGTCCTGGACAATGTCATTGAGTGGCTCTGGATTGTCAGAGCCTAGGTACAGGTCTGGGAGATGTTCATTCCCTTCAGTAGACTCTGTATTTTCGTTGCGTGTTAAGTCGGCTTGGATTGGTTGAGACTGTTTCTGAATCGGGGCCTTAGAGGCCTCCACCGTATACAGCTCAGCCTTGTCCTTGGACTTTTCGCGCATTTGTTTGAGTATGCGTTCTATGGCCCGAGCCTCCTCTGTAGTCAGACTCCTTTCGCTAGTAGGGTTTCCCACGCGATCAGTCTGAGTTTCAGGGCTCGGTCCTCGCATGATTTCGCTGTTCGACAGGTGAGCTACCTGATGATCGTTGGTCTTGGGACCGACGATAATGGTTTCTCCTGTCGTCGCGGTTTTGATAGGACCCCCTTGGTTACGGTTTGGATTGGTTCGAAATTTATTTTGAACCGAGGTCTCCATTGAGGGCCCTGGTCTTTGAACTTACGTTCAGGCCAGGTCGGGTGTTGACCTGGCTCTCTTTTGTGTGGTCGAGGTCCCTCTTTCCTGTCTGGAAAGCGGGAGGCTCCTGGGCCACTTGGATTGGAAGGTCGGCGCTCCTTCGAGCGCTAGACTCCGATCTACGGTGACAAGAGTGTCTGGCTTTTGACGCGTTTAGTCTGCCTCAGCATCTGTTTAGTAAATGCCCGCATTGCCAGCTCGCGGTTGGCGGCTGGTCTGCGTTTGTGGGCATGCAGAAACGCCAAGATGATGGCTGGTAGTTGGATGGAGGTTTTGCACAAAGAGGGCTTTGAAGTTTTTATCCTCCTCCATGTTTGGTTCATTGAGTGGACCGAAATAAGCTTTGCGTAGCCGATGATAGTATAGCTGTGGGGACTCTGGCCGTGCCTGTTTGATCATTAGGGCGGCAGTCAGACCCACATTTACCGTAACGCCTGAGAATTCCACCCTGAGAGACTGACTAAGAAGATCAAAGTCAGCTTGGACTTCAGGAGGTTGACGTTCGATGAAGCTACTAACATCTCTGCTTGATGTTAGTTTTATCAGAAAGATTTTGTCGCGGCAGTAACATTGGGTATTCTTTGTAGGTAGAATTCAATGTCGCGAAGATAAGCACTCACGTCATGAGACGCTCCTTGATGGGGCTCAAAGCGAGTGATATGGCGCAATTTTGTCAAAGTCTCTGTTAGTGGGACCATAGTCCAGATGTCTCTGTTTCAAAGCTGGTTGCGGGACAAAGTCCGGTTGCCTACCTGTTGGTAGTGCGAAGTAATCCGAATGCCTACCTGTGGAAGCTCGCGGAAAGACGGCCGGGCTCTCGGCTCCGGTTGGTCCTCTTTCCGTTGCGTCCAGGCGCGGTAGTGGTCGCAAAATTGGATTAGTTAGTGAAGTGGCTCCCTTCTGGGAGTTTTCCTTTGGCCTAACAGGTTTGTATGCCGGGGTAACCAGCACTTGGTTTGGAGTGCTTTTAAACTCCATATTCTTACCTGGTTGTGTCCGGGCGTCCTCTGTCAGGCGCGGTTGAAGTTGTTCAATAAGCTGGCGGTCTAAGTCACCTTGTTGAGTGAGGGCCTCTACCCGTGCACTCAGGGACTCTCTCCGCCCAGCTTCCTGTGACAGCATATTTGCGGACAGCTGTGCATTTTCGCCTGCTTTGATGAGTTCCTTCATCATAGCATTGTACTCATTGTGTTGAATACTGAGCTTGTGTTCTGCTACGTCGCGAGCAGACCTTGTGTCGCTCAGCTCGCTCTTTAGGTCACTGAGGGTCTCCTCAGTTTTATGGAGTTTTGTGTGTAACTCCTCAAAGTCAGGGTCTGCCTTTTGGAGTGTTTGGGCAAGAGTTTGTAACTCTTGGTTTTGTTTTTCAGAATTCTCCAGGACTCCTTTGGTCAGCTGGAGTTCCTGATTCAACGTCTTGATATCGCGTTGGAAGCGGGCGAGGTCCTGTTTCTGGACCTGGATTTTCTCGTGGCTGCGTGCCAGGAGATCCTTGGCTTGTTTCTGCTGCGCGCATAACAATAGCCATTTGACCTAACAGCTTAGTTAGATCCTTGTCTTTTGGCTTAGAGGTTAGCGCAATGCTAATCAAGGAGCTAAGAACTGAATCTAGCTCGTTGGGAGGTGTGGTCTGAATCTCGTCAACATATTGGGGTAGCACCTGTTCTGTTAAATCATTTAGAGCTGAGTCTAAGTGATCCAGAAGCTTGATGGGACTACCAGAACCTGTAGACTGTGAGTCAGACTTGTTGAGAATTGGGGTTTCTCTGAGAAAGTGAGTTATTGTTAGATTACGTTTTAACTGCAAGGAGAGAGTTACTACTTGTGGAGTGTTACGAAGAAGGCGCGTAAAACTCAAGCAGACTGTAAAAGGATTTTTGAAAATCTGAATAAAAGTGTAAATAAAAATAAAAAAAATTAATGAAGGAATAAAAATTAAAGTTAACATTTTATTTTATTTAAAATAAAATAAAATTCTAATTAAATTAAAATAAAAGGGGTATTAAGTCAAATAAGTCAGATTGAAAGTAATAAAAGAAGGAATTGTTGAAGTGAAAGTTAGTATAAAGTCTATTTGTGAGTGAAATGACCTTATGTGAGTATTAACAGTGACTATTTAGCAATAGCCTAGTGGTGTGAACGTTAATGAGGGTTGACAGTGCTGGGATGCTGCTTTGCTAATTTGTAAAATTAACAGTGCAGAATCAGTGGGTTTAATCTAACAATTCATGCAGGTAATCAGCTTTTAAATTACAGCTATGACAAAATTCGTGCAGGGTTAAGTCTGTTAGGCGTAACAGCAGTGTCGTCATAGTGTTAGTAAGCTGTTAGCGTTAGCATTCCAATTTGACAAATCCTGGGTAGATAGGAAAATCACAAAAGCAGTCTTAAATTGTTAATCAAGACAAATTAATCAATCAAATTAAATGCAGGGTTAGCATCAAAGATTTTCCAAAAGCAGATGCAATGTTCATTAAAATGTCACAATTGTTAGTTAACTCCTATTGTGCATTCAAGGTTGTTAAACACAGGCAGTTATTTTCAAAAGCAGTATTGCATTGCAGATTTGTGTATTTAACAAGACAAATGTATTAACAGAAGTGAAACAGCTTGATAGCCGTTCAGCAGTTGTTAATAAAGCAGAGTAATTCACTTTTTATTTTAAGTCAATCAGGCATTTCAGTGTCAATGAAAGCTTAAATTACTCAGGTGTCAAGTTCTTAAACTTGAATTAGTCACTATTGAGGAAAAAGGTGTAATTCCGTTGAGTGACCACCAGAGAGAGGCGTAGAGCTCCTCTCAGATTTCGCACTCCTCTTCCACTAGGGGCAGTAGAAACTTGTGTCTGTGGTTTTACTACTTCCTTCCGCTAGAGGGCGATAGAGACTCGTGAGTCAGTGGTTTTACCACTCCTTTCCGCTAGGGGCGATAGAGACTCTCGTGAGTCTCCGGCTTCGGAGTGAAGTCTCCGGCACGCCCCTTTGATGGTGCCGGGCAAAGTTTGTTTTTAGCTCCAGTCAGAGACTGACTTGGGACGCGTCTACAACTTGTTAAACCCGCGGTTTAAACACAGCAGCGCTTTATACAAGACCACGTTTTAAACACAAGCACATTTACCACAGCAGGATCAAACCACGTTTTTAGACAAAACGCACGGCAGCCCACGTGGCTTTTAGGGGAGGGTTTTCACAGTTAGCTAGGCTGTGAAGGCCTCCAGCAAAATACACCCAGGCTCATAAGCCTTAGGCAAGACAAGTTTTCTTATAAATTCGATTATGTAGCGGCAATTTTTTTCCAACTTGTGAGAGACGATTTTAACTTAACTCTGGCGTAGCACAGCAATTAGCTTTTGTCTCGGGCCCATATAAGTTACACACTTTGGCTCGTGTGTTTAACATGCATGCAATTTGCAGAGTCTCTAAGCTTTGTAACAGACTCTAAGCAACTTTTAACAAGTACTTGATTAATGCTCTGGCCATAAATGTACGTACAATACTAATTGTAATTCAAAACAATATCAGTCCAGCTGGTACGATTTGAATTAGCACTTAAACAAACAAAAGCACAACTCTCACACACACACACGCACGCCGGTTAAACGCATTGCTAAGCAAGAGCACAACAGATGCACAGCTTTCAATGGACAGCAATTTTGTAAAGACTTTGGATATTGAGTGATTCTAATGTTTAATCAAGAAAATTCTTCCGAGGCTCACGCGGGCGTCAAAAAAATACTGTAGTGTACTGTATACTGTAGTGAATATGGTCGTATTAATAATTAATATGAATATTAATTATGAAAAATAATAATTAATATTTTGCTTATCAAAATATTAATTTCTTTCGGGCACCACTCTAGTTTTGAACAGATCCAGAGAAACTGTTTAGCCTAGTCTCATTAATCTAAAGGAAGTAAATTCTTCTCGTTTTGACGTTCTCAATTAAACAATGAAACATTAAATGTCTTTATGGGGTTTTATTAAAGATTATAAAGTTAAACAGTGAATAATGACAGGGGAAATGACACAAAGGAATAGTTATTGACACATAAATGGGTAAATCAAAGAACGATAAACTTGCTTTCAGAGGATTTTGTGAAACAAAAGGAATTATTGATTATTGATTCTATTATTAACTGAGGGATTTTACGGAGCGTTTAGAGGGGTTCGATGACGCCGGTTTCTGAGGTCAAGGCTGTTCTGTTTAGACAGTTAGACGCCAAACTTGTGTAACGTTTAGACTCACCCTGGGGGTCGTGATTGTCTCAGATCTTAGCGACTAGGACTCCAGAGGTTCTGCAGAACCCTGTCGCAACCGATGACGCGTTTGTCGCCTCCAGGATGGCCTTCTGTTTCCACTCTCCAGAGGGCCGCCGTGAGGCCCGGAGATTCAAAAGCGTCTCGTTACTGTCACAACTAGCCAAGTCTTTTAGCATCAGCGTCGTACACCGAGTCAAATTGAGTCTTTCAAAGTTGTTGCGAAGTCCACTGGAGAAGGTTTAGCGGCTGTGTTGCTGGCTTAAACTTGCTCGAGAAAGTTAGGTTTTAGTCAAGCAAACTCTTGAGCAGGCAGGAAATCTTCAAAAATAAAAGCGAGGCAACTTCCTTTGTTCGCAGGCTGGCAGGAAGTAAGCTACTTTGAGCAGCTGTGTGAAGGAAACTTTATCGCGGCAAGCTAAACTTGCAGGCTTTAAAGTACAAAGAAAATTTACTCGTTACACGAGGTCCGGAGCTTAAAAGGGTTTCGAGGGCCTACGGCCCTGAACGGACAAGAAGTCCAGTGCGAAGTAAAGACGAGACCAAGAGTAGAGAGAGAAGCAGAGTGTTTTTGGCTGTGCGCCAGTTTTAACACCTCTGGACGGGGTGTGTCTTAAGGAGACGGACATTGCTTTGGGGGGTGGTTTAACTAAAGTCTTAAACATTCCTTTTGTTTCACCCTATTTTCCTTGGTTTTCGTAAAACACACAAAAACATTCGTACTTGCAGGATTATGCAAAGAAACATTTGTCAGACTTATTATAAAAACATATATTCATTACATTTTATTAACATAAAACGTAACTCTGTAGGAATGGAAGGAATTAGTTGACTTGTAAAACTCTGCATCCTGGAAACAGACAGTATAATTGTTAGTACATTCACTATCTTTCTAAATAATAAAATAACAAAATGTCCTTTAATGAAATAAAACCAAATGTCCTTCTTGAGTGCAGAGTCATTTGTCCAGTTAAACCAAAAGGGGGTAGTGTTTGACCATGCCCGAATGACTATGATCAAAGACATTTTCAACTGTCAATCAGGATTAGAATAAAGTGTTCTCGAGAAAGCTGGATGGACACCTTATCTACAGGATTTACGGCTTTTGGACATGGCGCCTAGCGGTCTGTGATGTTCCATGTGTCACCTTTGACACGGTGCTGGGTAGAACGAAGTTCCAATTCTTATAAAAGCAAAACAAAGTCATTAATAAGTTTCCTGTCCTTGGCAAAACACGTTGGTGTCCTTTTATCTGAAAGAAAACGGGGTTAGCATGTCTTCTTCTCAAGATTTACATCCACGGCCTGTCTCTGGAGGCCGATGGTGAAACAACAGTTGTTAATCTTGAAGACCCTTAGTGAAACAGTTTGGAGGTCTGTAAATGATTAAACAAATATTATAATCCGTGTGGCGTTCTGGAGGCTGATCTGCTACAATACCAATCATTTTGCAATTTAATAAAGTAATAATATGATCGTCCAGTATAGGCTTCCTTTTCTTGGACTGCTAAGAATAGCTACTTTGATTGTATTAACTCACTTAAAAATTAAAAAATAACATTAACACATCAAAGACAGAAAAACAACTTCTTAACTCAGAAACTCCAAAGACCACACAAAAGGATTTCAAATAAAAGTAGTTAGGCTTATTTTGAGACAAACAAATTAACAATTAATTTAATAGTTTTCTGCTAATAAACTTGAAATATAACGTACTAAGCCTATTTAATTGTCTTTTCATCAAGCTAATGCTAATGCTAAGCTATGTTTTAAATTAGTCAAGAAAAAAGTCTCTGTCAAAAGAAGTCAGTCTGAGCTAAACAAATAAAACAAAAGCTACTTATACTTACAGGAATTGGTGGTGAGTCCATTTGAAGCTTTGAAGTAAACCTTTCGACGTAATGGTTCAGTTGGATGGAAATAACTGTAAAAGTGTAAAATCAGCAGAGCTAACTGGAACAGATTGAATAATGCTTCAACAGTGTGCTTGTTGCCATGGTAATCAACTACATTCATTTGAAAAAAATACTGAATGAGTGTTGCATTTATTAACTGTGATGAAAAAGACTATATCTACACATATAGTCCTCGTAGGCCTACATTTTAAACCAACACAACCTTCACAGCCTACACTACATCGCACCTTTAGTGAGAATCATACACCTCCTGGACCAACACCACTGTCCAGCTCTGACCTTATAAAGTATTTCTTTTGCACAAAGGTCACAACATCGATAAGATACATTTTTTTACCATACACAAGTTTATTTTTTCTATGATCTCATGTAAGTTTTAAGAATGCTAATTGGAGGTACCTTCCATGTTCTATTATTTTCTAAACGTATCCTAACACGACTGGAAGAAGAAGAAGAAGAAGAAGAAGAAGCACCTTTTGTTGAAGCTTTGATACAGTCTTTAAAAAGTGGTTCATTACTGGAGGCTTAAATGAGACACATTGCTATAGTAGGACACGGTCAGTAAAATGAAGTGCAATTGAGACTTGTCATATTTTGGTTCATGGGACCTGAAATTAACTCTGATTGGACCAGACTGTTCTGGTCTCATAGTTGTTAGCTTTGAAAACACAGTGTGACTCCTGATGTGAGAGTCGTTAGTGACACTGTTCCATTCAGGTGTTGTTGTTCTAGAGTGAAACTCTTTTGATTTAGGTTTAAGAACACTGTTAAAAGTACTAGACAACAATAATCTGAGGCCGCCTCCTCTGTTCGAAGAAGGCTTTTTCATTTTCACAAAAATGGCTTCCTTCACCAATTTCTCAAAATTTGGACATTGCTGTCCTCAAAGGAATGTCCTTTCTCTTTGAGGTGTAGGTGGACTCCACTTAGCTCCACCCTTTTGTCCCTGGTTCCTGTCTGTTTGGTGTCTGTGTCCTCTTGGTTTTGTTGAATGTCCATTTGGGGTATCCACAGTCTCTCAGGCCTACAGATGTGTTGTTCTTCTTTCCGTTTACCTTCTGAGGTTGTGGCCACCTCTTGTGCTCTGTGCTGAAGAGTCCTGATGACTCCAGCTTGTGCTGCAGAGGGTGGAATCAAACAGCAAGTATTGATCTGTGTGTGTGTTGGCTTCCTTTAAACTGCTACTTGGAGATGTTCCTCCAAGCTCCTGTCGTCACAAATAACCACTGCACAGAAGGCTAGGCGGTTTACTAAGGTTATCTTCACATGTGAACTTGATGTTCTTGTTACTGCGTTGATGTGTTCAGTGAAGGCTTCTACTTCCTGGGTTCTGATTTTGACCCACGTGTCATCAACACACAGCTGTGTTTTTGTCTGTAGAAGTTACCTCTGAACTGGAAATAAGTAGTATTTAAACATGTCTCCAGTGAACTACAAATATGGTCCGGGGTGAGGCTTGTCCTGTCCTGTAAAGATCTAGTGTCTTGTTGTTACAACCACAAGTGACAAGTGTATCTTCTGAGTCTAGTTGTAGATGTTCCCATACTTTTGATTTTTTTGTCTTCATAGATGTCAGTAAAGGTTCTCAGACATCAGGTCATATTAAACTAAAGTGAAGCAGAGGAAGGCATTTGCATTTGTCTTTTACAGTTTTATAGTGACTTGTTGGTCCCACCATTGCACAAAACATAATATGTTTCTTGTTGGTCATAGCCAGGTGGTTAACAGGTTATAAGTTATTCATGAGGTTTTGTATGACTTTTGAATAAATAAAAGGATATGGAGCTGTTGTTGTCAAAGACTAACTGTTGGAGCTATTTTGCACAGTAAATATGATGCACAGTAATGGTTTGTGAGCGTTACAGTGAAGATTGATTTATAATAACTTGAAGCAGGTATAATGTGAATAATCCTGGGCCAGTAGACCCTGAGGAACACATAACAGAAGCTTTGGCCAATCATACTTCTGCATAAAAGTGGGTCTTGTAACTTTTGAATAAGGGACGCTCTTATTGGCTGTGGGTCTACACAACTGTAAACACTGAATCAATGGCGGAGGTGAATCGTTCTATGACAGCACTGGCTACATCTGCTGACTCAGAGAAAAATGACACAGTGCAAAGAAAAACTGAAAACTAAAGAAAAGGAAATCAGCTGATGTGCTTGTTATTTAAGTGATTAAATCCCATGAAATGTTTAATGTAACAACATTACCAATGTAAATGAACTGAAGAGCATTACTAGACTGTTCTTTTCTGACGTTGTAGTGCTTTTTGTCAAATGTTTTTTTAAGTCCATTATTGAGAAGTCTGGAGATTTTTGGAGAGAAAACAATGGGAAAAGTGCATTTTACTGTTTTTCTGTAAAAGGAAAAGTCCAGAAGGCAACAAACCATCTTTTCCCTTCTTCCCAGACCCACTGTAATCTCAGATGAAATCTACCACATCAAACAGCCTGCATTTAGTGAGAACAGACCATTCATGTCATTAGCAGGGCTCACTGTAAACACACAAACATACACAGGCTTCCACTGTTGTGTCTTTGTACGTCACACTGAGCTCATTACACACTTCATTCACTGCTCTACGAAGATCGAATCCATGGATTTCCAGCTCATGTGGAATTGTTACTGATTTGTGTCGGCCGTTTACATTTACTTCTTGGATCTTGGACAGACGTAGAGACTCAAACACGTGAAAACTAGCCCAGGTCTATTTTCGATGGTCTTCAGTGTCACTGTATGGCATTAAAGAGGCAATCACAGCTTTTCTTCAGGAAATGCAAATAGTTATAGTTTATTACTGATTCTTTCAGTCTTCACACTAGCACTGCTATGAGCATGAGCAGGACTGAAACAAATGTCTCGACTAAACCTTCATCTGCTTCATAGAACTCAGGACTGTCGGAAACAAACACTTGGCTGGAATCTAGAGCCACGCTGGCTGGAAAGAAGAGCCACGGAGACAAAAACGATTAATCAAGAGTATATATTGCATTATTTTTAACACTTTGGTGGCGTTACCTTGACCTCCGTCTCCAGCTGTAGAGTTGCAGGAGCCGGACTGGATCCTGTGGAAATGAGAACGAATCACAAAGTACATCTTGGCTTTATTCAGTCCACTTATGCAACTTCTCTGGAGTTTTCAGAATGATAACATCATCTGGAAAAGCACCTTCCATGTTCCAAAGTTCAAACGACATTTGTAATACAGTGTGAGCCATTGTTAAACTGTTTTCCTTTGGGTGACGCATTTGAGTTTCACTTTTATAATTTAGTTTGACCTAAACAGTGTAGGGTATGTCACTGGGGACCACTGTGGAGTGAAGTTAATTTGGTCTGGATACTGGCTAGAGTAAGTTATTTGTATGAATTCTGTTTTGTTTATTGCCAGAGCAGATGCCACCAGACGGTTAGTTTGGATTTGGTCTTTTACAAATATAAATTTTGTTTTTACACACATTATTTGGATTGCGTCAATTACTTTTCACACTCCAACCTTGTAATGCCTTATTTATTGGCAACTTGGACTCTACAATTAAAATAAAGTAGAATCTCTGGCTTTTATTAAAAGGACATGTTATGGGAATTGTACATCTCCATTAATATTATATATTATGCTCTCACTCCAGCTCCAGTTCATATGCTTATCCACACACAAGTATGACTTAATGTCTTCAGCTATATCTCCTTTTTGGTGCCAGGCTAATCCAAACTAGACAAAGACATCACTTTGCACTACATCTAATCACTGTCCAGGGACACTCTGTCCTGTACACTTAGTGACACACATCTATGACTGACACGTCAGCTCACAACACGTCCATCCACGACCCTGCAGCTGAGAGGCGGGCATAATGTAAACCTATTTAACTATATTAATGGAGATGTACAATTCCCATAACACTTAATTAAGAAAACTGTTTGACCTTCTGACAGGTCTGTGGAAACAAATATAATCTACATTTTGAGTTGCTTTCATTTTTTGGTACGACCATATTGTTTTTTTTCAGATTTAGTAAATAACAAATGAATGACTTTAGATATTGTTTGAGTCAATAGAAAAACAAAAATGAAGACAGTTGAGAATAAATAATAACAAATGGTTTTTGAAATGGTACTTTCTAATAAAGGTATAATACCTAACACTGAAATAGATGCTAACAAATGTCATCTTTACAATAAAGTTTTAAACTGCAATGTAAATTAATAGTTTGGGAATTGAAAACATATCTATGTTAAAACTGTTGAAACTGTCAAAACAATCTTGAAGGATTGCTTTTTTTGATAAATTTAAGTTTAAGAGCATAAGCCAAGGTGCTCACTAGGTTTTAATCACTGCTTAAAGGGATTTTTAATTCATGTTTTATTAAAAAAAAAGTTTTGTTTTGATTTATTTTTTGTTTTAAGGCTCTGATTTGAATGTTGGAATGTTTTGGATTCGAACTAGAGACTAACACAATGAACAGAATTGAATTTTATCTTTGGTTGAACTTTAGAGGTGTTCATGGAGAACACTAAGTAAAATTTCTTTGAACCTAAAATTTAGCATTGTTTTAAATGTTACTGAATGTTGCTGAGTACAATGTTAGTGAATCTGAATAAATACATAAAGACACATGGATTTAAAAACTTAGCAACAAACCATGGCTCCCAAAATCAATGTTCAAATGAAGTGACAAATGGGCCATGCCATGTGTCAACAGGAGGGATGGATTCCACCAGGTACAGAGACAATACAACACTTGTGTTGTGGATTTAATACTTCTATAAAAGATTTGTAAACAAAGCCTTGTGTGCATCAAAAACAATTCACAAGGGTGCATGAGAACGAAGAGAGAAATCTTCCCCACAGCAAAACCTGATGCTTTAACAGCAACTAATTAGATCAGACAATGGTTCACATGTTGTAAATAAAGTGATTGACAGAATTGGAGAACATTTCAAAGTAAGCCTAAAGAGACATTGTGCTTTTCATCCTCAAGGAGCAGGACTTGTGGAAAGAACAAATGGGAAAATTAAAAACAAATGAATAAAAACAACCAAAGACACTGGAAGAGCATGGCCTGAATGTATTGACTTGGTGATATTTAACATGCATATTTTACCAGCTGAAGGACTAACACTAAGTTCTTTTGAAATGTTAGATGGAAGATCATACACATTACCAGAATTACAACTTAAAGTGAAAATTGATCCAGATGCTTCAAGTGATGTAATAACTTACATGAGAAAGAGAATTGAACTGAAACAATGTAGAAGAACCAATGAACTGCCAGAAGGTCCTTGTTTCCCCACAGAACCTTAAACCAGGAGACCACGTCTTCATCAAGGTGATCAAGTGGAAGAGCTGGAACAGCCCGCTGAGAGGGAGCCTTCAGAGTTCTACTCTACACCACAACGACTGTGAAGGTGGAGGGACGCTCCTCCTGGGTTCATCTATCTCAGTGTAAACTGAGAAACCAACTGGCCAACTCCGAAACGCAGGACTTCTAGACCTTCTAGACGCAGGACTTCTGTTGTAAGCTGAGACAGCAACGGTGTTCTTACAGTAGGTAAACTACTGGGCATCGCCACAATGAGTGAAGGTGTTCTTACAGTTTATACTGGGCACACACCGTTGACCTCGTGGTAAGATAACACCCGCCGAAAGAAAGAGACAGACAAAAAGACGCCAATGTTGTAATGTATCATCCAGTATTTGTTTTTGTTTACTACTGATAGTAGCATTATTCTTTTTCATTATTTGGTCTAAACACACCACACATAATGTAACTAGACCCACTGACAATGTCTGATGGTAGTTTAAGAATTTCTCTAAAACTTGAAAATAAACTTATGCAGGGAAAAACTGTTTTAATGGAACCAATTCACGTTCCCGCCAACGAGACTATAGCTGTACTTACATTCCTGACTCTACAGCTAATTGGACTGTTATTCAGGACCATAGCCCCGGTCTTTGTGGTTCTGTTACTGTTTTGTGTGAACAAATTTAACTTCTTTTCTAGACCAGGACAATGAACTACCTGATGGAAATCTGGGCCAAGGATAAGTATTTTCCTGATCTATTTCTTGTGTTTCACAAAGTTTAGTACCTCATTTCTCTATGTTTGCTTATGAAGTGTCCTAAAAACTGTACCAACAGGGGGGTAAATTATGGATGTTTTACTGTGAAATTTGACAAACAGGAGGGAAATGTTAGAGATTTTCTGTATGTAAAGATTATTGTCAAATTGTATTTAAGCTACAAAGGTAAAATATTGTTTCTAAAGGCCAACTCTTTTGCATGAAATGTCTATTTCCAAAAAGAGGAAGTCATGTAGCTGGACCCAGCCATACACATCACACACCCAAGTCTCAGAATAACTAAGTTCCTGTTTTTATGTATTGAATGCAGAAAGTCCTTATAAGGAATGGTTTTTCAGTTCCTCTTTTTAAGTGCAGCAAAGATAAACTGTTTTCTCTTAATATGGACATGTAGTGTACTAAAAACCTGCTAAACCCGCCCTGCGTGGTTGGGGGAGGCGGACCCTGTGTAAACAATTTTTCCTGTTCAATAAAAGTGGTAAGATGCGGCTGGTCAAACGGATTTAACCGTGTGTCGGCGGTGGTGTAAATATCAGCCGTATCCCCATGTATGCTAAAAAGGTGTCTGAACCTTATGATTTAATTCACAAAACGAGGTTGAAGGTTGATCTCCCGAGTTACCTGCTTAAAGATACACTGTGTTGTGTATTGATTCCTTGACAGAAATGTAAATATGTTCATTTACTTTGATAATCACGACGAAACGAACTGTTCAAACAGGATGTTTTTTTCTGTCGTTGCAGGCCGGCTTTTCTCTTTAGTGCGATGGATTCGGTTTCAAGCAGACACATCAAAAAACATGCTCGGGCTTAAAGGATTAACGACTCTCACATCAGGAGTCACACTGTCCTTTCATGGCCAACAACTATGAGACCAGAACAGCCTGGTTCAATCAGGTTTGGTTTCAGGTGAAACTCCTCCCTCTAGAGATAGAAGCTCAGCTCTCTTACCAGTCTTGATAAAGTCTCTTGGAATTATAGACGAACTGTCTTCACCTTGAAAACCCCGTGCAGATGCTTTTACTTTTACCTTTTCTTCAAGATGAGCTGGATGACTGGGACCCTTCACAGACAACTGGCACATTGTAAAACCAAACTCTAAAAGAAAAAAGGGGTTTTCTTTAACTGTACACTATACACTATGATGCTAACTGTTAGCTCCAGAGCAGCTCAGATAACGTCCTTAATGACTTTGCAGATGCTCAAGACACATATAATTATCACCAGTGTAGCTACTTTATGCAAATTAGCCATGTGCTTCAGAGGCTTTTGTGGCATGTAGTTAATTCTAGACCTGCTTTATGGATTAAAATAAAATGATCCAACCTAAACACTTTTATTTCTACTCTGAGGGACATGAACATTGCTGCTGCTTTGATATTGTGGGGGTCAAACTAAGGTCAGTATAAAAGTAAACAAAAAGAAAAATCTGTAAACTTGTAAACAACAATTTTTTTTTTTTAGAAACACAAATAAACATGTGTAACTGTAACCCTAAGACCACAAACAAAAAAATCCATTAAAATGTTATAAAAAAAATACAAATTGTGTTACAGCAAGTCACTTTTGAAAACTTTAAAAAACTGAATAGTCTTTGAGAGTTCACAGAAAGTTGTCTGTGTCGACTCAGGACCTTATGCAACAATCTAAAAGCATTGTTGTAAACCACAGTGAGTTTGTGGAAACGGCTTCTTCTATAGCTTTACTGTATAAAGACAATTTTCACACTGTACATGGCTGAGGAACAGCAAGGTGCTTTATTTTACAGTTATTTATTATCATTAATATTATTATTACTTTTGTCATGAAGCATATTTAAGATATTTAATTAAATAATTCTGAATTGTATATGTATATGTTCAAACTAACTCCACCAGAGATGAGCTGTATACAGTGATGTACAGAAGACTCTAAACAGAGAACATCTGACAATAGGAGAGCACATACTAAACTTATAAATCAACATATTGACCTGTGCTTAGACTCCGCCAAACCAAAAGGACTCTAACAAGACCTACAAGAGAGTCCAGGGTCCAGTCCAGTCCCAGGTCTTCTGTGTTGTAAACGTAGGAAAAGGAGAGAGGAGGCTGCCTCCACCAGTCAGTCAGGTGCTCCTTCAAACAGACCTGCTCTGAGTTTGAAAAGGAAGGACACTTCTGAAGAGACACAGGAACCAGCCAGTAAGAGATCCAGGTGGGATTCTGCTGGGACCCCAGGCCCAAGCCACATCTTTGGCAGACAGCACACTGGGACGCCGGGATGAAAAAAGGATCCCAAAGATCAAAACATTTTTGAGGTCAAAACTGCAAAACGTCAAGACCAGCTTGTCTAACGCTTGGGCAGAGTTCACTCTACACACAGGTCAGACACAACACAGGTCACATCCACTCTTCCCTGATCCTTGTGACGACATTATCATCTGGTCTACAAAGGGTTTACCAAAAAGGGACATTACCCTGTAAGTTTTCTAATCTCAGTTGATTCACACTTCCTTTTATGAGCAGTGAAGTTTACGCTTTGTGCTCTGCAGGTTATCATCAAGTCTGTCCATAAAAGTGCCATTTCATGGATGGAACACGTAAGTTTAGTTTAGTCACCTAAACTCATTTACTGTATATTAAATGTATTAGTCCATTATCAACCTCTAATCGTCTGGATCTTTTAAAGGTGGTGAATGGAACAAGGACCAAGATGCCTCTGGAGGTGGCTTTGCTCACCATCGTCGGAGCTGGACTAGGGTCAAAGACCTGCAGAATCGCCCCAGTCCTACTAGACTGGTATGAAACAGAGACAGTAATCCATATGGTGCTGGATAGACCGGAGCCCTGCATGGACCTGGTGGACTACATCAACAGCTTAAATGGTTACATGAGCGAGCGTGAGGCTAAAGTATGTATCCTGTTTTATGCAGCAACGGTCAAACCTCAGGAAAAGATATTTAAAAGATTTAAAAAGATATTATATTTCGATGGGGATGGGTCTTGTGAGTCTTGGAGAGGGCTTTGATGTGCTTCTCAGGCTTTACCTCAGATTTGTTGACTACATTTCCCAGAATACACAGTGTTGATGCTCTGTCTAACTTTAAAGGGAATTGCACAGAACAGAAGGAAATCCATCTAATCCTCTGAAGTGTGTCCTGAGCCAAACAGTTTGTCTTGTGTCTGTGCTGTTGTCTTTTTTCTGTCCTTCCACCACAGCTCGGCCCCGTCAGACGTACGTCCACCTTGAGCCTGGGTCTGTCCGAGGTTTCTGCCGTTAAAGGCAGTTTTTCCTCGCCTCTGTCGCCAAGGATGGATTCGTTGGGTTTTTGGCCTGGAGATAGCCATTTGGAATTTGATGCCACAAAATAAGGAGGGGTTGAACTGTCTTAAATGTCAACTTTGAACATTCAATAAATCCAGACAAGTTCAACAACTATAAAGCATCTGAAAATCATTCATTGCATATTGATTCACATTGCTGAAATTATGCTGATCTGTTTTTTTTTTAACTCTTTTGTCATCAAAAAATAATATATTTCAATCTTGAAATAAAAATAAACTAATGAAGTGATATTTATGTTTATATATCACTTATGCAGTTTGTTGTAATTGAAGCTATTAGAAGAACACTTGACTGAAGGTTTATTAATTTGTCATATGTCACATTATTTCACTTTGATCATGATTTCAGATCACCCACACATCAAATGGTGGATGGTGTGGTTGAAGTCTCGGAGCAGGGCCGTGGTTGTCCCTCTGCAGAATGTTGTGTTCTTGCTTGTTGCTGGTGAGCACGTCCCTCTTCCTGGTCACCATGGCGTCCACCTGAGCCAGCTGCTCCCGTTTGTTCTGGACCTCCACCTTAGTCCAGTCGAGCTTTATGTTGGACAAGAGCTGAAAGAGCACAGCAGAAAACTCATCCATTACATGAGACAATATTCAACACAAAAAGATTTGGTTAGGTTTCTGTTGATATGAGCTGGATATTCAGGAGGTAGAACAAATGGACGCAGATTACAATATTAGTTTAACAAACAACTAAAAAAAAACCAGCCTCTGGTTCGGTGCAATTTGAAAAAAATACAACCCACCAGAGAAACAAAACACTCCATGAAATCTGTCCCATTTTAGACAAAAAGGTTAGGATTGCTCCAGTTCAATAAAGGATAGGCACAATCTTTTCTTTTTTTCAGGGTTAAAATGCTTTTATTGTAGTGGCTTGATCATGATTGTAGTTAAAGAGACAACATATTTTGATGTAATATGCAGTCATCAGACTGAAAGCTCATGGGACGTACTTGGACGTTCCACCATGACAACAGTCCAAAACACAAGGCCAAGTCGACCTGTCATTGGCTAAAGCAGCATAAAGTGAATGTTCTGGTCTGGCCATCTTTTCCTGACCTCAATATAATTGAGCCACTCTGTGAAGGTCTCAAACGTCAGGTTCATTCAAGACAGCCCAAGAATTTACAGGATCTGGAGTCTTTAGGCCAAGAAGAAAGGGCAGCAGCAGAAAATAAAGAGCCTCATACACAACTACCACAAAACACTTCAAGCTGTCATTGGGTTCATCAGGGTCATTTGATAGGTTTTTGTTGAGTTAGCCTGAACACAGTTGTTTAACAATAAATGGTTTCACCCAATCACAAACACTGAGTGAAAAAAGTGTTGTTTTTTGTGTTAAAATTCATATTCTCAGAAAAATGGCACCAAAAAATCACACATTCTTCCAGGGTATTTGTGCTCAATGACAGACTTAAATCCACAAACTAAAGCATCTGTTTGTGTCAAATCTAATGTTTGTGGTAATTCTGCGTTGGTCCGACTCCGAACTGCGGTCAAGCCATCCCGGTTTCGCAAAACACCAGTCAAGCCAGCCTCGTCTTTATTTCGAGTGCTCCGTATTAGACTTTTTACGGTAATGCAAGGAAACAGCGCCTAGACGTCCTCGAACTGATCAATGTTTGTTTTTACATTTTCAACTCTCGGTAGCTGCGTCTCTTTTGACAATTAATATTCAGTTTTTTATCATAAATATATATAATTCACAAACTCAATAATCAATTCAGTTTTGAAACGTTAACTTTGATGTTGCAATCATACAGCAATGTTTTTGTTAAATTTCAAATAAATGTCAAAATAATATTAAAGCATGTAATTTAGGAACAGTATAATGCAGAATTACAAAATAAAAGCCCCCTGATAATCCTGAATTTTTTACACCAAATTTATTTAATTGATTAAAATTAAACTTGCAGCTGCCAAAGAGTCATTCCACTTCTGGTGTGTAGCAGAGGACCTCCTAGTGCTCTCCAGGTAATTTCAGAACAATCTGATGTAGCATTTCAAAATAAAGGTCAAACAAAAAATTCATATTTTTTATAAAAAATTGACCAAACTTAGATTTGATTTTATAGAAAACTACTAATTGCCAAAGGGTCATTCCAATTCTGGTTTGTAGCAGAGGACCTCCTAGTGCTCTCCAGGTAATTTCAGAACAATCTGATGTAGCATTTCAAAATAAAGGTCAAACAAAAAATTCATATTTTTTATAAAAAATTGACCAAACTTAGATTTGATTTTATAGAAAACTACTAATTGCCAAAGGGTCATTCCAATTCTGGTTTGTAGCAGAGGACCTCCTAGTGCTCTCCAGGTAATTTCAGAACAATCTGATGTAGACTTCCGGACACACTGAAAATATATATGATCTCTTACACGCGAGAATGTTTGAAAGTGCAGTCTTTGTGCAGGTACAACAGTACGTGGGCAATTAAAGTGTGGTTGAAAAAATAAATATATTATTGTGGAATAAGTTTGAGAGAAAACAACAGATGTCTTTTGGTGATTTATTTAAGGAAAAAGGAAAAAAGAATTCAGAGACATCTTTTGCAAAAGGAGGAATGGAAAATACAAATCTGTCTGTGTACAGAGTTGCATGAACAGTCCCAATGTTAACTAGGCAGGCTTAGAATTTATACTGAAATCACAGCAGATAAGAAAAATGAAACACTGGCTCTCAGAGAGTGAGCCGTCTGACATGAATCAGCATTTTACTGGTTTTCCCAGAAAACAGAGTTGTCTCTGTATAAGACAATTGTATCAGTTTGAAAACAGTAGCACAGGTGGTGCACATATCATTCTGCTTCGGTCAAGGACAGCACAGAGCATGTGAAAGAGGAAAATATCATTTTCCCATTACAATTCCCTCCTTTTGATCAAACACAATTGATCAACCAAAATCATTCAAAACTCAATTAGGATACAAAACAAAAATCAAATTAACCTTAACTTTGTGAGTTGTACTACAGTTGCGGTAAAAACCCAGCCGAGGGCTGACTAAATCAAGTAGAAACATTTCATACTATCAGTAGCTGACCTAACGCTGGGAAAAGAACACCACAGCCCCTCCCTCACAGGCGTAACTCACTAGGGTTAAACATAAGCATTAGATGAAAAATATTCACAAAACAAATCAGTTTGTAAAACTTAAAAACCTTCAAGTCATTTAAGACTTTACCTCAAAGAAAGCATTAGTGAAAAAAATTAAAAACACCACATGTAAGTCCACAATTTTAGCCTTAGCGTGTCTAAAATAACAAAAATTAAAATTATCAGGTTCAAAAGTTGATTAGCTGTGATTGCTTTGGTGACTATATTTCACAATTACTATTTCAAAAAAAAAAAAAAAAAAAAAAAAATTACATGTGGATTACACAGACATAGGAACATACTTAGTCATACTTAGTCTTCTTCAAATAGATGAGCAAATAAAACAGAATTAACAGAATCACAATCAAGAGCAGAGGTGTCTGGGTTGTGGTCTTTGTCATGTTGAGGCAATTCAACATAGAGTTTAGCTAGTTGCAGGTTAAAAAGAGAAGTCACTAATCTTCGGATGAGCGGGATAATGCAGCAGGAGACAAGGAAAAGAAGGATAATAGCCACTAAAAGTATGCCTGCGAGTTTAGTTAACCATGTTTTCCAAACACCGCCCATTTTTAATGTTCAAAGATCTGTTCAATAATAGCAATAATTAAATGATAGTAACAAATAAAATAAAATTAAGCAGTTATCATAACATTAACATGCATGAGTATGTAATGATTGTTTAATAAATCTTCAAAAATTAATCATTAGAGCAACTTTAAATGCAATAAAGAACCCAAAGAAAAAACATATATATACATATATATTTGTCAGTATAAAACTGGTTATCAGTGATGTGAGGAACTGTGGGACAGATGAGTGTGTGTCACATGTTATAGATATGCTGTTGAATTTGCTGAAAACGGTCAGCTCTATTTCTTCAGGTGGTACAGAGTCTTTCATAAACTTGATTGTAGGTGGGACCAGCTCTCAGCACTGGTCTCAACGTTGAACTGCGTTTACCAGAGCAGTTTCAGCGGAGGAGGTGAGCGAAAATCTCACCCAAGTCTTCCCACGTAGTCAACGGTGGAGGTAGAGCTAAGGTCTCACCTCAGATTTCCCACGTAGTCAACGATGGAGGTAGAGCTAAGGTCTCACCTCAGATTTCCCACGTAGTCAACGATGGAGGTAGAGCTAAGGTCTCACCTCAGATTTCCCACATAGGAGCTTGTTCTCGGGACAAGCCTCTTACTTTTGTGATTATTCACTGGGTCCCCTCTTTGACAGTGGGGGAGCAGTTGACGAGCTGGTCAGGTGGAGGAATCTTCTTGCAGTGTTGTGCATGGATCCAAGGGGCTCTCTCTGCGACCTTCACAGCCGTGTGGGTTGTGAGCAGGATCTGATAGGGTCCACACCAGGGTTTGTCTCTCCAGCTGCGCTTCCTCAGGTTTCTCACCAGGATGTAGTCGCCAGGCTGGATTTTGTGAAACTGGTGGGTGGCCGGTTTGGGCAGGGAATCAAGCACCTGAGATCTAATATCAGAGAGAACCTTAGAGAGTGAAATACAATAAGAAATCATTGGGTCTGGCAGAGTACTATCGGCCAGTGCTGCAGGTTTAGATGGGGGTCCAAACCCAATTCCAGGAGGTAGTCCAAACACTATCTCAAAGGGAGAAAGGTTATTTCGCGCGCGCACTCTCATCCTCAGGTACATCAAAGCAATAGGCAGACATTTTACCCAGGTTTTACCTGTTGATTCAGATATTTTTGCCAATTTGCGTTTCAGAGTGCCATTTTCTTTCTACAGCTCCTCCAAAAGCTGGATGGTAGGAGCAATGAGTTTTCAGGTCAAATTTAAGGTGTTCACTCAGTGTTTTCAAAATGTCATTTACAAAATGAGTACCATTATCACTCGTAATTAGGTTCGGAAGTCCCCAGCGAGGAATTATTTCGCTTAAGAGGATTTTTGCTACTGAGTCAGCAGTGCAGTGTTTTGTTGGGAATGCTTCTACCCACTTTGAAAACATGTCAACTATTACAAGACAGTATTTCTTACCTTCGCAGGGTGTTAACTCAATGAAGTCCATTTGAATGTGGCCAAAAGGCCTGGAGGTGGGTTTGTGACCTCCAACATCTGTTTTGTTGTAGGAGTTACCTTTAGAATTGCTGGTTAAGCAGATGAAGCATTTTGAGCAAAAATCTTCAGCAAATTTGTTAAACCCACAGTAAACCAATGTCTTTGAAGGTCTTTTCTCATTCCCTCCTTTGATACATGGTCAACGCCATGTAACAATTTTGCAAAAGGCAGGAAGAGGGCTTGAGGAAGACATGGATTGCCATTAGGGCCCATCCATACACCATTTGTGTTTGTACAGTTTTTCTTTTTCCAAGCAGCTTTGTCTGCTGGAGTGGAGATGCGGCCAAATCAGAGAGTGAAACAATGTCAGAGTGAGTGCAAGTTTGATCCGTTGTCTGGGAGAGTAATGTAACAACATAGGGTGTGAGTGACGCTGCTTTTGCAGCTGCATCTGCTCGTGCATTACCTAGAGAGACTGTGTCTTTGGCAGAGGTATGTGCAGAACACTTACATACTGCCACGGCGGATGGGAGTAGCACTGCATCTAAGAGATCAGAAATCAAATCTTTGTGTGAAATGGGTTTGCCATCAGATTTGAGGAATTTTCTGTGGCGCCAAAGTGCTGCGTGGTTGTGTAGAACACCAAATGCATATTGACTGTCTGTGTAAATGTTAACTGTTTTACCAGATGCCAATTGACAGGCTTTGGTCAGAGCAATTAGTTCTGCTGCTTGCGCTGATAACCGAGGACTGAGAGGAGATGACGTCACTGTTGCATGATCGTCCACAACTGCATATCCAACGTGTGCAGTACCGGTGGTTGGGTCCTTGGAAGCTGAACCATCTACATAAAAAATGAGTTCAGGATTAGAAAGAGGAGTGTCAGTCAAATCAAGTCTTGGCAGACAGATAAGGTCAAGTTCAGAGAGACAACAGTGAGGTTCTCCCTCCTCTGAGAGAGGCAGGAGTGTAGCAGGGTTGAGAGTGTTACAACGTTTAACCTCAACATTCGGTAGGTTCAGAAGGGTGGTGTTGTAACGTAGCTGACGAGCAGGGGTCAAGTGAGCTGTCTTTTGTTCAGTCAGAATGTTGGAGACAGCATGTGGAGCAAAAAGGGTGAGATGACTGTAGCCTACATAGGGACGAGAGGCAATTATTGCTGCTTCACAGGCTGCTAAAGCACAGAGACATGGTGGGTGGCCTCTAGCAACAGGATCAAGGTGTGTCGAGAAGTAACCCACAGGCTTCAGCAGCTGTCCCTGTTTTTGGGCGAGAACAGAATTCATACAATCATCACTTTCGTCAACAAATTGGAAAAAAGGCTTGTCAGGGTTTGGCAATGCCAATGCAGGGGCTGTCTGTAGTAGCAGTTTCAAATGAGTAAATGCAGAGTCAGCCTCAGATGTCCATGTGAGTTTGGAGTGAAGTGTCATGTCTTTTTTCAGAGTAAGATCACGTAGTGGGCGTTCTACAGTAGAGTAATTTGGAATAAAAGTTCTGCAGTAAGAGCACATGCCAAGGAAAGACAGCATTTGTTTCTTAGTCATTGGTTTTGGGAAGTTGGCAATGGCTGTCACCCTGTCTGTAGTAATGCTTTTTTGTGAGTGAGTGATGACATGACCAAGAAACTGAACTTTCTGTTTTACAAACTGAATTTTAGAAAGTGAAACCTTGTGGCCCTGCTCAGCTAGGTGATTTAATAGAAGCAGTGTGTCAGTCTCACACTGCTCCTTCGTGTCTGAACAGAGCATGATATCATCAACGTACTGCAAGATGGCAGAGTGTTGAAGTGTCAAATGAGATAGACTGTCACGTAATGCCTGACCGTAAACACTAGGAGCGCAATTTAGGCCTTGTGGCATTCGAGACCAGGAATAGAGTTTTCCTGCAAATTCAAAGGCAAACCAAAACTGGGAGTCTGGATGGACAGGTACAGAGAAAAAAGCATTTGAAACGTCAACCACAGAGAACCATTTTGAAGTTGTTGGAATTTGTGACATGATGGTGTATGGATTGGGACAGATTGGTGCTGGAGAGTGAATAGCTTCGTTCACAGCACGCAGGTCTTGGACAAAACGCCACTCAGTGGGCATTTCCTGTGGTCTGATCTTTTTTACAGGGAAAATTGGAGTACGGCAGGGAGAGTCAGAGCACTCAACAATTACACCTGCTTTCAGCAGAGAGTCAAAGACTGGTTTTATCCCCTGTTCAGCTTCAGGCTTCAGAGGATATTGACGTGCTTTTGGTCTGTATTCGGACTTTGGAGTTAGTTGGAGAGGTTTACAGTTTTTAATTAAACCTACATCATATTTGTGTTTGGCCCACAATGAGTCTGGTAACTGTGTTAACAGTGGAGACACATCACTGGGTGTGAGAGGCTGAGCATCGACTTTTGCGAGTGTGTGACAGGAAGATGGGGTGGAGTCATTTTGAGGAAGAAGGTAGCAGGAGCGGTTACAATTGACTCCTGCAGTGAATGGCACATAGCATGTGTCAAGCTTGTGAGAGTGGTAAATGTCTGGATTATCTGGGTCTTGTTTCCAGTCTGTAGCTTTTAAACATTTTGCCATAAAAGACCAACATCACGCCATTGTTTGTTATGTGGTTTGGCTATTGAGACATGCGGGGCTGAGTTTTGGATTTTGAAGAACTTTGACAGTTTGTGAGGTAATGGAACATTATAAGCGCAAAAATCTTGGTTAAAGTACAGTCCATTCAGAATGAGTCGGTCAGTAGTTTGTCGGTACCAGCTTTCTTCATACTGTTCATCTGGACCCATGGAGACATGCGCTGTAACATGCAGTGCATTTGCCTTCATGAATTCAGAGGATGAGCTCATGTATTGTTTAGCTTTGTGTAACACATTTGGAGTCAGCAGATGGTCCAATTTCCACTGATACACATACAATGGAGTGGTCACCTCACATTTTATTAGGCAATATTCAGATTTGGTTTGTTTTATTTTGATACGATTTTAGTCTGCAGACAAGGTAATTCCTAGTGCGCACATAAGGTCACGACCTATTAGGTTCACTGGACACAACTCAGACAACAGAAAGCTGTGTGTAGTGGACACTGATAGATCAGGTAAATGCCAGGTTACAGATAGAGGTTTTGTGAATGGTTCTTTAACAATCTGTCCACTCGCACTAATGGAGTGAGTTGTTTTGCCATTTAATGCAGTTTGAATTTGGTCTTTTCTGATCAGAGATTTTGTGGCCCCAGAGTCAACCATAAATGACAGAGTTTTTCCATTGATGTCACATTTTATTACCGGTAATTTTTCACACACCGATGTTGTTAACTTAGCATAGGTACCTTTAAACATTTCAGCTTTTTGTCATTTCAAGTTTCTTAATGGTTTCTGTCACTAAAGCAAGCAGTGGATCAGTTGCAAGCGCGTCTTCGTTGCTTGTGAGCAGTGCGGTGTTGTGTGCATCGTCAGTGACAGGTGTGGTGTCCTTTTCGTGTTATACTCATCTCATTTTGCGAGGCGAAGTCCCTCGGTTCCTCATCATCACCAGCCAGTCAGTTGGGGTCACTCAGAGCAGTGTCAGGGCGTTGGTCAGCTCGGTCTCTTCTTTTCTTGGGACAGTTGTCAGCCCAGTGGCCTGGTTCAGCGCAAATGAAACACAGTTGAGACTTTCTGCGTCGCTCAACCTCGTCTCTGTCTGGACGCCCACGACCTCTTCCTCTCAGTCGCCTCTGCCTCTGTTGAAATGTGATGGTTGGGCAAAGGTCATTTTTGCAAAAGTGGAGACTAATTTTGCATCCACTTTTTCTTTTTTATTGGCACATCTGATTTCTGCGTCCTGGGCGTAGCGGAGAATTTCTTGGACACGGTTTGTGTCCCATGAGCCCACCATTTTGTCTGTCATAATATTAACAATGTCTTTTCCAAGGCCGTTTTTTAACATCATTTTAAACAGTTCTTCAAATGTACTGGTGTGTTCAGCTGTCCAGGCAGTAGCAGCCTGGCCGCTGTGTTGAATGCAATGTTGGCGTGCTCTAGCGGCAAAAGACATGACTGATTCATCTTCTCCACGCCTTAGTGACATCAAAGCGTTCATGTCCATGCGGGCTGGGAACTGCTGGGTCAGAGCGGTGACAATGGCGTTCACGTATCTGGCATAGTCAGTGTTGTCGTCCCATTGGATTGTGGGAAGAGAATTCATGCCGTCACGGTCTTCAACCGCTGCTTGAATTTTTGAGTAATCTTCTAAGTTGCAGATAGTTCTCAGAATACCAGGGATCTCTGCACCGGTGGGCCTGTGCACTTGACAGAACAGTTTGAATTTTTGGCCCACTGTGGCGCCTCCTCTGTTAATAGGAGGTATATTGTCTTTGATTAATTGAGTCCATCTTGAGGGGTCTGGTGAGCGATACATAAGCACAGACGCAGGGTGTTCAGCCAGTCGTCTTTGGCGTTGTACTTCAGTTTCATTGTCTGGGGATGGTGGTGGTGGAGCTGGATTTGGAAATTCAATCATAGGAGCTTGAAACACAGCCCCATAGGGTGTCTTGCTTCTCGTGTGAGACGGGGACAGGAAGGAGAAAGATTTGTCTGATGAAAGTTCAGTTGTGAAGGGGTTGTTAGAGTTCTTAGGACTGGTGGCAGAGTCATATGAAGGAGGTTTGGTGACAGGACTTGACAGGCCTGTGTTCATCAGGGCGTTTGTTTCAGCCTGTGTGGTCAGATCTGGGTACAGTTGAGCAGCTGTTGTAGAAGCTGCATGTGTCTGAGCCGCTTGTCTCTGCCTCTGAAGCCCTCCCTTTTCTTCACTGTGGAGATGTGCAGCAGCGAGCGGTGACGTAGGTCTGGTCATCGTCTTCACTCATGAGTGCCGGACCAACAGGCTGGGTCAGACTCGGAAAACAAGAGGACATCGCATTAGTTATGTTATCAGTTGCTTTATTACCTATGCTTTGAAATGGCCCCTTTACTGTATCTAAGTGTTTTAAATTTCTTTCCTATTTTCTTTTTCTTTCTGTTTCTTTGCTTCAGCTGCTTTTCCACATCTCTAAACATTCATAATGTCTTTTAATCTCCTTTATTTGCTTGGGTTTACTGATTTTTGGACATAAGTCTCTTTTCTGCATCTTGTATTCTATTGCGTAAAGCAGTCAAACTACTTTAACTCATTCGTCCATTAAAACCATACAACTTCCATTCATCCATTTTATCACAACTCCCTGGCCAGGTTTCTATCATATATATCACATTGAATTCACAGAAGTCCTTTGCAGGACTGTTTTTACTTGTATTGGATCCCATATTTCAGATTAATTAAATACTCGTCAGTATTTAAGGTTCAGACAGATTATAGAGAAACTTTAGAACTACTAAAACCAACACAAACTAACAAAAACTAAAAACAACTAAAAAACAACTAAAAAACAACTAAAAAACAACTAAAAAACAACTAAAAAACCCTTTCAGAAATTATTATTACTCATTTTATGGCAATCCTGCTCAGTCAATCCTGACTTATGGTAATAACAATAGACCGTTCAGGTCAGGGCTTCTAGAAAACCCTTTCAGAAATTACTGTCGAATGGCAATCCTGCTCAGTCAATCCAGACTCAAATCAACAATAATAGACCTTCCCAGTCAGGGTTTCTAATACAGATACAAAACCTTTTAAAATTATTATGTGGCAATCCAGCCGTATTAATAATTTTAGGACCATCCGGTCTCGGTTTTCAGATTAGGACAATCCAGTCCAGACATAAAACAAAAGAAAAAACTTTTCACAAAGCCTATTCAGAAATTATTATTACTCATTTTATGGCAATCCTGCTCAGTCAATCCTGACTTATGGTAATAATAATAGACCATTCCTGGTCTAGGCTTTGTTACAGTCAAAAATCACCTTTAGACACTGTTACAAAATGTTTTCTCTTAATTTATAAATTTGTAATAATTTTACCGTTTGGAGGTTATTTGAGTACGTTGGATCGAGAGATGACGATTGGAAGGTCGGCATCGGACAATCCTCCGTCCAGAAGAAAATTTGGGGAACAGGAGACCTCTTGGAGCGGTCTGGTTGATCACACCCTTGTCCTTCAGCCGGGTCCAGCCGTCAATCTTCGATCCCACTTCTGACACCAAGAATTGTGGTTGAAAAAATAAATATATTATTGTGGAATAAGTTTGAGAGAAAACAACAGATGTCTTTTGGTGATTTATTTAAGGAAAAAGGAAAAAGAATTCAGAGACATCTTTTGCAAAAGGAGGAATGGAAAATACAAATCTGTCTGTGTACAGAGTTGCATGAACAGTCCCAATGTTAACTAGGCAGGCTTAGAATTTATACTGAAATCACAGCAGATAAGAAAAATGAAACACTGGCTCTCAGAGAGTGAGCCGTCTGACATGAATCAGCATTTTACTGGTTTTCCCAGAAAACAGAGTTGTCTCTGTATAAGACAATTGTATCAGTTTGAAAACAGTAGCACAGGTGGTGCACATATCATTCTGCTTCGGTCAAGGACAGCACAGAGCATGTGAAAGAGGAAAATATCATTTTCCCATTACAATTCCCTCCTTTTGATCAAACACAATTGATCAACCAAAATCATTCAAAACTCAATTAGGATACAAAACAAAAATCAAATTAACCTTAACTTTGTGAGTTGTACTACAGTTGCGGTGCCGAAAAACCCAGCCGAGGGCTGACTAAATCAAGTAGAAACATTTCATACTATCAGTAGCTGACCTAACGCTGGGAAAAGAACACCACAGCCCCTCCCTCACAGGCGGCGTAACTCACTAGGGTTAAACATAAGCATTAGATGAAAAATATTCACAAAACAAATCAGTTTGTAAAACTTAAAAACCTTCAAGTCATTTAAGACTTTACCTCAAAGAAAGCATTAGTGAAAAAAATTTAAAACACCACATGTAAGTCCACAATTTTAGCCTTAGCGTGTCTAAAATAACAAAAATTAAAATTATCAGGTTCAAAAGTTGATTAGCTGTGATTGCTTTGGTGACTATATTTCACAATTACTATTTCAAAAAAAAAAAAAAAAAAAAAAAATTACATGTGGATTACACAGACATAGGAACATACTTAGTCATACTTAGTCTTCTTCAAATAGATGAGCAAATAAAACAGAATTAACAGAATCACAATCAAGAGCAGAGGTGTCTGGGTTGTGGTCTTTGTCATGTTGAGGCAATTCAACATAGAGTTTAGCTAGTTGCAGGTTAAAAGAGAAGTCACTAATCTTCGGATGAGCGGGATAATGCAGCAGGAGACAAGGAAAAGAAGGATAATAGCCACTAAAAGTATGCCTGCGAGTTTAGTTAACCATGTTTTCCAAACACCGCCATTTTTAATGTTCAAAGATCTGTTCAATAATAGCAATAATTAAATGATAGTAACAAATAAAATAAAATTAAGCAGTTATCATAACATTAACATGCATGAGTATGTAATGATTGTTTAATAAATCTTCAAAAATTAATCATTAGAGCAACTTTAAATGCAATAAAGAACCCAAAAAAAAAACATATATATACATATATATTTGTCAGTATAAAACTGGTTATCAGTGATGTGAGGAACTGTGGGACAGATGAGTGTGTGTCACATGTTATAGATATGCTGTTGAATTTGCTGAAAACGGTCAGCTCTATTTCTTCAGGTGGTACAGAGTCTTTCATAAACTTGATTGTAGGTGGGACCAGCTCTCAGCACTGGTCTCAACGTTGAACTGCGTTTACCAGAGCAGTTTCAGCGGAGGAGGTGAGCGAAAATCTCACCCAAGTCTTCCCACGTAGTCAACGGTGGAGGTAGAGCTAAGGTCTCACCTCAGATTTCCCACGTAGTCAACGATGGAGGTAGAGCTAAGGTCTCACCTCAGATTTCCCACATAGGAGCTTGTTCTCGGGACAAGCCTCTTACTTTTGTGATTATTCACTGGGTCCCCTCTTTGACAGTGGGGGAGCAGTTGACGAGCTGGTCAGGTGGAGGAATCTTCTTGCAGTGTTGTGCATGGATCCAAGGGGCTCTCTCTGCGACCTTCACAGCCGTGTGGGTCGTGAGCAGGATCTGATAGGGTCCACACCAGGGTTTGTCTCTCCAGCTGCGCTTCCTCAGGTTTCTCACCAGGATGTAGTCGCCAGGCTGGAGTTTGTGAAACTGGTGGGTGGCCGGTTTGGGCAGGGAATCAAGCACCTGAGATCTAATATCAGAGAGAACATTAGAGAGTGAAATACAATAAGAAATCATTGGGTCTGGCAGAGTACTATCGGCCAGTGCTGCAGGTTTAGATGGGGGTCCAAACCCAATTCCAGGAGGTAGTCCAAACACTATCTCAAAGGGAGAAAGGTTATTTCGCGCGCGCACTCTCATCCTCAGGTACATCAAAG
The DNA here is from genome assembly GCA_024349245.1 of Neodontobutis hainanensis. Taxonomy (NCBI): domain Eukaryota; kingdom Metazoa; phylum Chordata; class Actinopteri; order Gobiiformes; family Odontobutidae; genus Neodontobutis; species Neodontobutis hainanensis. Next base: position 44,729 of record JALDNG010000165.1, on the reverse strand, counting down.
CAATAGGCAGACATTTTACCCAGGTTTTACCTGTTGATTCAGATATTTTTGCCAATTTGCGTTTCAGAGTGCCATTTTCTCTTTCTACAGCTCCTCCAGAAGCTGGATGGTAGGAGCAATGAGTTTTCAGGTCAAATTTAAGGTGTTCACTCAGTGTTTTCAAAATGTCATTTACAAAATGAGTACCATTATCACTCGTAATTAGGTTCGGAAGTCCCCAGCGAGGAATTATTTCGCTTAAGAGGATTTTTGCTACTGAGTCAGCAGTGCAGTGTTTTGTTGGGAATGCTTCTACCCACTTTGAAAACATGTCAACTATTACAAGACAGTATTTCTTACCTTCGCAGGGTGTTAACTCAATGAAGTCCATTTGAATGTGGCCAAAAGGCCTGGAGGTGGGTTTGTGACCTCCAACATCTGTTTTGTTGTAGGAGTTACCTTTAGAATTGCTGGTTAAGCAGATGAAGCATTTTGAGCAAAAATCTTCAGCAAATTTGTTAAACCCACAGTAAACCAATGTCTTTGAAGGTCTTTTCTCATTCCCTCCTTTGATACATGGTCAACGCCATGTAACAATTTTGCAAAAGGCAGGAAGGGGGCTTGAGGAAGACATGGATTGCCATTAGGGCCCATCCATACACCATTTGTGTTTGTACAGTTTTTCTTTTTCCAAGCAGCTTTGTCTGCTGGAGTGGAGATGCGGGCCAAATCAGAGAGTGAAACAATGTCAGAGTGAGTGCAAGTTTGATCCGTTGTCTGGGAGAGTAATGTAACAACATAGGGTGTGAGTGACGCTGCTTTTGCAGCTGCATCTGCTCGTGCATTACCTAGAGAGACTGTGTCTTTGGCAGAGGTATGTGCAGAACACTTACATACTGCCACGGCGGATGGGAGTAGCACTGCATCTAAGAGATCAGAAATCAAATCTTTGTGTGAAATGGGTTTGCCATCAGATTTGAGGAATTTTCTGTGGCGCCAAAGTGCTGCGTGGTTGTGTAGAACACCAAATGCATATTGACTGTCTGTGTAAATGTTAACTGTTTTACCAGATGCCAATTGACAGGCTTTGGTCAGAGCAATTAGTTCTGCTGCTTGCGCTGATAACCGAGGACTGAGAGGAGATGACGTCACTGTTGCATGATCGTCCACAACTGCATATCCAACGTGTGCAGTACCGGTGGTTGGGTCCTTGGAAGCTGAACCATCTACATAAAAAATGAGTTCAGGATTAGAAAGAGGAGTGTCAGTCAAATCAAGTCTTGGCAGACAGATAAGGTCAAGTTCAGAGAGACAACAGTGAGGTTCTCCCTCCTCTGAGAGAGGCAGGAGTGTAGCAGGGTTGAGAGTGTTACAACGTTTAACCTCAACATTCGGTAGGTTCAGAAGGGTGGTGTTGTAACGTAGCTGACGAGCAGGGGTCAAGTGAGCTGTCTTTTGTTCAGTCAGAATGTTGGAGACAGCATGTGGAGCAAAAGGGTGAGATGACTGTAGCCTACATAGGGACGAGAGGCAATTATTGCTGCTTCACAGGCTGCTAAAGCACAGAGACATGGTGGGTGGCCTCTAGCAACTGGATCAAGGTGTGTCGAGAAGTAACCCACAGGCTTCAGCAGCTGTCCCTGTTTTTGGGCGAGAACAGAATTCATACAATCATCACTTTCGTCAACAAATTGGAAAAAAGGCTTGTCAGGGTTTGGCAATGCCAATGCAGGGGCTGTCTGTAGTAGCAGTTTCAAATGAGTAAATGCAGAGTCAGCCTCAGATGTCCATGTGAGTTTGGAGTGAAGTGTCATGTCTTTTTTCAGAGTAAGATCACGTAGTGGGCGTTCTACAGTAGAGTAATTTGGAATAAAAGTTCTGCAGTAAGAGCACATGCCAAGGAAAGACAGCATTTGTTTCTTAGTCATTGGTTTTGGGAAGTTGGCAATGGCTGTCACCCTGTCTGTAGTAATGCTTTTTTGTGAGTGAGTGATGACATGACCAAGAAACTGAACTTTCTGTTTTACAAACTGAATTTTAGAAAGTGAAACCTTGTGGCCCTGCTCAGCTAGGTGATTTAATAGAAGCAGTGTGTCAGTCTCACACTGCTCCTTCGTGTCTGAACAGAGCATGATATCATCAACGTACTGCAAGATGGCAGAGTGTTGAAGTGTCAAATGAGATAGACTGTCACGTAATGCCTGACCGTAAACACTAGGAGCGCAATTTAGGCCTTGTGGCATTCGAGACCAGGAATAGAGTTTTCCTGCAAATTCAAAGGCAAACCAAAACTGGGAGTCTGGATGGACAGGTACAGAGAAAAAAGCATTTGAAACGTCAACCACAGAGAACCATTTTGAAGTTGTTGGAATTTGTGACATGATGGTGTATGGATTGGGACAGATTGGTGCTGGAGAGTGAATAGCTTCGTTCACAGCACGCAGGTCTTGGACAAAACGCCACTCAGTGGGCATTTCCTGTGGTCTGATCTTTTTTACAGGGAAAATTGGAGTACGGCAGGGAGAGTCAGAGCACTCAACAATTACACCTGCTTTCAGCTTTTGGTCTGTATTCGGACTTTGGCGTTAGTTGATGAGGTTTACAGTTTTTAATTAAACCTACATCATATTTGTGTTTGGCCCACAATGAGTCTGGTAACTGTGTTAACAGTGGAGACACATCACTGGGTGTGAGAGGCTGAGCATCGACTTTTGCGAGTGTGTGACAGGAAGATGGGGTGGAGTCATTTTGAGGAAGAAGGTAGCAGGAGCGGTTACAATTGACTCCTGCAGTGAATGGCACATAGCATGTGTCAAGTTTGTGAGAGTGGTAAATGTCTGGATTATCTGGGTCTGGTTTCCAGTCTGTAGCTTTTAAACATTTTGCCATAAAAGACCAACATCACGCCATTGTTTGTTATGTGGTTTGGCTATTGAGACATGCGGGGCTGAGTTTTGGATTTTGAAGAACTTTGACAGTTTGTGAGGTAATGGAACATTATAAGCGCAAAAATCTTGGTTAAAGTACAGTCCATTCAGAATGAGTCGGTCAGTAGTTTGTCGGTACCAGCTTTCTTCATACTGTTCATCTGGACCCATGGAGACATGCGCTGTAACATGCAGTGCATTTGCCTTCATGAATTCAGAGGATGAGCTCATGTATTGTTTAGCTTTGTGTAACACATTTGGAGTCAGCAGATGGTCCAATTTCCACTGATACACATACAATGGAGTGGTCACTTCACATTTTATTAAGCAATATTCAGATTTGGTTTGTTTTATTTTGATACGATTTTCGCGTCTGCAGACAAGGTAATTCCTAGTGCGCATAAGGTCACGACCTATTAGGTTCACTGGACACAACTCAGACAACAGAAAGCTGTGTGTAGTGGACACTGATAGATCAGGTAAATGCCAGGTTACAGATAGAGGTTTTGTGAATGGTTCTTTAACAATCTGTCCACTCGCACTAATGGAGTGAGTTGTTTTGCCATTTAATGCAGTTTGAATTTGGTCTTTTCTGATCAGAGATTTTGTGGCCCCAGAGTCAACCATAAATGACAGAGTTTTTCCATTGATGTCACATTTTATTATCGGTAATTTTTCACACACCGATGTTGTTAACTTAGCATAGGTACCTTTAAACATTTCAGCTTTTTTGTCATTTCAAGTTTCTTAATGGTTTCTGTCACTAAAGCAAGCAGTGGATCAGTTGCAAGCGCGTCTTCGTTGCTTGTGAGCAGTGCGGTGTTGTGTGCATCGTCAGTGACAGGTGTGGTGTCCTTTTCGTGTTATACTCATCTCATTTTGCGAGGCGAAGTCCCTCGGTTCCTCATCATCACCAGCCAGTCAGTTGGGGTCACTCAGAGCAGTGTCAGGGCGTTGGTCAGCTCGGTCTCTTCTTTTCTTGGGACAGTTGTCAGCCCAGTGGCCTGGTTCAGCGCAAATGAAACACAGTTGAGACTTTCTGCGTCGCTCAACCTCGTCTCTGTCTGGGCGCCCACGACCTCTTCCTCTTAGTCGTCCTCTGCCTCTGTTGAAATGTGATGGTTGGGCAAAGGTCATTTTTGCAAAAGTGGAGACTAATTTTGCATCCACTTTTTCTTTTTTATTGGCACATCTGATTTCTGCGTCCTGGGCGTAGCGGAGAATTTCTTGGACACGGTTTGTGTCCCATGAGCCCACCATTTTGTCTGTCATAATATTAACAATGTCTTTTCCAAGGCCGTTTTTTAACATCATTTTAAACAGTTCTTCAAATGTACTGGTGTGTTCAGCTGTCCAGGCAGTAGCAGCCTGGCCGCTGTGTTGAATGCAATGTTGGCGTGCTCTAGCGGCAAAAGACATGACTGATTCATCTTCTCCACGTCTTAGTGACATCAAAACGTTCATGTCCATGCGGGCTGGGAACTGCTGGGTCAGAGCGGTGACAATGGCGTTCACGTATCTGGCATAGTCAGTGTTGTCGTCCCATTGGATTGTGGGAAGAGAATTCATGCCGTCACGGTCTTCAACCGCTGCTTGAATTTTTGAGTAATCTTCTAAGTTGCAGATAGTTCTCAGAATACCAGGGATCTCTGCACCGGTGGGCCTGTGCACTTGACAGAACAGTTTGAATTTTTGGCCCACTGTGGCGCCTCCTCTGTTAATAGGAGGTATATTGTCTTTGATTAATTGAGTCCATCTTGAGGGGTCTGGTGAGCGATACATAAGCACAGACGCAGGGTGTTCAGCCAGTCGTCTTTGGCGTTGTACTTCAGTTTCATTGTCTGGGGATGGTGGTGGTGGAGCTGGATTTGGAAATTCAATCATAGGAGCTTGAAACACAGCCCCATAGGGTGTCTTGCTTCTCGTGTGAGACGGGGACAGGAAGGAGAAAGATTTGTCTGATGAAAGTTCAGTTGTGAAGGGGTTGTTAGAGTTCTTAGGACTGGTGGCAGAGTCATATGAAGGAGGTTTGGTGACAGGACTTGACAGGCCTGTGTTCATCAGGGCGTTTGTTTCAGCCTGTGTGGTCAGATCTGGGTACAGTTGAGCAGCTGTTGCAGAAGCTGCATGTATCTGAGCCGCTTGTCTCTGCCTCTGGAGCCCTCCCTTTTCTTCACTGTGGAGATGTGCAGCAGCGAGAGCGGTGACGTAGGTCTGGTCATCGTCTTCACTCATGAGTGCCGGACCAACAGGCTGGGTCAGACTCGGAAAACAAGAGGACATCGCATTAGTTATGTTATCAGTTGCTTTATTACCTATGCTTTGAAATTGCCCCTTTACTGTATCTAAGTGTTTTAAATTTCTTTCCCTATTTTCTTTTTCTTTCTGTTTCTTTGCTTCAGCTGCTTTTTCCCACATCTCTAAACATTCATAATGTCTTTTAATCTCCTTTATTTGCTTGGGTTTACTGATTTTTGGACATAAGTCTCTTTTCTGCATCTTGTAATCTATTGCGTAAAGCAGTCAAACTACTTTCACTCATTCGTCCATTAAAACCATACAACTTCCATTCATCCATTTTATCACAACTCCCTGGCCAGGTTTCTATCATATATATCACATTGAATTCACAGAAGTCCTTTGCAGGACTGTTTTTACTTGTATTGGATCCCATATTTCAGATTAATTAAATACTCGTCAGTATTTAAGGTTCAGACAGATTATAGAGAAACTTTAGAACTACTAAAACCAACACAAACTAACAAAAACTAAAAACAACTAAAAAACAACTAAAAAACAACTAAAAAACCCTTTCAGAAATTATTATTACTCATTTTATGGCAATCCTGCTCAGTCAATCCTGACTTATGGTAATAACAATAGACCGTTCAGGTCAGGGCTTCTAGAAAACCCTTTCAGAAATTACTGTCGAATGGCAATCCTGCTCAGTCAATCCAGACTCAAATCAACAATAATAGACCTTCCCAGTCAGGATTTCTAATACAGATACAAAACCTTTTAAAATTATTATGTGGCAATCCAGCCGTATTAATAATTTTAGGACCATCCGGTCTCGGTTTTCAGATTAGGACAATCCAGTCCAGACATAAAACAAAAGAAAAAACTTTTCACAAAGCCTATTCAGAAATTATTATTACTCATTTTATGGCAATCCTGCTCAGTCAATCCTGACTTATGGTAATAATAATAGACCATTCCTGGTCTAGGCTTTGTTACAGTCAAAAATCACCTTTAGACACTGTTACAAAATGTTTTCTCTTAATTTATAAATTTGTAATAATTTTACCGTTTGGAGGTTATTTGAGTACGTTGGATCGAGAGATGACGATTGGAAGGTCGGCATCGGACAATCCTCCGTCCAGAAGAAAATTTGGGGAACAGGAGACCTCTTGGAGCGGTCTGGTTGATCACACCCTTGTCCTTCAGCCGGGTCCAGCCGTCAATCTTGATCCCACTTCTGACACCAAGAATTGTGGTTGAAAAAATAAATATATTATTGTGGAATAAGTTTGAGAGAAAACAACAGATGTCTTTTGGTGATTTATTTAAGGAAAAAGGAAAAAGAATTCAGAGACATCTTTTGCAAAAGGAGGAATGGAAAATACAAATCTGTCTGTGTACAGAGTTGCATGAACAGTCCCAATGTTAACTAGGCAGGCTTAGAATTTATACTGAAATCACAGCAGATAAGAAAAATGAAACACTGGCTCTCAGAGAGTGAGCCGTCTGACATGAATCAGCATTTTACTGGTTTTCCCAGAAAACAGAGTTGTCTCTGTATAAGACAATTGTATCAGTTTGAAAACAGTAGCACAGGTGGTGCACATATCATTCTGCTTCGGTCAAGGACAGCACAGAGCATGTGAAAGAGGAAAATATCATTTTCCCATTACAATTGGCAGAGTTTATATGTAACCGCATGTCTTTCATATATGCACAGATATAGTGTTTTCCATGTACGCAACATGTACGTGCAAGTGTTTATGCGCAATTGTTTCACATGTAGACGCAAGTATTTCAATGTGTATTGCAAGTCTTTCAATGTGTATTGCAAGTGTTTCAATGTGTATTGCAAGTGTTTCAATGTGTATTGCAAGTATTTCAATGTGTATTGCAAGTCTTTCAATGTGTATTGCAAGTCTTTCAATGTGTATTGCAATTGTTTCACATGTACACGCAAGTCTTTCAATGTGTATTGCAAGTATTTCAATGTGTATTGCAAGTGTTTCAATGTGTATTGCAAGTGTTTCAATGTGTATTGCAAGTGTTTCAATGTGTATTGCAAGTGTTTCAATGTGTATTGCAAGTGTTTCAATGGGTTTCGTCTTAAGCGGCCTCTCATACTTACCGCGTGAAGCGCAGTTTGCGGACTTTTCAAAATGCTTTAGTTTGGCGTTTTCCCATGCATGGTTCAGGTCCAATCCTCCGACAAAGAGAAGAAAACAGGTGTTGGGATCCCGGACGAGCCCCCAAATGTTATAAGAATTTATAAGAAAACACAATGTTTTGATGGGGATTATATGGCATAAAAAATAAAAATTCCAAACATGGCACAAGCAAATGAATTTATATCTTCTGGTGACAATGTGGACTAACCTCCATATTACAGTTTTGTGCTCAAAGATGTGACCTATGTGCCTTTGAAATATGATCTTGGAGATGTGATTGTGGCACAAATAGTTTCTACTGAATGATTATACTATAGTTCTATTGACAAAACATTGTATTTGCTGTTTTATGTCACACAAGTATATTTTCTGTGTGAAAACACACTGCAAAAAGTCAAATCTTTGTAAGATCTATAAACTTGAATTAAGTTTAAAAATACTTATGTTTTATGTTTGTCATGCAAGATTATTTTACTAGTTTTAAGACAATTACTACTTTATTATCTTACTCAGAAAAATAGTCATTAATGAGTTTTAAACACTGATTTTAAGTATTAAGGGGTTTTAAATCAAGTATTATTCTTATTTTAAGATGTTTTAACCACTCAGTCAAACACAAATGCGTTTTTATATGTCTAGTTTCAAGATGTTTATTCTCTAGAAATAAGATGAATAGAAGCCTCAAATGAAGAATGTCATTAGTTTAGATTAAATTTCAGACTATTTGATTAAGTTTTCACATTATATTGAATAAAACACGCTGTTTAACATTATTAATGTTTATACATTACATAATATATTCAATGTTTATACATTACATTCAATCACATAAACATTGATAGGAATCACCAAAACCCCTTCTGTCACAATATAAGATCCTATAGCCAATGGAAAATGATTCAAATATTATGAAGCTCAATACCATCCACAAGATAATATTTAATTTAACTTGTCTGCCTCCACTAACTCCGTGGATCTGCTTGGCCTGGTAGTTCCACCTGAGATGACACAAGCTGTCTGTTGAAGCATAGAATCTGAGACAGCTGCTACTCAAAATAAATGCATGTAGAATTCACAAACAAATATGTTCATAAGCTTTCCAAACTGTGGGATGTTGCCATTCTGTACTTCAGCTAAGATCAAGGACTTGTGGGTTATGTATTTATTGCCATGAATAACAACCCATTTTAGTGACACAGCATGTTGTACTTCTCTGAAAACACATAGCTTTTAGTTAGCTCCTGTACATGGCCAACCTCGGACACATGTCCCATTTCACCTTCATTTGCAAAAACTGGATGCACTGAAGAATCAACATTATGACAACTTTCATATATTTGATTGTGGTTTATCAAAGACTTACAGATATTTTTAAAGTTTTGTTTTGTGGCCTTTTGCTTAAAGAAAACGCATACACATGTGACGAACCATTGGACCCAGAGATTTTATTTGTGTAAATGAATCATGTAATGCTGCTTTGGCGTAATATTGTGGTCTGGGAAAAGCTCTCTTTAACTTAAAGTGTCTTTAACTTATCAATGGTTGCAATGGAAAGAACTGATGAAAATGCAATCAATACAATCTCTATTAACTCTAGTAATATTTGGACATGTTCATTTTCTTCCAAGCTCTGCAGAATGAAAGGCAGAATCTGTAACAGCACAAGCATTTGACCAGACGATGTTTCAGTTTACTGTCTTTTGATGTTAATGTACTGACAGATACATCAAGAGGAGTAGGAAAACCAAGAATACCAGAAATCACAGTGTCTAAATCAACCTGCCCCGACTGAATAAAATGAGTCAAAACGCATTTCATTTCATTTCTAAAATCACATGCATTATGTCCTGAGGTGTTTGTTGGATGATATCAAAGAGGGATGTGACTGCATGTCGTCAAAGGAAACACTCACAATGTCTGCACTTACTGTAGGCAAAGCCAATACCCTCTTTGAAGCCTGACATTTCATGCTGCGCAAGAATGTCTCCACAAAGTGAAACTACAGCACCATTTACTGTTTTGTTCCCACTTGGAGTTTGAATTTAACACCACTGTACAACTTATCCAAATCCTCTTTAATCCTGTTCAATATTACGTCCACCCCAGACTGATGAAGGTCTGCTGATTTTGCTATTGTAAGTAGCCTGATGGCTGCCAGTTTTGGGTTTATATTCCCCAATGTACACCTTGAGTAGCTTGTTTTTTGATGCACATGACCCAAGGGGATTACTTTCATCAGTATACAGGATTATCTGCAGTGCATCTGGTTTGTTTGAAAATAAGGGGTGTGACTTTCAAAGGTCACCATCAATAATGTCATAAACAAATCTGTCATTGCATATTTCAGGTCCTAGTTCAATCATGGACCAGATCTTAGGGTGTGACAAGAACTGCTCCAGACTTTTGATAAGTGGCACATAATATAACTCTTTGTTCTTAATACAGTAGTTTCCGCCTGGTTTTCTGAATATGATTTGGGCAACAGGAATATCCTCCGCTTCCAAAGACTTAAACTGTTTCTTAAAAACACTGTCCTGTCGATAGGTTGCTGCCACTTCAGCAAATGGATCCACAAACTTCTCAAATATCTCCAAAGCATCTTTTTCCAGTTGACTAGAGCTGTTCCCAGAATGCTTCTTAAACACGTTCTCCATTTATGCCTTGAGGTGTTCCAAGAGAGAACTCTGGTACTGCTGTACACCTTCCACAACAGTGTTCACAGATTTCTAAAGAAAAATGAAAATACACCCACAAGCATTATGGTAAAACAAAAACTAAAGCTATTATACCACTTGATTTAGTTTTAGTCACCGAGACATTGTAATAGAGAACAGTCACCTGGAACGGGTTTGACTTGGTTCTTGTATTTAGGACAAAAACAGTGCCATGTCTTTTAAGAGTCTGAAAGACACACACACAAATCAAGATTCCATTAACACGCAGACAACATTTCTGTACTGTAACTAGGGGTATCAAGATTTTATGTTAATTGATCATTTTAAATTATTAATCATAAGTAGGGCTGGGCTGGAAATAAAATAATCACTTACACTCAATCAATCACATTAATCAATGTTTTCCCTCATTTAATCTTGATTTTATTTTTATGATTGTATTCTTTCTTTTAAAAAATAAAATTAAAAATACTTTTAGTAATGATGTCATGAATATAAACTTTAAACACTTTTTATTTGTGCCATTTAACATAAACAATAATCAAATTTCTTCCTCCAAAGCCTGATTTCAGGTCCAAACAACATATTTTTACTGACAAAATATTGACTGTGGGTCTCTCAAAAATTAAACATGACTCATTCTCAATCTGTCAATTTTTTGATTAATTGCCCGGCCCTAATTGTAAAAGTAAAAAGTCATGAGAATCATAGATAGCAACAGTGAGTAATTTCAGTTCCATTTATACTCCAAAAAAGTTTAATTCTTTATCTGTTTGTGTGACAATATGATGACTTTTCATTCAGAAAGTATAATTTAAACGTTGTGAAGAATGGAGATCTATTAAATGTTGTGAATGTGAATTAAAAGAAATAAAGGACATCACTGTTGTTGGAACATAACGGCAACCATTGTGATATTTCTTATCACAACATTTGAAACACTCACATTTGAATTGACCTGTAAGTATAATTTATAATTACAGAAAACTTACTTGCTGAGCAGAAATGGTTTCATCTGTGTTGGTGTTTTGCTCCTTATTTGAAACAAGTGTCTCATCGGTGATACTTGGGTCATCTGAGGTCAACTCTGCCTCATCATTGTCCTGTGTCAGACAAGAGAAAAATACATGTAGCTTCTAATTAGTGATGTCCTTCAAATTTAAATATTTATAAATGTAATATTACATGTATGATTTAAAGTCTTTCTGCATATTTTCTTAAGAAAACATTTGACAATAGGTAGGCAATAACAATAGGTTTAGTGGAGTTCAAGAGGTTGGCCTAATATGTACCACGGTTCTGTAATAAGCCTGGACGAATGATTTACGACCAATGTTCTGTTGTAGTTTGGTCAAATATTTGGCCTATCACACACAACCAATATCACACGCAATTAGTATTTTGTGCACGAGGTTAGACCGGACATTGAATCATATTTGGTGCTGAAAAACACTCAATAACTAAGGTATTTGTTTTTTAGATATAACAATAAATCTTGCATAACTACAACATTGTTTCTATAATTACAGGGATGTTTCTGCTAATTTAATGCCTCGCTCACACAGGGAAGTAACCAGCCGAATTTGACAACTCAGGAGTGCTTTATTAACAAGCTAAAGTAACAGGAGCTGCTGTCTCAGCCACTGCTCACGCTGAACTCTCCCTAAAACACTCCACCACAACACTTTTTTAAGAACGACAACAGTTTATCTCTCACACTTCTCATCCGCTCTTTCTCTTCCCCCTCTCCTCCCTAAACCCACAGCGCCCTGTCTTATCACAGGGACAGAACAGTTGAACAATACACAATACAAGAACACTGTAGCTGTTACACTATATTTATGTTTTGTACACTGTATTTATGAGGCACTCTACATATAGTAAACTTGTTAACGTTACATAAATATGCCAGCAGCGCCAAGATCCCAAACTGGTCGATGGCTTGCCCGTTCACCAGCCACAACCACCAGAGGGCGCATTTTTGGCAAGCTACTTTAAAAGTGATCTGCCACTTTCAAAAGTGTCACACCACTGTTGATGGTTTATGATGACATGGTTCTGGCCTCTGAAAACAGACCGGCCACTTTTGTTAAAATGGCTGCTCGGACTTTGGCCACGTATCCTGATGCATATGCGACTTTACTCAACAGGTCAGAGAATAAAATAGTCTATTTATATTATTAAAAATGCACACACATAATTAAAATATAAAAAGCGTTTTGACAGCTGTAAGACATGTTTGTGAACATATGATCGAATCCATAAATCGTTAATTATGTGCTTGCTAATATAGTAATTTGTATGTTTTTATGTGCTATTCACATTTTAGGAGAAATAAATAAGTGAAAAACATGACTCTATTGTGGTCTCTTTTTAATGCCACCTCCTTTTTAATCAGAGGTCAGGTCACTTTCTAAAAGACAATATTTAAATACAATGGCTTCTTATAGTTTATTCTAAGTATTTACACACATTGTCTGACTGTGAGGCTGTTTGTTCAGTTGGGCACAGGGTGATACCTCACCATACAGGTTTATTAAGAAAATTTGGTTCAAACACTACTCTATATTCACCGAAAGAGGGCGACAAAGACTTTATTTCCAACTCCATGTATCAATGATGTTCTGGGCTGTAACTCTAGTCCTGCAGACAGATCCCTTGACGAATTGGTCGTTTTGACAAGGCCAGTGCCTTAGGTTAAGATTTAAATATCTTACACTATTAAAAAAATAATTATAAACTTGTCGCTAGTAAAATCTTTGATAAATTAACTGATCTAAAGTAATACACCAAAACATAATTCAAAAAAGGTGTTTTAAAATCTGGTTGGCCATTGACATTGGTAGTAGTCTGCACTGGTTATTTACTGATACAGGCTTCAGACTGGACGGATGGCCTGTTTTCATCACGGCTAAAACCTTGGCCTGCCAGTTAGAAAAGTGTTCTTCCACTTTTAAAAGTGGCAGACCACTTGGCTTGCCTTTTTATTTATCTATGGGCTTGCCACTTTTAAAAGTGGCTTGCCAAAAATGCGCAAGCCATCTGCCAGTTTGGAATCTCGGCATGGTGGTAGTATGAGTTATAAACTCTGTAATCCTCCGTGCATCCATCGATACCACACGACAGCCAAAAGTCCGGACTACAGCTGTGCAAACGATTAGTATGGCTCAATAAAAGCTTAAACGAAATATTTGAGAAAACAGCACAAATATAGCATTGCCAGAGCATATTTGTCCACTGCTTACAAATTGTAACTGTGCATTTGTCTTTAAGCTTCACTCACGAAAAGTTAGAAGAAAAAAAAATCCACGTCGGAGACTCTGGACTGAACTGGTCCGGGTCTGGACCGAATACACAGAGCAGTTTACTCGTAGTTAATGGAGGGGGGTTGTTATATTAGAATATACTAAAAAACGTTGGCGCATTTGACACAGTTTATTTAGTATAAATTATTATGTTTATAGGATAATCTTATTTGTGTTAATAGTCGTTTTTTAATGACTAGACACGCAATTAGGTTAGGCAACAGTCACCCCTCCCAAAATGGTTTCTCCCAATGTAGAAGCGCCAACATGATTAGCTTAGGTGATTAGCTTAGCTGTAGCTAAGCTTTTAGCGGTCTTTGCAGTGAGTGCAACCTGCATCTGTTTTATTCACAGAAATATATTTTGGGGGAAAGGTAATAGTTTTCTTTTTCGGTTAAGGTACCTGCAGTTTTGTTATGAATAAAGAAGAAGAAGCGTGTGAACTGTATCCGGACATAGATCACGACAGTGGCAGTACAAAAGGTAAATTTATATTTTATTTTAGCAGCAGGCTAATGTTAGCTAAGGTTAGCATTTTATATTCCATTGTAGCCCGAGTTATTTTAATGTTTCGGTAACATTGAATTTACTCGTGCTTTTTTAAGTTCTTTTATAAATGTAATTGATGTTCTCCACTTTGAAACCTCTTTAGTTGTAAATGCTTACACTTGAGCATGAACCTGCTAACAGTGCGCCATGTTTGACCATTAACCCAGTATTAAAATTTGTTTACAGTTTTACATTTGTTTTTGTTGTTATACAGTTCTGATTTGCTATGAAATTTGATGTGATGCACATTAACTTTGATCTAATGATTTAAAAAAAAAATGTAATTATCTTTAGGTGCCGATCTGAAAATGGATATGTTGCTCAGTATTGATAAGGAGGATTTTGCGATCTGTTCCTGGGACAGAAAATTTTCTCAGAAGAAAAAACATTTGGAAATGTGTTCATGGACAGAATGAGGTAAGCCGTATCACTTATTATACCTATTAATATTAAATAAAGCATGTATTTAATTGCTGATATTTGTGAATGCATGTGTGATACAGGCTCAGACTTATCCCCAACCTCGTACAGCCCATCTACATGAGTACTATCTTCCTCTGACAGCAATTCCTGTTCCCCAACCCCTCACAATTCCCCTAACATACGTCAAGGAGAGTGTTCTAGTGCCTCTAAAAAGGTCCAGCTTGTTTGCCCAGAGTAAGTATTATACACAGAACTGGAACTTGCAAGATGCAAATCCTTTGAAAGACAGGGCGCTGGACAAAAAGACTACATTATGTCAAAGGACTTGCGCTGTAGATTAATTAGAAATACATTGACAAGTATGATTGCCATCAAAAGGACAAATGGAGATGATTTTAAGTATCCATGCCCTCGTCAATTGACAGCCATGGCTAAACGCCTCAAAAATTACTACCCAATGCTGCAAGACAAATCTTCACCATACACACTAGAGTGGGCAAGTCACTTTTAATAGAGGATGAATTCAGTTTGGTCACAATTTGTAATTATTTATTCTTGCTTGTTTTAGGAATTAGTAAAGAAACAGTTACTGAAAAGAGTTCAGAATGTGACTACTCCGAAAAAAAACAAGGTGCCACCCCATCCAGAAAAAGACCCCAAAGCCTGAACTTTGACAGCAGCAAGGAGACCCGTGCGGAAGACAGTGAGGAGCCCGCTTCATCCCCTGCTTCAGTCGCATCAAATTCCCCAGTCGCCTCATCGTCGTCCTCTACTATTATACTGGAGAAGTCAACTTCATCAACCAGCACTGCCTCAAAGGCAGATCACTTATGGTATGTTTAGAACATACATTTAGTGCTATATCAAATGTAATAATTTTTTTTTAGGCCCGAGCCGGTGATAACCGGGAGGGCCTATTGTTTTTGCTCGTGTTATTTTTATTTATTTATTTATTTATTTAAATTTTCTGCAAAATGATTCTTCCCAGATCCCAGGAAAGTCAGGGAATGTGGAGACCTTTAACTCTAAATACAAGGTGGTGTAGCAGGCCCCAGCAGTAGCACAGGCCCGAGGTGATGAAGCAGGCTCCAGTCAGAAGAAGATTCAAGCAGAGGCACAGGCCCGGTTATTTGACATTACCTTGAAGTTTACGCTTTAAAGCACAAAATGCAATCCCGCGGTCGCAAGGAGGTGAGGGCCTTTATCGCCGCTATGGCTTTAATTATTATTGTTTTTATTTAAATGAAAGTTTTACATGATTGATTTTTACTGTTTTCTTTTCCCAGAAAGCCCACAGAGCCAAGCAAGGCATTACAAAACTCTTCAGGATGTGTACAAAAACAAGAACAAACCTAACAAGGAAGATGACACGATGAAGGAGCAGGACAGGCTGATGAAGATACTGCACGCTTATCCTTGTTTTAAAGAACTAGGCCATGTAAGTGTCATATTTTAGTTAGGATAATTTTTCACATTAGCATCATGTCAATGTACACAATACAATATTCTTATTTCTCATTCCCTCCTTCTCAACATCTCATAGATGAACTTCAGAGAATCCTTGATGGTGGGAACCCTTTTATTTACAATGGAAGTGGAAATACGCTGCCTGAGTTTCTTCAACCAAGCACAGTTTTAGGACTAACCTGTACAAGGCCGAGGTAAGGGTGTTTCACTAGCTTTTCACTTGCCCAATTTGCCACGTATATGCTAAATGTTAACATTTTTATTGTTTGAATAGTTAGGAATGTGATTGTTGTTATGACGGCTCTACCTCAGATGTTTTCCTCACAAGTAGCCCTGCCAAAGAAGCTTCACAACCAAGTGAAGCTTTGATTCATATCCTGGAGGTAAGATATTTGCTTATGGTTTCTTGCGCATGCTTTTAATTTTGTGTTAAGGATTAAATTTCATTGTTTGCTTTTGTCAGCAGAAAACCCAAACATTTACCTCAAAACAAGACCACTGATCAGCCCTGTGGTGATCGTCTGTGAGACCAACTGCATCCTTGCCGTTGGAACTGTGCCTCTCCTGACTTTCCCAAAAGAGTACATACAAGAAAGCATGGTGTATCTGCTTGCTTGCTATTACACTTTTCACCTCACATATTTGAAGTGCATTGCCACGGTCCTTCTGTGATCCAGATAGAGGTACTTTTGGACACTATCCATGAGGGTGACAAGTTCTTACTAAAAAGCTATTGTTGAATGGAGAAAGTTTAACAAATAAGTACAAGAATAGTACTAGTGGTAGAAGTAGTTGTTGTAGTAGAAGGGCTGAGTGACATTTTTGTGCATTTTTTTAGAGCAGTATTGTTTTTTTTTCTGATGCAGGGATTGATTGATTAATAGATGTGTCGATTAAAACACAGAAAAAATGTTTCTAGTGTTCAAAATTTAGTTCAATGAGAATGTTTATTGCTCAGCTGTGTTTAGCAAATTTGTAGTTGTGGAAATCCAGGCTCCAGCCTGGAGCCTGATGTTAGAGGCTGAAGGCAGGAGCCTGATGTTAGAGGCTGAAGGCAGGAGGCTGGAGGTGATGTTAGAGGCTGAAGCTGAGGCAGACTGTTGGAGGTGCAGCTTGGTGGTAGAAGCTGTAGATGGACTTAACAAGTATTTCTATTAACAGCAGAAAAAAACAGTTAAAATTCATTAAATGGAAGTCTTGAACTATATACAATATTTACAAAGAAGAGGGTCTCTATTGGAGACGTCTCTTTTTGGGGGCGGGCTCTCCAGAGATGTCCACGTCGATGTGTGGAGGACAAGTCTCGTGCAGTGGACTCCTCTATTTTCAAGAGTCCAGAGGCTGTCTCCACAACAGTGAGGAGTGGACGGTTACCAGAAGAAAAGAAATGAACAATTGTGTATTTCTCTGGTTTGGTTCTGACAAAGTGTTGGAGATTGGATTCACAAGAAATGTTTTGGTTTTGTTTTTCTGTTGTTTTTAGCTCCACAGAAAGTGTGGGAGCCTTTACGTTAGACAAAACGTTTTAATGTTGAAAAATGCTGAAGTAGAAATGTCAGTGACAGAAACAGATCTGTACTGAACTAATGTGTTAAATAAAGTTTATGGGACTTTATGTTATGGGAATTGTACAATTGTACAATTCCCATAACAGGACACGTTGGTTTGATGTAGATTTTCAAGCATCTTATTTAAAATGATAAAAAAATGAAATAATTATTAAACATTATTGAGTCTTTTCACTCACTCATGGGACCCTTGACCTGATCTGTCAGTCGTCCTCTTGTTTGCTCTGCTACTTTGTGACTACTAGTGGTTTATTCATGACTCTGTGTTTTCCTAATTCCCCTGAGACCCGAGATAGTTACAAAAGTCTAGTTGGCTTACCTTGTGGTTGTGGTTTACGCTGACTATTGATTTCCATCTCATTTTCAGGACTGACAAGAGGGTAAAAAGGGTTAATGTAACCGGGTAACAATGGTTGCAGAAGCATTTCAAAGTTAGAACAGAGCAAACACCTGAACTCAATAAACTAGTGTCAAGCCATGTGTAGGACTTCCATGAATAATACATTATGTATGCAGTGGATATTGTGCATCTTACTTTATTTGATGCACATGATTATGTTGCGTGGCAGGTTTTGTTGCAGGGTTAGGGTTTTTAGTATGTATTCTGTCTTCTGTAGGTTGTATTGCTCGTGTTTGGGTTTTCCAGTGATAATACCTCAAAACTGAAGGCTGTATTGGCAGGCTTGTGTGGTCATTTCTGCGAGAAGGTGACTTTCTCCATATCTTAGCAAACAGCTCCTGAATGATAGTCGTCACTTTATCAAAGATGAGGACATGCATGAGTGCTGTGTAGGCAGAGAATGAAAAGGTTAGCTATACTTAATATAATTATAATCCATTTATTGGTATCACTGCATGGCAACGAGCTGCTAACAAGCATCCTGCTACACACCAGTCTTTCCCTGAGCCTTTATTCCAACATGTCACAGAGTTTCAGACTTACCACCAAAAACCATGACAACGATGCAAAACATTTTCTCGTGATCAGTGTTGGCACTGATGTTTCCGAAGCCCACAGTGGTCATGCTGCTTATAATGAAGTAAAGGGCAGCAATGTAGCAGCTGTGGGTGGACGGGCCGCCCATCGTGCCGTTGATATAAGGAGTCTCCTGAAGCTGGCCCAACCCATAGAGCCATCCTTTAAAGCAGCAGAGGAAGAGAGATGATTCCTTTCATTGTCTTAAATGTCAGTACAGCTATTTTACAGCTCTATCATTTATTGTAGGAAACCTAATGTGTTATAATGTCATAAAGCAGACATCGATAGTGTTCAAAGAGGTGTCAATGAAAAGGGGCCATTGTTATTATCAGCAGCCACACCAGGGGGCGCCCAACATGTTTTACAGAACATAAACATTACAGGATGTTACATAAAAACATTTTAGTGCGATCAAAGCATAATTCTACAATCGGCCTACAATTTATGAAAAGCTAAACGTTTGATTTAAATGCCTCTATGTTGTCCTCGTTCTGTTGCCGGATCATTTCATTGCTGCCGGAACTCAAGTGTATAAATATTTGTTTATAACTAAATAAAACCCTAAATCAGGGTATTTGTTTAAAAGTGTACTTTAAAAAGTGCAAAAGCCACACATTGAGTTTTACTAATATAATCTTTAATTTTTACATTTTAAAACTTAAAACACAAAAGTTTGTCCAGTTTTTAAACAATAAAACTTCTTTAAATATCAAAAATATAAATAAACAAAACAAAATATTGAGTTGTGCTGCTCATATAAACTTCACATTATACAATTATGAAACCAATTAGGTTTGTAATAATATATTAAGCAGCGTATTTTGTTGAAATATCAAAATTATAAATAATAAACAAACAAACGTTACTGTTTGATACAGAGGTAGAATGCAGAAGAAGAGGAAAACTGTCACTGTTCAGTGTTCATAAGAACATGTTTCTTATTCACTCTTCCAAAACTTTGAATTGGAATGCCAAAATGTCAGCATGTCCACATGCTCCGGGCTGAGGCTGGCTCTCTTTTTGGAAGCTATGTTACCTGCAGCGGAAAACAGACGCTCAGATGGTGTTGAGGAACTTGGGATACACAAGTAGGATTTAGCTAATTTTGCCAAAGTGGGATATTTATCTTTATTATCTCTCCACCAATCCAAAGGATTTTCTTCCTTGGCTAGGGGCCTCTCACCAAAGTAAGCCAGGACTTCATTTCTTATTTGAGTGTTGAGGTCCTCCTCAGCTTTCTCCTCTCTGCTCTCTTCATCACTGCTGCCTCCAGACTCAAGGAGTGAGTCAAGCAAAGATGTTGAAGGTTCAGCTGCAGTTCTTATGGTTGAGGTGGTAATTTGGTGTTACACCATCTCCCTTATTGCTGCAAGTGCTTTAGCTTGCACTTTAGCTTTACAGTTATAATTTGCTCAGGTGACAGAAATTTCAGTCTTCTGAACCTTGGGTCCAGAGCAGAGGAGAGAACCACAGGATTATCTACCCCCACCAGCGCACCCAGCACCAACCGCCGGTCCTCCGGCGGGTAAGGCTGGTAGGCGTTGGTGCGGGGTGTGTGCGCGCGCGCCGCGGCTGGGGCAGTCGCAGGCCGGCGCACTCCGCTCGCCTTCGTCCCCCTAAGTGCAGACGCCTTCCGCCCAGAGCGCCTCGCAACCCCCCAACGCTAAAAACCACAGACTACAGTGACTAAAAAAAACAATCTTTTACTACTGCTGTTATTAACTGCCTTTATATTTAATTTGCCTTTAACCATTTAATTTAACCTATTTCTGCGGTAGCGCTATTATAATGCATCAGTTATGTTGCGAGCAAACTGATGCTCGAGACAAAATAGATCTAGTGTGACTGTCCCGAAGTTGGTAAACAAAGCTGTTTACACAGTAGCATTGAATTAAACCAGAGTACTATTTTCCCATCTTCATATAATGAGAATATAGGCTACAGTTTTTGCTTACCGTGCTGATGTTTCACCTTCATCCGTGACAACGTGTTTCCTCTTCATGTGTTCGAGCATCACTGTGGTACTTCCATGCCACACAAGCTCAGCTTTGCATAACTTGCAGATTACGGTCTCATTTGCTGCATTTAATGTAAAATGCTCCCATGCCTTAGATGACTTGGGGCGCACACTTTTTTCTGCTGCCGATTGATCTGTCATTTCTCTCCGATTAACATTACTCTCTGCTATTTCGCGTGTGACTGTTTCATGAAAGTGACGCTCATCAGTAACGCCCCGCGACGTGAGCAGACCAACTAATCGACAATGACATTTGTTGACGATTTTCATAATTGATTATTACCGATTTTATCGATTAGTTGTTGCAGCCCTATACAATATTAATAAAAAAGAGAGTCTCTAGTGAAGACTTTTTGGGGCTGGATGGTTGGTGTTGAAAGCTGTTGATGGATTGGACACTGTGAGGCAGGAGGAAGGTGGTATTTGTTGCTTGAGCCTGATGTTAGAGGCTGAAGCTGAGGCAGACTGTTGGAGGTGCAGCTTGGTGGTAGAAGCTGCAGATGGACTTAACAAGTATTTCTATTAACAGCAGAAAAAAAACAGTTAAAATTCATTAAATGGAAGTCTTGAACTATATACGGGCTCTCCAGAGATGTCCATGTCGATGTGTGGAGGACAAGTCTCGTGTGCAGTGGACTCCTCTATTTTCAAGAGTCCAGAGGCTGACTCCACAACAGTGAGGAGTGGACGGTTGAGGGCCTCCCACAGGCGCTGCTTGATTTTTTGCGGCCGAGGTCCAGAGTACGGACGTGGACACCCATTTTTGTACCTTTGAAATGCAATCAAAAAAGGAAAATCAATTAATTCAACTTTTAATCAAAAGGATAAAACTGATTTGTTTACATATGTTTGCCATAAAAAACCTACTTGAGCATGTCATCCACTACAGAGTGGTAGATGCTCTGATACTCCTCCACAGAGTACCCATGGATCCTCACAGGATCGCTGTCAGCAGTGGATGGCTCAGGTTGGGGGTCCACGCTCTGAGCAGCGGAGGAGGGCTGGGGACAGCGGGTCAAGCCCAGGAACTCTGGGAGCTCTGCAGAGTTACTGCGTGGCTCAGATTCAGGGCAGTTGACAGGAGGATGCTGCTTGTTTGTAGTAACTTTAGGAAGAGGAGGAGTGGCAGGAGGAAGGTCAGTTTACTCAGTTTAGTCTACAGTATTCAAGATGTCGACAAAAGTGGTCACTTGAGGTCTTTCCAGAAATCGTCGAGTGAATCTCCTGAAGAGTGGGTTTTTCTCGTGAGTCCAAAAATGGAATGTGAAGTTTTCTGTAAATTTTGAAATTTATAGGCGACGCATTGAAACGGCCCTAACAACCAGGCATCAACCACGCAACCAACAGTACACGGCCTATAATTGTACAATTAATAAATAAGTTTGCGTGACATAAATTTATCATTATTGTTCTGAAGGTCTCCAGAAACATCAAGGTTTATAGTTTACCTGTCATGTCTCATCTAACTTTTGAGAACATGTAAATGCACTGTTGAAAACACATTAGTCTTGCTTTAATATGTAGCTGTAGCAAAATGTGCTAATTTGGTAAAATTTTTCTCACTAGATGTAACATTAAAAATAGTCTGTCATGTCCTCCTTTGTCCACATTAGAGGAATATACCTTAAAGTTTTTAAATTCAAAGGGTCAGGTTTCTTTATTTTATACTTTATTTGTAAATAAGTCAGACTTGCAAGATGATATAACTGCTGAGGAATGGTCAAAAGCAGGTCAGTTAGCTCATACTCAATCTATAAACACAAACTCTAGGTTGTTGTAATATAAATGGATAATTTAATTTTAAAATTTTAGTCTTGACTTTTAGAGCTCTCCATGGACAGGCCCCAGTACATCACTGACCTGCTGACCCCTTACTCCTCCTCCCGCACTCTTCAGTCTTCTGGTCAAAACCTTCTAACGGTCCCCAAAACCTGTTTTAAAACTCGGGGAGACCGGTCTTTCCAAGCAGTCGCCCCCTGTCACTGCGAGTGGACGTTTCTGTTGATTCTTTTAAAAAGCAGCTGAAGACACTTATTTAAACAATCTTTTAGTTGATTAAGCTTTTATGTTTTTAATATTTTGTGTTTTTAATTTTTATTCTCATAGTTTTATTGTTCTTTTATTGCACTTTGTGATTTATATCTGTGAAAGGTGCTATATAAATAAAATTGTCTTACTTACTTAGATGGTATATAACACCGGTCAAGCTGAATCACTTTAATTCTAGCATACCAGACACACGCTTGAATGGAAGGTTCAAAAGGGTACTCTATTTCATTGTATGTGGGAATGCCCATATATTTTTATTCTGGAGCAATGGTTTGTACATTGTGGGTGAAATTGTTAGCAAAGATATTCCTACTAACCTAAAATGTGCTTTTGTTGAATATTTACCCAGAGGATTGTGTGCTGTCAAAAAGGTTGACATTTTTATTGAACATTTGTTTTTTGGAAGCTAAACGTTGTATAGACTTCAACATATCTGTTGATGGCTTGAAGAATGACACTGATTGATTATTTGTATTATGTATTATATAATTTTTTGTGTGCTGTAATTTTCCTATTATTGTATACCACCTTTGTGTTGTAGATGTGCCTTGTTTGTATCCTTTGTTTTTGAAATTAAAAGCAAAAAGACTCAATAAATACATGTTTAAAAAAAAAAACAACCTAAAATTCCATTTTCTTCCCTTTATTTTATTACAACAAAGTAATTACATTAATGTCAGTGCTCTCATCGAATGCAACTATTAAAAAGCTAATGCTAGCAAAAACCTTCAGCTGTATGTTTTATGGTTATGGCTCACAATATGGTTTTGATGCTAATACTATTTTGGTAGCAGTAATGTAGTTAACTTTCACTGCTGCAGCCTGCTTCACTGACCTCTCAGCTCCAGGAAAAACGGGCCTCTGTTTCCTCAGATCTGTGAACAATTCATTAGTCTTCTCTTTTCTCACTTGTCCTTCCAGGCTGTTGTATTTTTTCAGTGATGAGTGTTTTTGTTGCACTGATTATTAGAAACAGACACAAAGACATTTGTGATAATGAGGGTGCAATACAGGGTTATTTCAACAACAAGAGTAAAGGCTGATTTATGCTTCTGCGTAGGGGGTACGCCGTAGTGTACGCCGTAGGCTACGCACGTAGGTGACGCCGTCGTGAGCATTTATACTTCTGCGTATGTCTGTTTTGCTCTGCAGTACACCGCCGAAACGCTAGTTGACGCGCGGTTCCACTGTGTTTGAAACGACATTTCAGTCACCCCACGGAATTGTTTTTTTTTTTTATATATTTTTTTCACCCCACGGAATTGTGCCAAGGCAAAACAACATTGTGTGTCGTGGTCAACCTGGTGTGTAACTTGTATTGGTGTAAAATATAATGCACCAATAAATGACATGAGGGATATTTTATTTTTTTTAAGTTTGTACTATACATACAAATGGTGGAACTATGTATAAGACAATGCACCATGTAAAGGTGCAATGGTCTATAATTGTTTACATTAAATAGATGCAAAAGAGCAAACTATACAAATAAATTAACTTTAAGATCTTAATGTACTGTAACCTTAACCATAAAATATACATACAGCAGGAACAAACATAATTGGTTCAAACTATATACACAAATTGTTTGATGCAAAAGATAGTAAAAACAGGTGCAATGGTCTTAAATTGTAAATTAAAAACAGATGCAAAAGAGCAAACACAGACACATGTGCAACTATTAGTTAATGTTTATTTACAATAACCTTCACACATTTTTGAAACAGCAGTATTTTTTTAATAAAAAGTGTAAACCATATACAAATGTGGGCATGACAGTGCAATGTATTAATGTGCAATGATCTACAATTATTATCAAAAATAGATGTAAAGAGAAACTTCACAAATGATTCAAACTACAGTATAACCTGCATGAATTGGTGTGAACAGACAATAAATAAAAAGCTGAAGTGCAAACTATATACACAAAAATAACTAAAAATCTAAAGTGCAAACTGCAGATACAGTGCATTTCCATATGCATTGCCTGCACTCTGTGGTCCTCCGCAGCAGATCTGCAACAGTTTGTCCAAACCTGTCGCTCTCATCATTGCCTTGACACAGTCTCTGTTGAGCTCCACCCGCCGTTCCTCCAACTGAGCCTCCAACTGAGCAACCTGCACTTGGACCCAGTCATCTTTTTCTTTTCTTTTTCTTTTTGTGCTATACTTGGACTGTGGGACAGAAGAGATGGCTGCGGGGACAGAAGAGATGGCTGCGGGGACAGAAGAGATGGCTGCGGGGACAGAAGAGATGACTGCGGGGACAGAAGAGATGACTGGGGACAGAAGAGATGGCTGCGGGGACAGAAGAGATGGCTGCGGGGACAGAAGAGATGGCTGGTGATGGGGGCTCTACCACTTGGTAATCGGTCATCATCGCTGTTGGCTGGAGGTCTCACATCCGATAAACCAGTGGAGTTTGAGCTGGTATCAGTCCCATCCTGTGAATATGAAAAAAATAGCAAATAGTATAAGTTATACATAAAAGATGATGCATTCTTTGTTAAATCATAGATAGATAGAGCTATAATAACAGCATATTCATACATTGCAAATGCTAAATTGTTGCATTTGTATTTTCTGTAAGCCAAATAAAATTACAATCTATTATATTACATAAATACAACCCATTACATATAATTACAACCTATTACACATGCT
This sequence comes from Neodontobutis hainanensis, assembly GCA_024349245.1. NCBI lineage: Eukaryota > Metazoa > Chordata > Actinopteri > Gobiiformes > Odontobutidae > Neodontobutis > Neodontobutis hainanensis. Next base: position 19,719 of record JALDNG010000165.1, on the reverse strand, counting down.
TTTGGACTCACAGGTATATTATTTTTGCAAAAAAAATACCCATGTGGTAGCATTGCTAGTTAAGTCAGCTAACCAAACACAATAGAGGTTCATAAAGGGACGTGCATTATTTACCTTATCGTCAAAGTTTGACTCCGTAAGCCGATGTTTGACATGAGGTGCAGCCAAGATAGGAATATATAAAACGCTGGGATTGTTTTTCCTCCTGGATCCCCGCTCCTTGAGGCAAGTTTTTTTACGGAGACGAGCGCACTTGTCTCGAGAGTTCTTCCATCTCTTCATGCACTCCGCTACATCTAAACCCACGTTGGAGATGGCTGTATTTCCTCACTTCTTCAATTAATCGCTCGGTAACTTAGTCCATTTCCATGTTGGCTCTTCACTGAATTTCGGAATTTAAAAATGGCGGGCGGTCCAGAGAGCAGAAGACCATTGCGGAAATGCGTAGGAGGAAAGCGTGATACTATCCAAGCCGACCAATCACAGATCTTACGGTCCGTCGGCGCGACGCGTAGTTACATTTTTGAGGAGGTGCGCGTCAGGCTACGGCGTAGGGTACGGCGTAGGGTACGTCACTGCGTATGCTACGCCGTAGCTTCGAGCCACACCCTACGCAGAAGCATAAATCAGCCTTAAGCCAAAGGGCCAAAGCTGCCTTTTGCTGTTCAGTTCTGGGTCCTCTAACTAAATCAGTGCGACCCTCGGTGGACAAATTAGGAAGAGCAGTTCATTTTATAAAAAAAATGCTGTTAATGTCTTTAGTGTTGTTTTCACACTTTGCAAAAGCATCACACTGTACTCTGAGGCTGACACTCCTGAACAAAAGCAAACTACAATTCTTTATGTACCACACACTACATTAGACTATACAATCTGTGAAAGTCTTTAAAGACTGTGTAAAATGACCATTATATTATTACTTTCATAAACAGTTGCTTTTAACTTGAAGATACATAAGGATAGTTCATGGGCTTCAGAGGTTGTACATGATTTTACAAGGCCCCTCATACTCCAATTTTTAAATTGTGGCTAAAAGCCCTACAAAGAATCATAATCATGCTTCTCATTTATTACTCCAGTGAGCATTCATTTTGGAGAGTTCTTCAGCATTCCTCTGACAAACAGTATATTGGCCATTACTAATGATGGAGATGGCCTCCACCTAAAGTAAATGTATTTTTTAACTTTAAATCAAACTTTTGATCAAATATTTGAAATGCTCTTGACAGTATTAAACAAAAGACCAAAGCAGTGAAATCCAACCCTTTTAATTGAAAAAGATACTGGTTAATGCACTGAATGAAGCCCTGAAACAAGCCACTTTGACATTGCAAAATACCAATAAAAATGATATTGTATATTTCCAAGAAAAAATTGTCAATTCGATCAGAAAAGGAATACATATGAAAAACAGGAAGGGAGCATATTTACACCATGCTAACCTGTCCACAAAACAACTGGGAGGCTTCTTTGTGTCGACAAGATTTACAAACGTTTGTTAAAGAACACGCCTGATCATGTATTTTTATCAAAAGACTGTACTCAAGAAAAAAAAAGGTGATGAGTTCATGTATCCTTCATGTGTTGTTGGCCACTTACACAAGACAAACTGTTTGTCAAAGTGTTTGATAAATAAAACTATAAAGTTATAAGTCAGAGAATTGTTTTGGACAACAGACACAAGATGAGTTTATTTTGTACATATTATTAAAGTGAGCTGTCCCTGCTGTTGGTCATAAGCTGTTGGTTGTGCTGCTGTGACAGCGCCCCCTGTAGGAGGAAGGTGTTTATTTTAGCACCTGAGAGTTGAGTTTACAGTGAAACTGCTGATCCAGGTGTATCTGCAGACAACAGATATACAACTGTCAGATCATCACAACATAACTGCAAGCTGATGTTTAAACTCTTTCCTTGGGTCATTTCTTGGATATAAAAGGCCTTGTCTTCACAAATGACAAATGGTTTGAAATATTTTAGTCTTGAAATGCATAGATTTTAAATTGACTCACTGCTACAAGTGCAGCATTTACTTCAGAGAAATGAGTAATTGTGTTCTGGCATTGCAGCGCGGGCAAGTAGACAGTAAAGTGTCTTGTTGTTGTGTTGACAATAGAATCGTGCTTTGTGCTTCAGTGTCATCCAATTCAGAGCTTCTCAGGCCCCTGCAAAACCTGAGAAGTCTTTTACAGTCATTTTTAAGACACATAATGCAGGCTGTGTTGAATAGAAAAGAAACATGTTAAAAGGCGTCACATAGAGGCTTAAGTAAAGTGTTCTTAGCTCATGTGAGCGAGTTAAAACTATATACGTAGAAACATCCTAAACAAGTATCCTTTGTATAAATTAATAGACTATCACGAGCTTTGGGTCATGACCAAAAGAACAAGATCACAGATACAAACGGCCCAAATGAGCTTTCTCCGCAGGGTGGCGGGGCGCTCCCTTAGAGATAAGGTGAGGAGCTCGGTCACCAGCGGAGGTGGCTCGGGCATCTGTTTCGGATAGGCCTTGCAGAGCACTCCAAAATTCATTGTTTTGAGTGACAGTAGATGAGCTCTCCATTAATAGTAGGCAGTCGGTCATCCACAACCTCATCCACCCACTTTCCGAAATTCCTGCTCCTTCCAGTCTGGGATGAGCTAAAAATGGACAAACGTAATCAATCAGACTGTTTTTAGTGCTACTTTTTCAAATACCCTGATGTGAAGTTGTCTTTCACTCACCTTCTTCCAAAGGTGTTCCTTTAGTGCCAAGCAGGAGCAGGCAGCGACAAACCAGCAGTTTCCCACAAGTCCTTGGTTCAGGTCATGTGAGCTGATGCATTCCACAAACAGATGGGGGTCATTGCTGATCTCCTGCAACAGAAGCAAAAGACACTTTTTGAATTGTCTCTTATTGTTATATTCTCTACAATATATAACTTTGTCTATAAGCCTTGTCTAACATTAAAAAAGGACAGTGTTCCCCTTTTCAATAAAAAGTGAAACAGGAGTTAGGGCTGCACAATATTGGGAAAAAATGACATTGTTGTTACAATATTTTTTTCCCCAACGATATATTCTGCGATATTGAGAGCCATCAATCCAGGCTAAAGTCAGTCATTACAATTCCATGATATTAATAAATTCACTAATAAGCAAGCTTCATTACAAGTGACAAAAAGGTCACATATTTTATTCCAAAATTAGAACATTTCTGTAAACACAAAAACAGAACTTATTTTTTAATAAAACAGCAGCTTTACACCAACCCTCCTGATTGGTTTACAACAATATAACTTAAAATAAATAGATTTTTTTATAAAACAACTTATAAGCATTTTGGTTAACAATCTTTTGTTTTTAAGTCAACTTTTTGCCTCTCCCTCCTCTACTGGGTAAAGTGTCAGGATGAACAACACATATTTGTCCCAAACAGCTGTTAGCCATTACTAATGCCAAAGCTTCATCACAGGTGTATTTTTTATTTGTCATTTTCGTGTTTACCAGCTCCTGTGTAGAGAATGAGGCTTCCACCGGTCCTGACACTCCCACTGAGACTCGAGTTTGAAGTCTTCTTCTACTAAGTTTTTTAATGGCAACACATGGTAATAGTGGACTAGGCACAAAGTACAGGGTGTCTGACATCTGGTGGAAGGGAGTGGAAGCATAGCTTAGCACATAAACCGGAAGTAGCGGCTGTTTTTTCCAGTTAAGTTGCTTGTTGCGATTTTGCAACTTTTATACTTTTATATATATATATATATATATATATATATATATATATATATATATATATATATATATATATATATATATATATATATATATATATTTCTGGAGACCTACAGAGCAATAATGATAAATTAATGTGACGCAAACTTATTTATTAAGTGTACAATTATAGGCCGTGTACTGTTGGTTGCCTGGTTGTTGCATGGTTGTTAGGACCGTTGCTATGCTTCGCCTATAAATTTAAAAATTTACAGAAAACTTCACATTCCATTTTTGGACTCACGAGAAAAAAACACTCTTCAGGAGATTCACTCGACGATTTCTGGAAAAGAAAGACCTCAAGTGACACTTTTGTCGACATCTTGAATACTGACGACCTGCTACCTGCAACTAAGGCTTTAGCATGGAGCATGTAAGTATTTTGAATTTTTGAAACGTGTTGGTTTTAACTACATTTTCTAATTAGCATCCCTGAAAAAACGCTAAGTTTAGTTACATGAAATGATTTCAAAGCTAAATTAACCAATTAGGTCCAATTCTGGCCAAATTAAGCCTGTAATCTTTGAAGGTAATGTACTAAACCAACCAATCAGCTTTTGTCCAGCGCAGACTGCCCAATGACTATATATATAAATATATATATATATATATATATATATATATATATATATATATATATATATATATATATATATATATATATATATATATATATATATATAAAAGAAGCCTAGCCTAGCCTAGCCTACTAATAATATCGTTTTAAACCATAGGCTAATCCATTGTTCATTTACAAATCAAACACAAAAACATGTGCTTTCTATTGTTTTGTATAATGTCTATGTTACTGGACAGTTATGAACTCTTATGATATTTTATTATTTATTTTCTTTTCTTGTTATTTTAATATGTCTTATTCTAAAGTGTATTCATTGCTTTGTTGCCCGTTCAGCTTCAAGATCACGATTACTGCCGGAAGAGGAAGCGGCTCCCCAGGGGCCAGCACAAGTCCGAGGGCTACTGGAAGCAGGTAAGCATCAGAGGTTTTTGTAAAGATTATGTAAAAGCTCATGTTGTTGTTGTGTTAGTTTCTGAAGAACAGAAATTAGATTTACAGAATATGTTGTAGATGAAGAAATCAGGCTCATCTGACCTGGTTGTAAATATAGACTTTAATTGGCGTACGTCTAACTGTCAGGGTCTGTGCTGCCCCTAAACAGGTCCTTGGCTCCCACCTGCCCCACCAGCCCCCACAGCCCACCCCTGACCTTCCACCTGCCACTCCTCTTCCTCCTGTCAACTGCCGAGAACCTGAGCCACGCAGTAACTCTGGGAGCTCTGCAGAGCTCCCAGAGTCATCCACTGCTGACAGCGATCCTGTGAGGATCCATGGGTACTCTGTGGAGGAGTATCAGCGCATCTACCACTCTGTAGTGGATGACATGCTCAAGTAGGTTTTTTATGGCAAACAGGAAAGATATAAGTATTTTTATTATTTGCTAATTCATAGAAAGACTGTATTTGTCACACAGAAGGGAAAGACAAAAAGGCTTTTCCAACAACATATATAAACAAATCAGTTTTATCCTTTTGATTAAAAGTTGAATTAATTGATTTTCCTTTTTTGATTGCATTTCAAAGGTACAAAATGGCGTCCCACGGCCGTACTCTCTGGATCTCGGCCGCAAAATTAAGCAGCGCCTGTGGAGGCCCTCAATCGTCCACTCCTCACTGTTGTGGAGACAGCCTCTGGACTCCTGAAAATAGAGGAGTCCACTGCACAGACTTGTCCTCCACACATCGACGTGGACGTCTCTGGAGAGCCCGCCCCCAAAAAGAGACGTCTCCAATAGAGACTCTCTTCTTTGTAAATATTGTATATAGTTCAAGACTTCCATTTAATGAATTTTAAATGTTTTTTTTCTTCCGTTAATAGAAATACTTGTTAAGTCCATCTGCAGCTTCTACCACCAAGCTGCACCTCCAACTGTCTGCCTCAGCTTCAGCCTCTAACATCAGGCTGCAACCTCTTGCCTTCAGCCTCTAACATCAGGCTCCCAGCCTCTAACATCAGGCTTCAGCCTCTAACATCAGGCTCCAACCTCTTGCCTTCAGCCTCTAACATCAGGCTCCCAGCCTCTAACATCAGGCTTCAGCCTCTAACATCAGGCTCCAACCTCTTGCCTTCAGCCTCTAACATCAGGCTCCCAGCCTCTAACATCAGGCTTCAGCCTCTAACATCAGGCTCCCAGCCTCTAACATCAGGCTCCCAGCCTCTAACATCAGGCTTCAGCCTCTAACATCAGGCTCCACCCTCCAGCCTCCAGCCTCTAACATCAGGCTTTAGCCTCTAACATCAGGCTCCCAGCCTCTAACATCAGGCTCCAGCCTCTACCATCAGGCTCTAGCCTCTAACATCACCTCCAGCCTCTAACATCAGGCTCCACCCTCCAGCCTCCAGCCTCTAACATCAGGCTTTAGCCTCTAACATCAGGCTCCCAGCCTCTAACATCAGGCTCCAGCCTCTAACATCAGGCTCCAGCCTCTAACATCACCTCCAGCCTCTAACATCAGGCTCCACCCTCCAGGCTCCAGCCTCTAACATCAGGCTCCCAGCCTCTAACATCAGGCTCCAGCCTCTAACATCAGGCTCTAACCTCTAACATCAGGCTCCAGCCTCTAACATCAGGCTCCACCCTCCAGGCTCCAGCCTCTAACATCACCTCCAGCCTCTAACATCAGGCTTCAGCCTCTAACATCACCTCCAGCCTCTAACATCAGGCTCCAGCCTCCAGCCTCTAACATCAGGCTTTAGCCTCTAACATCAGACTCCAGCCTCCAACATCAGACTCCAGCTTCTAACATCAGACTCCAGCCTCCAACATCAGACTCCAGCTTCTAACATCAGACTCCAGCCTCCAACATCAGACTCCAGCCTCCAGTCTTCAGCCTCCAGCCTCCAACATCAGGCTCCAGCCTCCAGCCTTTAACATCAGGCTCCTGCCTCCAACATCAGCCTCCAGCTTTCAGTCTCCAGCCTCCAGCTTGTACCCTTCAGCCTTCAGCCTCTAACATCAGGCTCCAGCCTCTAACATCAGGCTCCACCCTCCAGGCTCCAGCCTCTAACATCACCTCCAGCCTCTAACATCAGGCTCCACCCTCCAGGCTCCAGCCTCTAACATCACCTCCAGCCTCTAACATCAGGCTCCAGCCTCCAGCCTCTAACACCAGCCTCCAGCCTCTAGCATCAGGCTCCAAGAACCATCCTCCATCCTCCAGCTTCTAACACCAGCCTCCAGCCTTCAGCCTTCAACATCAGGCTCCAGCCTCCAGCCTCCAACATCAGATTCCAGCCTCCAGCCTTTAGTCTTCAGCCTCCAGCCTCTAAAATCTTTTTTAATTAAACCTTTTTAAATTTACTTAAAACCAACATTTTTTTCTGTTCTGTTTCTACAAAGGTATTTAAAACTGAAAGTTTCTATTCCCTAAATGCTTTACTCGGTAAAAGAGTGACATAAGTAAATAGTGATCTGTGTTAGACCTGCAAGGAACTCATGATTATTTGTATATTATAGGCACAAAAGAACTAGCCTGGTTCTACCAGACTCTCGTACATTTCATTTGTACAGAGAGTCTGGCCTCGCTCCATTGACAAGCGCCATTTCCTTGAATGCGGGAACTCTGTTGAAGTTTAAAACTATTGGATCTGCCCAGAGTCACTCAGGATCTGCCATAGCCAATCGCTAACGTGTGGTCGTGACATATGTCATGCGCCAAAACCGACTGGAAACAACAAGTCACTCCCTCTGTTCGCTGATTGGTCCTACAAAAAATTGATTTCTGGAAACCTAAGAATATACAGCGATCCCAGACTAAGTACTAAAGCGAAATGAAATTGAGCGGAAGTACGTAGGAGGGCGGAGCCAGGCTACAAAAGAACCACATCTGTAGATTCACTTTAGAATATATTAGCATATCTAATGCATATTCAAAGCAATTATTTCTTTTCATCAGATATTTATAGATACAAAGAGTATTGTTCATAGCATGGAGCAATAAAAGTGTTTAGTAGTGATTTGTAAAAACCATGATGGAACAGGGCTATATAAATAAATATAATAAATATAAAAATAAATACATATTTAAAATAATAAGATGTGTTTGTTGCCCTCTGGTGGAGATGTGTCTGTTACAAACAGACAAACATAAACAGTTTTTCTACTCACACCTGGTCCTTTCCTGTGCACTCTACCAGGAGGTGGTTTCCTGAAGGACAGAGATGCATTGGTGGCTGGACAATCTGGATCCACAATCGGTCTTTTGTCTTTGATGCAAGCCCTCTTCAGCTCAGCCTCCAGCCTGCGCAGAAAAAGGAAAACATGGCCCAGATGCTGAAGGCTCAAAGCTGCAGACTGAGCACAGACACCAGACATGATGTGACTTTCAACTAGAGGAAATACAACTAGTGTAACCTCTCATAAATGATATGATTGATCCGGCCTCCATCCTCCAGCCTCCAGTCTTTAGCCTGATGCCTCCAGCCTCCAGTCTTCAGCCTCCAGCCTCCAGTCTTCAGCCTCCAGCCTCTAACATCAGGCTCCAAGAACCATCCTCCAGCCTCCAGCTTTCAGCCTCCAGCCTCCAGCTTTCAGTCTCCAGCCTCCAACCTCCAACATCAGCCTCCAGTGTCTAACATCAGCCTCTAACATCAGACTCTACCCTCTAGCCTTCAGCCTCTAGCCTCCAGCCTCTGGCCTCCAGCCACTAGCCTCCAGCTTTTAACACCAGGCTCCAGCTTCCAGCCTCCAGCCTTTAACATCAGGCTCCAGCCTCCAGTCTCTAACATCAGCTTCTAACATCAGCCTCTAGCCTCTAGCGTCCAACATCAGGCTCCGCCCTCCAGCCTCCAGTCCTTAGCCTGATGCCTCCAGCCTCCAGTCCTTAACCTCCCGCCTCTAACATCAGGCTCAAAGAACCATCCTCCAGCCTCCAGCTTTTAACATCAGGCTCCAGTCTCCAACATCAGCCTCCAACATCAGGCTCCAGCCTCCAGTCTTCAGCCTCCAGCCTCCAGCTTTCAATATCAGGCTCCAGCCTATAGCCTTCAGCATTCAGCCTCTAACATCAGCCTCTAGCCTCCAACATCAGGCTCCAGCCTCCAGCCTCCTGTCCTTAGCCTGATGCCTCCAGCCTCCAGTTTTCAGCCTCCAGCTTTCAGTCTCCAACATCCATCCTCTAGTTTTTAGTCTCCAGCCTCCAACCTCCAACATCAGCCTCCAGCATCTAACATCAGCCTCTAACATCAGACTCTACCCTCCAGCCTTCAGCCTCTAGCCTCCAGCCTCTGGCCTCCAGCCACTAGCCTCCAGCTTTTAACACCAGGCTCCAGCTTCTAACATCAGCTTCCCTCCTCCAGTCTTCAGCCTCCAGCCTCCAGCCTCTAACATCAGCCTCTAACATCAGGCTCCACCCTCCAGCCTCCAGTCTCCAGCTTTCAGTCTCCAACATCCAGCCTCCAGCCTCCAAAAACCTTTTTAAATTTACTTAAAACCAACATTTTTTTCTGTTCTGTTTCTACAAAGGTATTTAAAACTGAAAGTTTCTATTCCCACAAATGCTTTATTTGGTAAAAGAGTGACATAAGTAAATAGTGATCTGTGTTAGATCTGCAAGGAACTCATTATTATTTGTATATTATAGGCACAAAAGAACCACATCTGTAGATTCACTTTAGAATATATTAGCATCTCTAATGCATATTCAAAGCATTTTTTTCAGTTTTCAGTCTTCAGCCTCCAACCTCCAACATCAGCCTCCAGCGTCTAACATCACCCTCTAACATCACACTCTACCCTCCAGCCTCCAGCCACTAGCCTTTAGCTTTTAACACCAGGCTCCAGCTTCTAAGATCAGCCTCCAACATCAGGCTCCAGCCTCCAGTTTTCAGCCTCCAGCCTCCAGTCTTCATCCTCCAGCCTCTGACATCAGACTCTACCCTCTCGCCTCCAGCCACTAGCTTCCAGCCTCCAACATCAGTCTCCAGTCTTCAGCCTCCAGCCTTTAACATCAGGCCCCAGCCTCCAACACCAGCCTCTAACATCAGACTCTACCCTCTAGCCTTCAGCCTCTGGCCTCCAGCCTTTAACACCAGGCTCCAGCCTCCAACATCAGCCTCCAGCCTCCAGCTTGTACCCTTTAGCCTCCAGGCTCCAGCCTCCAACATCATACTCCAGTCTCTAGCCTCCAGCCTTCAGCCTCCAGCCTCCAGCCTCAAGCTTCCAGTCTTCAGCCTCCATCCTTCAGGCTCCAGCCTCTAACATCACGCTCCAAGAACTATCCTCCAGCCTCCAGCTTCTTACACCAGCCTCCAGCTTTCAGCCTCCAGCCTCTAACCTCGAACATCAGCCTCAAACATCAGACTCTACCCTCTAGCCTCCAGCCTCTTACATCAGTCTTCAGCCTCCAGTCTTCAGGCTCCAGCCTCTAAAATCTTTTTTAAATAAACCTTTTTAAATTTACTTAAAACCAACATTTTTTCTGTTCTGTTTCTACAAAGGTATTTAAAACGGAAAGTTTCTACTCCCACAAATGCTTTACTCTGTAAAAGAGTGACATAAGTAAATAGTGATCTGTGTTAGACCTGCAAGGAACTCATGATTATTTGTATATTATAGGCACAAAAGAACCACATCAACCATGATGGAACAGGGCTATATAGATAAATATAATAAATATAAAAAAAAAATAGGACTTTCATTTCCCAAGACATCCCAAAACACACTACAATGACACAGCTTTAATACATAGATTTAATTCATTGTACTAAGTATCCAGGTTTTAATGGTGTTGCTTATTGTTGAACCCAAATACACATCTGCAAGAGTTACTTTTACCAAATGAGTCAGATATTTCTGTTTTGGTGTGTCCAGGTGTGTCTTAAGAAAACAGCCTGGATAGTCCGTTATGAAGTGATAAAGTTATATTTTACAAAACATGACTAAAGCTATGATATAGCCTTCAAACAGAGTGAGAAGAAAAGTTTTAAGTCGCAGAGTTTGTTCTTCTTCCGGCTCCAGAGGAATGTGAGTAGGTGTTCTACCTGTATGTGCTGCCCACACACTGACCTCTTTTAGCATGTGTAAATGCTGAGCCACGCCCAGATCACTTTAGGGCCTATTTATATTGTTTACTCTTGAATAAGTCAGAGTTATATGTCCTAAAAGTTTGACAGAAAACATCATTTTTGATTGCATTTGAACAATGCTGCATGTATAATGACAAGGTGAATATCTGTGGCACTAGTTCTACAAACGTTTGTTTAGTCGTGAGATACCATCACCTTAAATGTAACTTGACTACTACTTTACTATTTACACGACATATGATAAAAAAGTTGAAAAAGCACTTACCTGGTGTATCAGTGTGAGTTCAATTTAAGTGTGTCCTACAATGTGCTTTAGTGCTATCCACAGGACACACACACCATTTATAACCACATTGTTTGAAAAGGGCTCCACAAACTACAGTTGTTGTGACATTATGTTTCAGGCTGTATCAAATTTCATGGAAAGTATGACAATTAAGAGCCTTTTGGCAACATTCACAATATTTTAAACTTTTCACTGTGACAGCTTTTTGGTCACGCTCTTTCACAAATCATAATGCCACCATTTTCGCTCAGACCTGTTCTTTAAACAGATGTTTACCTCTGCAATGTTCAGTTCATTTGGACAAGACACAACAAATGTAGAGCATACACTTATGAATATGATACATTTTTTCTTGGAACCAGACAACTTTACGAAATGTGGGTTGACTAGAAAAGGATCAAATATTTAGAGCAAAGGCTTTAACACTAGGACAAGTCTGCCACTGAAAGAACAAGTTGGACTGTTCTGTACGTTTTTACAAAAACCCTGTTTGGTTTTAATGTCATATGATGGTGGTTATTTTTTGTGATTTTTACAGAATAGTTTGCTTTAAATGACATTCATGATCTAATTAAAGCTAAACCAATCCTGTCTTGGTGTTTTTTTTTCAGGCAGATATAAAGGCACTGCTGTATTTGTGATGATAGGCTTATTGTTGAATTTTCAGAGAGCTGAAAACAGAGCAGACAGGCTTGATAACGGAATAGTGTTGGAAGATATTGACTAACTTATCCTTGCATGGCCTGCCAAAAAACGACAGGTGGCACAAAGCCACAGTTTCAGGCCAAGACGGGAACTAAAAATATCAAAGATGTATGAGTTCTTAGTGAGAAAAATGTGCTCTTGATGTCAAATATAAAACATCAAGTTGCTGTTGTTGATGGTGTCCTTGTTTCCTGATGTGTCCAACAGAGGGCAGCAGAACTCCAGCAGTAATCAGCAGTGTTTAGTGTCAGATGCAGTGGACAATCAGTGACTAAAGCAGGGGGCCAGACTCCTTTTGAGTTCAGGGACCACATACAGCCCAACTTGATCTTAGGTGGGCCGGACCAGTAAAATAATGACATAATAATAGGGGCCCAATGACTATTTACTAAATACTGCTTTGAGTTTGTCATTTTTGGTTCTATACAGGCTGTTAAAGGTATTTTAGAGGTTTGTTTTGATTGCAATACAATTTACTAATTTCTTTGATTCTATTATAAAAAAGTTTTTTTTATACATGGAGTTTCGTCCTGATCGCTAGATATGCTGTTCCCCATTTTCGTGGACCGGCGGAGCTCCACAACCAGACTCTACCTATGGGGGGTCTAGTGGAAGTGTCAACTGAGGGGGGTTATGTGTACTTCATTTCATGTTAGCTCATTTGCAGTTTACATCTTGGAATGTGAGAGGTCTAAACAAACTTGTCAAGCTTAAACAGGTAATGAGTAGAATTAAAGATTTAAAAGCTAAGATAGTGTTATTGCAAGAGACACATTTGACACCAGTGAATATTGTGAGGGTGAGAAGATGGCCTGGTCAGGTTTTTTCGGCTTCTTTTAGCTCTCAATCCCGTGGGGTAATCATATTAAGACACAATTCAGAGCCCTTTTGTTTAATAAAGGTAGAAGTGGACGGATTTGGAAGATTTGTAATTATAAAATGTGAAATTAATTCAATCAGAATAAATCTAGTTAATTTATACGGCCCAAATAATGATAAGTCTTCTTTTTTCCGGAATTAGTTTTTCTCTTTGGCTGATTTGCCAGCTGCCTATGTTACAGGTGGGATTTTAACTGCACTCTCCAACCTGAAACTGATAGATCGACGGGTAAAGATACTTCACATGTTCAATCCAGGAAAGAACTACTTTATTATATTAAAGAATTCAATTTGAAAGATATTTATAAGAAAATATAATCCAAAAACAATCTACCTTCTCTTGTCTTTCGCTACGTCCTATTTTTCTAGGATTGACTATTTTTTGGTCTCCTCTTCTCGAATATCCTCTATCCCTAAAATCTGGTATGATAGTATTCTTATTTCAGATCATGCGTCAGTCTCTTTTAGTTTAAAGATCCCATCAATTAACACGTCCACAAGATGGCGCCTCCAGTCCTTTTGGTTAAAGGATCTAGAATTTATGGAATATTTTGGAGCACAAATTGCATATTTCTTTATAAATAACACAAACCAAACTTCAGCTTCCATTCGCTGGGAAGCATTTAAAGCTTTTTAAGAGGCCATATAATAAGTTATACAAGCTCAAAACATAAATTATGGAGACGTGAAATGGATCAATTAGAAGATACAATACATTTTATTCAATTAAACCACTTTAATGATTCTTCTGAACAAACATATAAAGAACTAAATGAACTTAGAGCTAGGCTGTCACTGTCTGGCAGAGATGGGACCAAGTCACACATGTGCAAGTCTCAAGTAAGTCTCAGGTCTGAACCTTCAAGTCTCAAGTAAGTCTCAAGTCTGAACCTTCAAGTCTCAAGTAAGTCCCAAGTATTTTTTCTTGGGCAAGTCAAGTCACAGGCTGTGTCAAGTTAGGTCACCTTATTATTGTAATTTTACCTGCAGAATCAATCAAAATTCAAATAATTTGGATTTGCATTGTAAATACTCATGTTCAGTAAAATACATCATGGAATCAAAGAAAATTGTAACTTCATAAAATTATTTATTTTTTGCCAACAGCGTTTGAAATGTTTTCAATTTTCAACATTGAGTCCATAAAACAAATAACAGCTTAACATCCATGAGGGTAAGTAATTAATGACAGAATTTTCATTTTTGGGTGAACTAAGATTGTAGAATGGAGTCATTTTTCTGTGTGTGTGTGTTCAGGTGGCAAACTTAGCAAAAGTATTTAAAAAAATAAAAAAAAAAAAAATAAAAATGATTTTGCCCACATTTGTCCCCAACACGGTTTGAGGGTTAATAGTTAGTGGCTACTTTAGCTATTATTACATTAGCTCTTCTTTCTTTGATGAGTTTGGAGTTTTCCTCTCAAACTTAATAAGCCACGCTGATAACATCCTTCTAGTTGGTGACTTTAATATCCATCTAAATAAGGAGTGTGATCCTCTGGCCAGAGCATTTCAATCACTGCTTACAACCGTGTCTTTCAACCAGTTTGTTCATGAGCACACACACATTAGTGGAAACTATCTTGATCTTTTTTTGGCTTGGGGAATAGATGTCTCACATCTCTTGGTCTCCTCTCTTTCATCTACTGTTTCAGATCACTCACTAGTGGAATTCGACATAAGTTATTCATTTTCCTCAAATTCCGACAAATGCGTAGTGTCTTCACAAAATTTTAGCGCAGCTGAAATTGAAATGTTTGCCACACGGCTGACAGATGTTCTTCCTAATTTAACTACATTTGGAAACTCAGTAGAGGCCTACACAGAGGAGGTCCATGCAACCCTCTCGCCCATCACCAACTCAGTGGCACCCCTCAGGACAAAGCCCAGACCAACCAGACGACCTACTCCATGGTATAACGAGGAAACCCAGGCTGTTTTGTGCTGTTTTCCATCCAAACATGAGGATGATACTATGGCGAAGAGATTATTGGAGTAGTACCCCAAGAATATCATCTTCCAATGAGTGGGTAAGTACTTTTCTGACACAGTATTATTTATTATATTGCACATACACATCTATTATATATATTATATATATACATTCTCTATACGCAGGGACACGTTGCCAAGAAGCTCATGAAGAGACTCTCAAATGTCAAAAGCCCCAAAAAAGCCGGAAGCCCTTCCAAAAACGTTGTATGATCTATGAGGAGTTTTGTGCAGGAGACTTTTATAGTTTCTCCTCTGGATCCTCCACCATCATTCTAGAAAGGTCTCCTCCTGCGACTAGCACTCCAGAGTCCCAAGAGGACAGCAGTGAGGAGGATGTAGGTACAGTTTTCATTTTTATTTTGTCATTATTGAAAACATGACACCGTTTCTCCTCACTTACAGTGGGTTCTGCTGACCTCTTGGACAGTCAGAAGAGCCAAGCCAGACACTACAAGACCCTCCAAGAAATGTTTAAGACTAAAAGCCAAACAAAGCAGCTGTTGCCCATTTGCTCAACCTAGAGTTTGACTCAGGACGACGCTTTATTACATCAGATGTTCTGCAGGACCAAGACAGACCAACAAAAGTTCTAGAGGCCTATCCATGTTTCAAAGAATTGGACCATGTAAATAATACAGCTTCCTAACCAGTACTTACATTTTCATTGTGCTTAAAGCCGTTTGCATTTTTTTGGTACTGGATGAGATGCAGAGAATTATTGAAAGTGGGACATGCACAGGGGAGTGTCGGAGGGACACACAGCTCACAGCTACCTGCCTCATACCCTTCGCTCACCTGCCTCATTTTCACTGAGCCTCAGGACTTCTCCAGTACATCTCTGTCAAAACACAGTCTGGTTAGTTTACATTTACATTTACATTTAGTCATTTGGCAGACGCTTTTATCCAAAGCGACTTACAAGTGAGGAAAACAATGGAAGCAATTTCAACAACACAAGGTAACAAAAAGCATAAGTGCACAAAAAACTAGTCAGTTAAAAACCTAGCACAGCATACAAAGCTAAGGATAGGAAAGATTTTTTTTTTTTTTTTTTTTTTTTAAGAAGGAATTGATAGAAGGAAGTTAAGAATTTAGTGTTTGTCAGTCAGGTGTTGACAAAAGAGATATGTTTTCAAGCGTTTTTTAAAGATGTCTACAGAATCTGCTGATCTTGTAGCAGCAGGTAGATCATTCCACCAATGTGGAACAGATCCAGAGAAAGTACGTGAGAGGGATTTTTTTCCTTTTTGGGATGGTGCAACCAGACGTTGTTCATGTTCATTAGCAGAGCGCAGGGATCTGGTAGGAACATAGGTCTGTATCAGTGAGTGTCCTAGTTTTCACAGGACAAGACCGCACTCTACTGGACAAAACCTTTTACTGCTGCTTTCACCACATCTGGACCTGCAACAAACAATAGACAACAGATTTTAGTTGAAGAGAGACACTTGCTCCAATACATGTTTTTAAATCAGATTTTAGCGCATTTGGACGCTAGAAAAATGTAACGATATCCTAAAATACGTTTTTACAAAAACCCTGTTTGGTTTTTATGTCATATAGTGGTGGTTATTTTTGTGATTTTTACAGAATAGTTTGCTTTAAATGACATTCATGATCTAATTAAAGCTAAACCAATCCTGTCTTGGTGTTTTTTTTTTCAGGCAGATATAAAGGCACTGCTGTACTTGTGATGATAGGCTTCTTGTTGAATTTTCAGAGAGCTGAAAACAGAGCAGACAGGCTTGATAACGGAATAGTGTTGGAAGTTATTGACTAACTTATCCTTGCATGGCCTGCCAAAAAACGACAGGTGGCACAAAGCCACAGTTTCAGGCCAAGACTGGAACTAAAAATATCAAAGATGTATGAGTTCTTAGTGAGAAAAATGTGCTCTTGATGTCAAATATAAAACATCAAGTTGCTGTTGTTGATGTTAGGAAAACGTCACAAGAGCCATCTATATAACTGGTTGAGAGCTGCAGGAAGAGGAGTTCCTGGATGTGAGCTTACATGCTTTTGAAGATTTGAAGATATGGCAAATTTGAGTATGCCTTTTGGATTTAAACATAAAAGTGAAGACATATCAGTTCTAAGATAGAAGAACTGAAATGAAATGAATTCTTTACTACAATTTGTACTCATTTAAGTATTATATTTTAGTATGAGTAATTTTATATATTCTTATATTACATGAAGTAACTTTTAAGTGAAGGTACGACAAGTTGACCATATGTTGTTATGGTGTAAAGAAGGGAGATGAATTGTTAAATAAGTATGATTTGGATCTATGTGATAATCTAATGCACATGTATTATAAACCAGTTGTAATATTTAGCAGAAACAAGACCTTTTAGGGCCTCGTAGAGGGGATGTGTGGTGTAATATTTCTATGTGAAGGGTATGTTTTTGTGTGCCTAGGTTATTATTCACTTTGAGGGGTTTATGTTACTTATCTTAGGATTTATACTTATGCATGGATGAGAATATGTTATGATAACACAGCTAAGATCATGGCAAGGTAAAAGAGAAAACATGATGTCAAAAATGTATGGTTTAAATCATGATAAGGTGGTTGTGCAAACACACACAGGGAACATTTACTGGACAGGACAGAGAGTCTTTGTCTGGAGAAACCAGGTTTCAAAGGAAGAAGATGCCGATGAGGAGGGGTCCTCAAAGCCCTAACGCAATAAGACATAAATAAACTGTCATGTGAAAACTGTATAATCTAATGGGTCTAATGTACAATCATTAGTAGAGCAGGTGTGTATACTCGGGTCGTTTATTGTGTTGGTTGTAAACAATAAAGACTCTATGGCATTGAAATGTTGGTGCTCATGACTTATTCCATCAGATTGAAAGACTGAGAGGTCAGGTTTTGGACACAACAGATCCAAACTTGGAGGCTTAATATTAACAGACTGGTTAGTGTTTGTTAACTTTATAAATTAATGTTGTTGATAGCTACATTTAGATTTAGGTTAAACCCTATAATAACAGTCCCATGCATGACATATCTCAATGTTATTAAGGTAAAATACTGGTAAATATAAGGTAGCATGCACAATAAATGACTAGAAGCTGGAAAACACAATTTATGCAGTTAGTCTGGTTTACCATGTAATCATTAATAGATTTACCATTAGCTGTTGATGTTAGCTGTGCTGTCAGACATACAGGCTATAATTATAGCCTGTATTTCAGACAATTATCATAGGCAACAGAAGGCAAACAAATAAACAGCAGTTTAATGGCTCGTAAAAGCTTCCTAAAGTGTTATTGGTAATGTGCCAGAGGTTATTTATTATTATTTAGCAGCGTAGTTATGTCACCTGCTTTTCTTTTATTAAAATCTTAGACTGTGAATAAAGGGAGGTCTTTTCCTCACTGTTTGTGTTTCTTTGATGTATTCAGTGTTAGAATAGTTCCTTTGTTTGTTTTATCACTGCTACTTCCTTGTAGGCATCAGTGTAGACCAATAGGAGAGTCCCGAGCACTGTTATTATTATTCTTTAATCTTAAGGTCTTGTTTTTTTCACTAATTATTCCTGTCAGAATATGTTATTTGTTAAAGCAGAAATGACTTGCAGCAAACTTGTCAGCATCTACCTTCCCCCATGTAACTTTGAATAAACTATTCGTGCCTTTGTGACTTCTCACCTTGACAACTGTAAGTCCCTGTATTCTGGTCTGGACCAATCCTCGCTACAGGAAGTACAGAAAGAAGCAGGAAAAGAACGACGTGACCACCTCACGTCAATGTTCCAGTCGTTACAGTGGCTTCCTTACATTTTAGAATTCATTTAAAAATCTGTCTCTTTATTTCTCTGGGATTCTGCAGCTCCTCCTGCTGTTCCCGGGACTCAAGACTAAAGGGTCAGTTTACCCCCACACGTTAGAGAAGCCCAGTCCCTTGAGCCTTTGAAATCTATGTTAAAGACTTACCTTTTTACTTTGGCATTTGGTCCTGGTAAAGACAGACATCTTAACTTTTATTTTATTCTATTTTCTCGATTTGTCCTATTTTATTATTCCACACAGCCTTGTGTGGGTCACAGACCTAAGACCAGAAAGCACCAATAAAAAATATATTCAATAAAAAATCTGATGCCGGACATGTTGGTAGATTCACAGTTGGTGTGGTCAATAACGTAGTGGGCTGTAAACTTTTATTACTTTTTTTTTATTAAAGAAAAAATCAGAGTTTACAAAATATAAACATTTACATAAAAATCACAAGCCATTCAACATCTTTCTTTTTGATTGTGTTAAAAAATATACACACAGATGTCACAGCACACACACCTCCCACATTTTAAATTGCACCAAAAACATTTAGTAATTATGAATATACTATTTATTTCTACCTTGGTTGAGAATTATTTGCTGCAGAGGCTTTGTGGAGGACTTTTTTCCTTCAATGATTTTGACTCACAGTAAACATTCAATGACATTTATTAAAACAAATAATGAAGTAAAGAGGATGTCTTAAGGCCTTGCTTTTTCACAGATGCTTCCTACCACAACCTGCTGTCACAAAAGTTCAACTAATGCTTAACTGTGTGTAGTTAATTGTAGTTAATATAAGATAAAAGTCACTTTAAATCCTGCCTATATAAACATTTTAAAACTGCTGTAAAATAAAATAAAAAATAATCATATTGCACTTATTTTCAGTTAAATTAGTAACTTCCTTTAGCTCAAACTGATTTAACACCCATAACAATGCCTCTGATCCAGACACAAATTCACCCCAATAGAACACAATAATTTTTAATAAATCTTTATGCAACCTTCAGGTCGTAACCTTGATTAGCAGCCACCTGTGCTAACAATGACATATCCGGTTGCAAACTTCCAGCGAAGTAGTGTTGACTTTCATCAAGTAGTTAAGGGGTGGCTCAGAAAAATTAAAAAACAACAACCCTGAACAATGTAGTGGAGAAGTCCATCAAATAAATAATGCAGACGTAATGTCGGCACAACAATTGCCAT